>OX422201.1:4400515-4945515 GCA_949130485.1 Agelas oroides | reverse complement strand
AATACATCTGTAAATATGTGCAGTGCATGCCACCTAATCTTCAAGCAGCCTAGCATCTTCTGAAATGTTATTGTAGGGTATGCAATGAGAAGCAATGGAGGCAGAGCAATGAAAGTTGACAAGACCACAATTGCAAGGATGGCAAAAGGGAGGTGCTCAGTACCAAAGTAGGGAACTGTTGGAGCTAGCAACAAATATTGAGATGAATTCCCTCGGATGTCTGTTACTCTTGATCCAATCAGAAGTCCACCTGATACTATGATAAGTTTGTTGTATGCTAGTGTCAGAAAGGTTGCAAAAGTACTCACAATGGATGCCTTTGGATTCCACCTTAAGTTTCTCTGGAAAGGAGCAAGACATCTGTGAAAAGGCCTCCACATCCACACAAGCACTCTAACATTTCTATCGTGTAACTCAATAAAAAAATATGTTACAACTATCAGAACCAGTGGGTAAAATGCTGGCAAATACTGCAGAGCTAGCGCGTGAAGTGTAGTGATGTTCTCACTTAAACAGAAAGGTGGGATTACAGAATAAAAGAAGTCTAAGTTCCAGAAACCGTAAAATGTAATTAAAATTTTTAGCGTGACTTGGAACCATGATTGAGAACCATATGCATTGAACAAGGAATTGTTATAGTTCAAGATGTATGCAATAATTTGTGCAGAGAATATGAAGACATTTAGAGGCCCTGAAGTTGCACTGACTTGAAATATCACAATGACCAGGTAAAACACAGTGATTGGCAAAAGTTCAAGAAGTAGATACAATGCCCAGCCATAGCTCTTGGTAGAACACTCTGCACACTCATAATTTGTAAATAGTGCAGGGCCATACCCTTTTTTACATGTTCCACATAAGTGACCTCCTCTGTTAAAGTCTCCACACATGAAGTCATTTAGTTCTGAGATGTTTGGTGGCAAGGCAATTATCTTTTCTTGTTTGCTCTCAAAAGGACAGTATGCTACAACTTGAGCTCTTGTGACAGGATCATAGGTCATGCAGTATTGAATTTGCAATGATGTGTTACATGTCTTTGGGTCACATATGACCCTAATGGTTGGAGGACCACATGAGCATTCAACCGTTGTGTTATCACCTGCTATCTTGTGCTGTATGAACCAGGGGGGACAAGGGTCAGTATCCTCATCATTGGGAGCAGGAACAGAGCAGTGTTCTTGGTCACTGCCAGCTACAACTGCAGACAAGCAAAGCAAACCAAACAGTACTTCACACCAGAGGAACAACTGCAAAACAACTAGCCAACAGTTTTCCATAGCAGCTGTGTGTGCACCAAAGCTATTGTATTTAGAAATAACAACTGTCTATATAAATGTTCCAATCCAGTACTAAGTTGTCTAGTGAAAACATTTATGTAGTTGTCCATTGCCTAACAGTAAGGGCAAACTCCCCCTCAGGTAATGGAACAGCATGTATGAAACATCAGTATTCCTTTTAGTTTGGTGATAAGACGGATATGTATTACCATATTAGGTTGCAACATTGGTTTGTAAGAGCCACGGAAAGTTGAACCTTTGTGTTTTCTTGCACCATTCCTATGGCGGCAATCATTAAAAGCCCACTGGACAAAAATTATATATGTATCTCCATGGTAGCCATAAAAAAGCATGTTCATGTGGAATACACCATAGTCAGTGTGTGTCATTTTTGCAGCACTGTCAAGAGCTATGTTTCTGGCTGGCTCAGTCACACACATACATGTACACTCACATGCATGTGCGCACAGTACACACACACACACACACACACACACACATGCACACACAAAGCTTCATAAATGTTGGTGGTATAGATATCACCAACATTTATGAAGCTTTTAAACCGTGTTTCTGAGACTGAAGCAATCTTGGTCAGCTCACCAAACAGCACCAAACAGCACCAAACCATTATTGAGCACTGGGGCAATATAATTTTTGCATATGAATGAGGTAATGGTTATAGGGTGGCAGGGAATATGATGTAATACTATGCACTTGTGCAAACAATGAGTACCAGGCCTCTCTTCAGGAGGGGGAGAGGGGCCGGGAGTGAGACTATGTCACAAGCAGATTTTGCAGGCTACACAAATAACATGCTGCCCAAAAGCCATGTATATAGGCTATACATCTGTTGTATGTCTGTAGTACCATAGCTACCATCAAGAAGTCAAGCCAATGAAACAACAGCTTGTGTATTCTAAAGCTATAGTCCTTCGTTGGGTAGTAATCCAGTATTGAAAGTCAGCCTCCCCACACATTGAAACCCTCAGTGCTGTGTCTGTACCAAAGTTTGCTCTCCTGGTGACAGTCCCATCTAGGGTGTACTGAAATGCCACAGACTGAGGGAAGGTGGTTTGGGGGAAGGTGGTGCGGGAAGGAGGAAACTCATTTGCCGAGAGATTGTAGTCCTCTACCAGCTCTGCGGCAAAGACATGGTACCATGTGATTGATCCCAGCTGAGGCTGACTTTCAATACTGGATTATTGATAATGGTTTAGTGCTGTTTGGTGAGCTGACCAAGATTGCTTCAGTCTCAGAAACATGGTTTAAAAGCTTCATAAATGTTGGTGATATCTATATCAGATTGTTGGAGGGAGTTCTGGGACTCTGACTGTGTTTGATTCCAGCTCTCTAAAGATGGATCTTGTGGAGTGCACCATTGGTCCCTCAGGAAGCACTGTACTCCACATGGCCTCTACTGGGTCCTCATGCACTGGTTAGAAGGACTTGTGTTCACTATAGATGGTGGAGTGTACTCCAGAATTTGTGTATATGCTTGTATTGGCTGTATTAGTGGTACTCATATAGCTAGATCAGCAATGCAATAATATTCTGTGCTTGTGGCCTAGTGATTCACTTGTTGATAACTTTTAAGTGTAAACTTTCCACACATAGCTATAGAGCATATGTATATAGAGCACCCCATCCACACTGGAAAGAATAGCTACAGTGTGCTTTGACAACTTCTGAGTCATCTAACTATTAGAGTTTTCTGGTTTCCAGTGGCAATAAACATTTTCCCAGGGTTGTTACAAGAACAGAACAGATGGTACAAATGATTGCAGGTACTTTGCTGCACTTTACTTCATACTTTGCATCATCAAACATGACTGAGATGGACCTCATCTGTGGCAGTCTTTATTGTACTGGATCTGTGCTGTTTGCTCTGCATGCTCAAACTAGCTGAAAATTCAGGATTCTCTAATGTTTAAAAACATCTTGCTTCAGCTGAAAAATTAATAAAGCTGTTATGAGCTGAACATATGGATTGGGAGGGCTGGTGATTGTCCAGATGTCACAGCTCAGTGGTAGAACACTGGCGGCTCAAGCTGGATTGGATTCCTGACACTGCTTGCTTTTTTTTTTCCTTTTTTTTTTTTGTCTGATTCTTACATCACTGAGTCTTGGATCATTGTGAGTACCAACAGTTTTAGAGACATATGGAACGAGGGTACTGGCTTTGGCCCTTCCCATGTAGGTTAACAGAGTTGGTGGCAGCAGCAGCAGTTTGATCACATGCAAAAACCATGTAGATGATAACTGGCAGCTAACAAAGTTACAGCTGTCAGATTCCATTGATGAACCTGCTGCAAGATATATCATCACTGAAAGAGATAGTTGATCCTGTAAGGTGTGCCTATGACTTGATAGGTGATATCATTCTGGACTTTATTTTATAACAGCTAAAAGAGCTCCAAATTACTTGGCTTTGCCTCATACTTTAATTTACATCAAAACTGCATGGCAGTCAATTAGATGATCATGTACATGCATGTACTTATATATATACAAAGATCATGTAATTAAACAAAGAATTTTACAGTCATAAAGCTATGTAATACTAAACAATGTAATTGTAATCAGATTTTTTGATATGTAAAAGGAATTCTCACTGGTTTAATTACTTTATAGACCCATAGTTGTTGGTGTATGCTCCAATAATTGGTAAATTATCAGTTTCAGAACCATCACTGTTGTCCATATTCTGGGGCAGTTGCTGGTACTCACATGGGTTCTCCATTCTATCTGGAAGCTGTTCTTGATCACACAACTCCTGTTGCCTGAAGTTATGACCTTGCCACCTTTGTTGCAGGGACTGGCAGCAGTTTCTTGACTTTTGCTGACATTTCTGAAGTATTCCCAACCACGAAAGCAGTTTGCATGCTACATACATAGCAAAATACATCAGTGGTAGTGCTGCAATGAACACTGATAACTGAATCCAGCTTCCTTGTGTCTCTTTACCGTAGAATATCCACAGTGCTGCGAGGCCCAGTGATGCTAGAATTACACTGTCCAGAATGTTCAACCAGTTCTTCTTGTACGGACGCAGCAGGGCAAATAGCAGAGATCCAATGATAAGGACTGCCACAGAGAATGGCCATCCAATCCCATTTGAGTAATTAAAAACCATAACCAGCAAGATGATGATGCGAAGTATGAAGTAAAATGCAGCAAAGTACCTGTAATCATATTTGCCATCTGTTCTGTTCTTGTAACAACCCTGAAATACATCTGCAAATATGTGCAGTGCATGCCACCTAATCTTCAAGCAGCCAAGCATCTTCTGAAATGTTATTGTAGGGTATGCAATGAGAAGCAATGGAGGCAGAGCAATGAAAGTTGACAAGACCACAATTGCAAGGATGGCAAAAGGGAGGTGCTCAGTACCAAAGTAGGGAACTGTTGGAGCAAGTACCAAATAATGAGATGAATTCCCTCGGATGTCTGTTACTCTTGATCCAATCAGAAGTCCACCTGATACTATGATAAGTTTGTTGTATGCTAGTGTCAGGAAGGTTGCAAAAGTACCCACAATGGAGGCCTTTGGATTCCACCTTAAGCTTCTCTGGAAAGGAGCAAGACATCTGTGAAAAGGCCTCCACATCCACACAAGCACTCTAACATTTCTGTCGTGTAGCTCAATAAGAATAAATGTTACAATTATCAGAAGCAGTGAGTAAAATGCTGGCAAATACTGCAGACCTAGTGCGTGAAGTGTAGTGATATTATTACTTAAACAGAAAGGTGGGATTACAGAATAAAAGAAGTCTAAGTTCCAGAAACTGTAAACTGTAATTAAAATTTTTTGCGTAACTTGGAACCATGGTTGAGAAGCATATGCAATGAAATTGTTATAGTTCAAGATGTATGCAATGCATTGTGCAGAGAATATGAAGACATTCAGAGGCCCTGAAATTGCACTGACTTGAAATGTCACAATGATCAGGTAGAACACAGTGATTGGCAAAAATTCTAGAAGTAGATACAGTGCCCAGCCATAGTTCTTGGTAGAACACTCTGCACACTCATAATATGTAAATAGTGCAGGGCCATACCCCTTTTTGCATGTTCCACATAACTGACCTTCTCTGTTAAAGTGTTCACACATGAAGTCATTCAGTTCTGAGATGTTTGGTGGCAAGACAATCTTCATTTCTGGTATGCTTTCAAAGAGACAAAATCCTACAACTTGAGCTCTTGTGACAGGATTGTAGCTCATGCAGTATTGAATGTGAAGTGATGTGTTACATGTCTTTGGGTCACATATGACCCCATGGGTTAGAGGACCACACGAGCATTCAACAGTTGTGTTATCACCTGCTATCTCGTGCTGTATGAACCAGGGGGGACAAGGGTCAGTACCCTCATCATTGGGAGCAGGAACAGAGCAGTGTTGTTGGTCACTGCCAGCTACAACTGCAGAGCAAAGCAAACCAAAGAGTACTTCACACCAGAGGAACAACTGCAAAACAGCTAGCCAACAGTTTTTCATAGCAGCTGTGTGTGCACCAAAGCTATCTAGTATTTAGAAATAACAACTGTCTAAATGTTCCAACCCAGTACTAAGTTGTCTAGTGGAAACAATTATGTAGTTGTCCATTGCCTAACAGTAAGGGCAAACTCCCCCTCAGGTAATGGAACAGCATGTATGAAACATCAGTATTCCTTTTAGTTTGGCGATAAGACGGATATTATGTATTACCATATTAGGTTGCAACATTGGTTTGTAAGAGCCACAGAAAGTTGAACCATTGTGTTTTCTTGCACCATTCCTATGGCGGCAATCATTAAAAGCCCACTGGACAAAAATCTTGAAATTATATATGTATCTCCATGGTGTATACTGAAGCTATGGTATATCTGGACAGAAATCAAACTCACTTTTGTTTGAGATAGCTATATCACAGCAAAAACATTTGGGTTACTTGAACCACATTTTAGGTAGCCTCATACCCAGGCTGTTAATTAGTGTGACCAAGGAATGCTACCAGATAGGTTTTCTTGAAAGTTCATTGGGAAGCTTTTTCAGTTCCATTATCATCTTTCAGAAGACTTATTTGGCTACATTCCTGGCATTACTACCACAACCATGCAACCAAGGAACTATCCAGGGACAGCTGTGTAGGATCAAAGAAAGAAACAACAAACCTCACCAGAACTGAATGCTGATTTATAGGCTTTCTGTAATTTAACAAAAGAGGGAAGCTTCACAACTAAACTGTTTCAAATTGTAAGCATTCCTATGGTTGAAGTAACCTAAAACTTTTGCAGTGTATAATTAGCCTCGTTCCCAGGCTCTCCCGGAACGCGCGAATTGTACACGCGTGGAGAGCTTGGTATCTTTTGTACGTAAGCATGACGTAATCGAAATAGGACTAAAACAGAAAGGCAACGTTTTGCGCGTTGTTCAAGCAAATATGCGTTCAACGCTCGGTATGTATGATATTCAACTCCCGATAACTAGATACATCTAGAAAGTTGGCCGCTACCTTCGCTCTTTTTCCTGTTCTGAGTCTCGGGTACGCCCACGCGCAATTAAGGTCATTCTACCTCCGTGGTGGTGCTCACGTGAGAAAAAATACCCGCATGCATAAGTTCAATTTCGCGTTCCGGAGCGGAGGAGCCTGGGAACGAAGCTAGTGTATAATTACTTTTCATTACACATGGGTAAAATGAACCAGATAAATGCACGTGAATGTAATCAATGAAGGCATAAGTAACATACACTTGAGTCAGCAGACATCAAGTGGGGAGTTTTATTCTTAGTGTTGATTATGATAAATAATAAACATGACGTTTATAGAAAAAACTATTTGCCGGTTAGAAGCTTACTATTTATCATTCCAGTGGGTATTTACCATTTCAACGGTATTTAGCTATCCAGAAAGGGTATATACCCTGATGAGATAATGTGTTCTGAGCTGAGAATGTGGTCACAGCCATTGAAAGCCAGGATGTGTGTAAAATAAGTGCTTGGGAAGCTCTGTGTGTGTGGTTGCAAGGTTTTCCAACTACATACACAAGCAAACAAAACACATATATATATCATTCTGCTAAGTCAACAGTATACTGGAGTAGCTAACCATGCCTGACACATCATAGCCTAATACCCAGAACGGCCTGGGTATGAGGCTAGACACATCAAGGACAGTAACTGAGTGAGCGCGATAGTATACCTATTTCAGGCTAAATTACAAGAAAATTTCTCATTCCCATCCTCTCCTTTTCCTTCCTTAATCTTGAATAGGATGATCAATTTTTGGTGAAAGTGGACAAGAGTCACTTTTTCCCAGTATCCGTGAACATACTATTTACCCAGTCTATAAATGAAGCTGTTTGTTCTGTTGTGCTGCTGAAAGTGCCCAAGAAAGACTTGCTGTCATTCAGTACTACCTAATAATGAGTACCTATATACACAGCCAGGTCGACAAACGACTGGATGATGTGTCAGTAGTGAAAATGTACTGGAAGTGTGATACATGGAAAATTTGGACCAACATCTTTTGATATAACAGTATGTTGATACATGTAGTGTTTAATATACCTAACAATAGTGATTAATGTGATTGTAGGAATATGCATACCATATAACGTAAGAGAGGTTCACACAGGGTATATTTCTGTATTGAGCCATAGTCTTTGTATATGTACCAAAGTTATCAGTTTTAGAACCATCTTCATCTTTTTAATTATGGCTTTTTCACCTTTGTTGCAGAGACTGGCAGATGCTTCTTGACTTTTGCTGACATTTCTGAAGTATTCCCAACCACAAAGAAGTCTGCATGCTACATACATGGTAGCCATTTAGGTAGCTGTACAGCAGGATCAGTACATGCAGCATAAATCAGTGATAGTGCTGCAGATGGTATAATGCTGGGTGTTTATCATTTCAGCTGTGGTAGTTACCATTCCAGTGGTATTTACGTAGCAGTCAGAATGTGTTTTCATTTTAGTACCATTTTAGGATTGGGTATTTTTTGTTACATCTAGCTCTTACGTAATTGCTGAAGCCAAAATTTCCAGGGGAGAACAGCATTATAAGCTTGTTGCAACCAATGGGTAAAGAATACACCACAGCTGTGGTCTATATTGAAGGTGAAGTAAAGTTTCTGTTCAGTTATAGTATCATCTGACAAATAAGGTGATATAGCAAGACAGTAGTTTTCAAGAATACCAAAAAGGGCGGAGAACAGTTCAAGCAAACACATTAGATCTCACAGCTTAGTGTATCCCTGTGAAAGGTTCTGATTTGGTAGGACATTCCAGTAGACTTGGTGGCGTACCTTAAAAATAAAACTTGGGATACTGCATTTTACCTTGCTTGTATACCTTATTATTTATCCTCCTAACAATTAAGGTACAAGGTGGTGGTGGTTTAGTACACACTAACAAAATAAGAAACAAGCCCCCAAAGTTTATGTATGTCAACTAACCATCCACCTTGTCAGCTTACCCTGAAAAGGAATGTTCAAGTGATCAACAAACAACTGTTTTAAAACTGCATGGACAATAGCCATTGTTCAGACTCAAGGTTTTCAGGTGTCTTAGTAATACGTTGCTTTGTGGGGCAGAACAGTGCCTTTGTTTTGTATGGCTTCCAGACAACAAGATATTTGGTTACATTTGCATGCTTGTGTATTTGGACATCCTTCCACCCTAACATTGGTAGTGGTTTGCAGGAACCAGAAAATGGTCAGCAGCTAATAGAGTTAGGTGTCATATAGAATTTTATAGCCAAGCTGACCTTGCTGCTAGATTATGATCACTGAAAGGTTATTTAGCTGCATGGTCAGCTGTTTACAAACTGGTACACCAAGCAGCCATACATGAGGACTTACTACTGTAGATAACCGGCAGCTTTATAGATAAATGTACATTCTGTAATGTTACAATATTTGCATGCAATTTGTGATCTTATAAGTAACCCTCCTTCAGTTTCTGGTCAAGAATGCAATCTTATTCTATTACGGTCTGCAAAAAGAAATTTTGCCCATGCTCTCAAATTTCTGAAGTTCACATATGATGGGTAAAATAACCAGACTAAAATAAAATTTACAAGGAGGAGCTGATATGAGTTGAGTTAGCAGAATCGTAGTGTATCTTAATTATAATAGCGAGCACATAACAAAGACAAATAATGTCACTATAGCTACTGCACTTGTTACAAGTGAAGTTCACACTGGCCATTACTTTATAGAGCCATAGTCATTGGTGTATGCACCAATAACTGGTAAAATATCAGTTTCAGAATGATCGTCATTGTTCCTGTTCTGGGGTAGTTGCTGATACTCAAATGGGTTCACTACTCTATCTGGAAGTTGTTCTTGATCACACAACTCTTGTTGCCTAAAGTTATGACCTTGCCACTTTTGTTGTAGGGACTGGCAGATGGTTCTTGACTTTTGCTGACATTTCTGAAGTATTCCCAACCATGAAAGGAGTCGGCATACTATATACAAAACAAAGTACACCAGTGGTACTGCTGCAATAAATCCTATCAATTGAATCCATTTTCCTTGTGGTGTCTCTAAAGTTTAAAGCACCCAGAGTGTTCCAAGACCCAGCAATGCTAGAATTATACTGTCCAGAATGTTTAGCCAGTTCTTCTTGTATGGACGCAGCAGAGCAAACAGCAGAGATCCAATGATAAGGACTGCTGTGGATAGGGCCCATCCAAGCCCAATCACACTATTAAAAACACTAACCAGCAAGATAATGATGATGCGAAGTATGAAGTAAAATGCGGCAAAGTACCTGTAATCATATTTGCCATCTGTTCTGTTCTTGTAACAACCCTGAAAAACATCTGCAAATATGTGCAGTGCCTGCCACCTAATCTTCAAGCAGCCTAGCATCTTCTGAAATGTTATTGTAGGATATGCAATGAGAAGCAATGGAGGCAGAGCAATGAAAGTTGACAAGACCACAATTGCAAGGATGGCAAAAGGGAGGTGCTCGCTACCAAAGTAAGGAACTGTTGGAGCTAGCAACAAATATCGAGATGAATTCCCATGAATATCGGTTACTCTTGTTCCAATCAAAAGTTCACTTGATACTATGGTGATTTTGTTGTATGCTAGTGTCAGAAAGGTTGCAAAGGTGCTCACAATGGAGGCCTTTGGATTCCACCTTAAGCTTCTCTAGAAAGGAGCAAGACATCTTTGAAAAGGCCTCCACATCCACACAAGTACTCTAACATTTCTATTGTGTAGCTCAATAAGAATATATGTTACAATTATCAGAAGCAGTGGGTAAAATGCTGGCAAATACTGCATAGCTAGCACGTGAAATATGGTAATGTTTTCACTCAAACAGAAAGGTGGGATTACAGAATGAAAGAAGTCTAAGTTCCAGACACTGTAAAATATAAGCAAAATCTTTTGCATGACCTGGAACCATGACTGAGAAGCGTATGCAATGAACAAGGAATTGTGAGTGTTTAAGGTGCTTGCAATCATTTGTGCAGAAAATATGAAGACATTCAGAGGCCCTGAAGTTGCACTGACTTGAAAAGTCACAATGATCAGGTAGAACACAGTGATTGGCAGAAACTCAAGAAGTAGATACAGTGCCCAGCCATAGCTCTTGGTAGAACACTCTCCACACTCTTAATTTGTAAATAGTGCAGGGCCATACCCTTTTTTACACACTCCACATAATTGTCCTGCTCTGTTAAAGTCTCCACACATGAAGTTGTTTAATTCTGAGACATTTGGTGGCAAGGAGATTATCTTTTCTGGTATGCTTTGAAAAGAACAATGTGCTACATCTTGAGTTCTTGTGACAGGATCATAGGTCATACAGTATTGAATTTGCAGTGATGTGTTACATGACTTTGGGTCACATATGACCCCAATGGTTGGAGGACACCATAAAATGTGATCAAAATGTTTTGCATGACCTGGATCCATATACGTATGTTGCTGTTAAAAGTAGCTGCAACAAATAATAATTGTGTGTAATGAGTTGTGCAAAGAATATGAAGAGGCCCTGAAGTTGCACAGACTTGAATAGTCACAATGACCAGGTAGAACAGAAGTAGACATAGTGCTCACCCAAATCTTGGTAGAACACTTTGCGCACTCATGATCTGTAGTAGTGCAGGGCCATCCCCCCCCCCCCCCCCCCCCACCTTTTTTTTTTTACATATTCCACATAACTGGCTTAGAGTGTCCACACATTATCTTTTGAGACAGTTTGTAGCATCTTTGTGGTATGCTTTCAAAAAGACAAAATCCTACAACTTGAGTTCTTGTGACAAGATCATAGATCATGCAGTATTGAATGTGAAGTGACGTGTTACATGGCTTTGGGTCACATATGACGCCATGGGTTGGAGGACCACATGAGCATTTAACAGTTGTGTTATCACCTGCTATCTCGTGCTGTATGAACCAGGGGGGACAAGGGTCAGTATCCTCATCATTGGGAGCAGGAACAGAGCAGTGTTCTTGGTCACTGCCAGCTACAACTACAGACAAACAAAGCAAGCCAAAGAGTATTTCCAGCATTATTCACCCAGATTGCATTTCAGTAGTTTACAACTCCCACTGGATTAATACCAGACAACAGAAATATATATGTTGCATAGAAATGCAGCTACAGCGATCGATTTTCATGTGATGGTAGAGAGAAAATTCATATGTAACAACCACATTGGATCTATAATTAGATACTGATCACTGAAAGACTGGTTGCAGACTATAAGCAAATGCATATAAAATTTGTACCGCAAAAATGCACGATCAACCGGGATCATTTTAAAAAGTGTCTGAGCAACTTAAGCCCCACACTACTGGGACTGCATTGTGCAGCCATGTGTGTATGTATGCTATTATACCAGTAAATTAATTTATGGTTCCAAATTTGTGATGGTTGCAAGGTAAACCATGTGCAAGGTAACGCATGTGTAAAGTAAACAGGAAGATGCTTTCATAAAAATAACTACAGCAATGAGCAGGATACATGGTATTTTGTCCTTGCTAGCATCTAGCTATGTAACAAATTAATGTGATTGCAACTGTAACACACTTTATTAGACTATGTTTACTATAAAAGAATTATGTTGACTTTAATGTACAGAACCATAGTCATTGGTGTATGCCCCAATAATTGGTAAATTTTCTGTTTTAGAACCATCTTCATCGTTGTTGTTATTCTGGGGTAGTTGCTGATACTCAAACGGGTTCACTATTCTATCTGGAAGCTGTTCTTGATCACACAACTCTTGTTGTCTGATGTTATGACCTTGCCACTTTTGTTGCAGGGACTGGCAGATGTTTTTTGACTTTTGCTGACATTTCTGAAGTATTCCCAACCATGAAAGGAGTTTGCATGCTACATATATAACAAAGTACATCAGTGGTAGTGCTGCAATAAACACTGATAACTGAATCCACCTTCCTTTTGTCTCTATACTGTAGAGTACCCACAGTGCTGCAAGACCCAGTGATGCTAGAATTACACTGTCAAGAATGTTCAGCCAATTTTTCTTGTACGGACGCAGCAGAGCAAATAACAGGGCTCCTATGATAAGGACTGCCACACATAGGGTCCATCCAAGCTTTAAATTTGGTCCATTGAATTTTGGTAAAAGAAAGACTACAAAACAGATGATGCGAAGTATGAAGTAAAATGCAGCAAAGTACCTGTAATCATTTTTGCCATCTGTTCTGTTCTTGTAACAACCCTGAAATACATCTGCAAATATGTGCAGTGCCTGCCACCTAATCTTCAAGCAACCAAGCATCTTCTGAAATGTTATTGTAGGGTATGCAATGAGAAGCAATGGAGGCAGAGCAACGAAAGTTGACAAGACCACAATTGCAAGGATGGCAAAAGGGAGGTGCTCAGCACCAAAGTAGGGAACTGTTGGAGCAAGTACCAAATAATAAGATGAATTCCCTCGAATGTCCGTTACTCTTGATTTACTCAAAAGTCCAACTGATACTATGACGTGTTTGTTGTATGCTAGTGTCAGGAAAGTTGCAAAAGTACTCACAATAGATGCCTTTGGGTTCCACTTTAAGTTTCTTCGGAAAGGAGTAAGACACATGTGAAAAGGCCTCCACATCCACACAAGTACTCTAACGTTCCTGTCGTGGAACTCAATAAAAATGTATGTTACAACTATCAGAAACAGTGGGTAAAGTGCTGGTAAATACAGCATTGCTAGTGCGTGAAGTGTAGTGATGTTTTCATTTAAACAGAAAGGTGGGATAACAGAACAGAAAAAGTCTAAGTTCCAGACACCATACAATGTAATCAAAATGTTTTGCATGACCTGAAACCACAAATGCTGTTTTTGAGCAGCAGTTGCAACAAACAATGAATTGTAATTGTTTAAGACACTTGCAAGGAGTTGTGCAGAGAATATGAAGACATTCAGAGGCCCTGACGTTGCACTGACTTGAAATGTCACAATGATCAGGTAGAACACAGTGATTGGCAAAAATTCAAGAAGTAGATATAGTGCCCAGCCATAATTCTTGGTAGAACACTTTGCACACTCATAATCTGTAAGTAATGCAGGGCCATACCCCCTTTTACATGTTCCACATAACTGACCTTCTCTGTTAAAGTGTCCGCACATAAAGTCATTCAGTTTTGAGACATTTGGTGGCAAATCAATGGTCCTTTCTAGCATGCCTTCAAAAAGGCAGAATCCTACAACTTGAGTTCTTGTGACAGGATCATAGCTCATGCAGTATTGAATGTGAAGTGATGTGTTACATGTCTTTGGGTCACATATAACCCCAATGGTTGGAGGACCACATGAGCATTCAACAGTTGTGTTATCACCTGCTATCTCGTGCTGTATGAACCAGGGGGGACAAGGGTCAGTATCCTCATCGTTGGGAGCAGGAACAGAGCAGTGTTGTTGGTCACTGCCAGCTACAACTGCAGACAAGCAAAGCAAAACTTCACACAAGAGAAACAACTGCAAAACTACTAGCTGAAAGGTTTCCATAGCAGTTGTGTGTGCACTAAAGTTCACTGTTCAGAAATGTGAACTGTGCAAATGTGAAAACATTTATATACTTGTTTGATGCGTGCTCTTCCAGATAGGAACTCCCCCTAGGATAATGGAACAGCATGACTGTGTGAACCTCAGTATTCCTTTATTTGGCAAAAGCAGAAATATAGCTCACCAAATTAGGTTGTAACATTGGTTTGTTTTGATAGTAGGAACAGTTGAAACTTTGCAGTTTCTTTAACCATTCTTGTGGCCACAATCACTAAAAGCCTGGACTGATTTTTACATGTACATGATAGCTAGATGCCCTTTCAGTGATATTAAGACTCTGTTTTTGCGCAAGGTTGCTAGGAAGAAAATGGAGATCCAACCAGGACTCGAACCTGGGTTTCCTGAGTGCTAATAAGATACTGTTACCATCATTGAGCCCCTGAAGTTAGCAAAAACACCTTTTTTTTTTTAAGGGAGAAATGTTTCTGGTCACTCCCAATGGAGTTGCGATTGAACATGCAAATGTGTAGCTGCTAAAATCTATCTCCCTTGTTGATAATGCTGCCACACCCAATGCAATGGCAGGTGAACGCAGTATAACTGGATACTTTCTGCTACCAATCAGATGCTCTTACCACTAGCTGGAGCAGACGATTGGTGGCCATTTAATCATAGGCTGAATGGATCTCTTGTCAATGGGCTTGGCTTGCAAGGTCAATACTGAAGTACATAAGTACCGAAGTACTTTAGGCTACAGGTTGTGGTAAGCAGTGATCAACTCAGGTGTATAGGTGCAGAAGCCTCATCTTGTCTCACAACAAAGAAGACCCAGCTTTGAGTCCTGGCTAACTGGCATGGGTCATGATTATTTACAATGAGTCCAGCCAGAGGATAGCTACAGATGATGTCACTGGACTAGTGTTGTTTTAGGGTGTGATGCAGGAAATGATCTGTGCACTGACTACTGTATAAACATGTTGTTGCTGCTGCTGTTGTTGTTTTTGTGATGCAGGAAATGATCTGTGTACTGACTACTGTATAAACATGTTGTTGCTGTTGTTGCTGTAGTTGTTTTTGGGTGTAATGCAGGAAGTGATCTGTGCACTGACTACTGTATAAACATATTGTTGCTGTTGTTGTTGTTGCTGTTGTTGTTGTTTTAGTGATGCAGGAATGATCTGTGTACTGACTACTGTATAAACATGTTGTTGCTGTTGTTGCTGCTGTTGTTGTTTTAGTGATGCAGGAAATGATCTGTGCACTGACTACTGTATAAACATGTTGTTGCTGTTCTTGTTGTAGTTGTTTTTGGGTGTGATGCAGGAAGTGATCTGTGCACTGACTACTGTGTTGTTGTTGTTGTTGCTGTTGTTGAAATTTTCACAAGGATGATTGTACCATAGGTATACTTTTCTGACCAATGAGGTTTCAGCTTTTCAGGTACATGTATCATACAAATCAAAAGTAGCTGTAAATGAGCAAAGCACAGAGTTGCTGTAGTTGGCACCTAACGGAAGTGATCAATGTGATTGTAGCTTATGCACTTAGCTATTAGGAGGGTTTCACACTACAATCAGTGTATAGAACCATAGTCATTGGTGTATGCTCCAACAGTTGGTAAATTATCAGTTTCCAAACCATTTTCATCGTTGTTCCTGTTCTGGGGCAGTTGCTGGTACTCACATGGGCTCTCCATTCTATCTGGAAGCTGTCCTTCATCATACAACTAGCCTTGGTGTGTCGATACGTTCCTTTAGCTGACCAAGAGTGTATGATGACATCATTTTTGTTGCAATAAAAATGATGTCATCATGCACTCTTCTCTGAACTATGCATACATCTTATGACTGCATGTCTTCCATGCTACATATGCAGGAGCTGTTGAACAATAGAAAAGCATCAAACTCGTGGGTACAAGCACACAGTGAAGAAAGCAACTCCACCTTTGATTCATCCCCATTTCAATGAACATGCATCCATTGAAGTCCACGTTCCAATGGAAACTGCATGCACGGAGATGTTTATGTTCAGTTAACTTCACACATTGAAACATGCATGACCTACCTTGTGTTCATGCATGATACTGGTAATTATTGTGGTTGAAGTTTTAATAATGAAAGCATGAAAAGCTTCTATATGAAGTATTCAAGGAACTAACTGATGTATAAACAAACTGGACAATAGTGTGTATGATGGAGTTGATAAAATGTGATTATATATGCATGGTATGATCTGGTAAAGTACGACTGATTAACAAAGAATATAAGTTGATAGTCATGCATGCAGTCATCATGTTGACTCCATATAATTTCCATCACCTGCTTGAAAGAAATAACCAGTAAACACCAAGCAAACTTTCACAAACAACAACAATGGCACTACAGAATTTATTAGTGAAAGTATACATAGGTTTATATGTATATTATATATATAGGCCCTCTAGGGGGGCATCAACAAAAAATTACACACTGACAAGGTATTAGCTAACAACATGCACCATATAGCTGAATACATCACTCTTTGGCCGCTCAAAGTCTCGGCCACAGTCTTCTCACTCAAATGAACCTGCATGAACAAGAGAAACGCTCTGCTGTGTAGATATACTGCAATTCCTGATTAACGTGGCACGATGGTCCATATATTTGACGACATTCCAAAAATGGACGATCAACATACCGCTGTAATGCTCTTGGGCCACTTAGTTTGATGCAACCATGATAGACTCATAAAATCGCTTGTAGGACGAGATCTCTATATATGCCGCACGCGACCGAGACGCGCACAATATGCTTATTCAGCAAAATATGTCGTCATTCGGCGTCAAAATGTCGCGTGATCCCTATGTGGAGGTGGGGCCACTGCTTTTGTTTCCGGTACGTATGCGGAGAACGCTACTTCAAGTATGCGGAATAATGATCACGTGGCTGGAATCGGGGTGAGGCGCCTCGAGCGAAGGTCCTCATTCCCGATTCCAACCCCACCCCCATTGGGATCACGCGATATATATGATTTGCTGAATAAGCATTTTATTTGAATGTCGTGTTTGCACGTTGTTGTACGCTGCAACGAGTCAACATAGGCTACTGTGGACGGTGAGTTCCAGTTTTATACGGCTAGGCTAGCTTATGAGATAAAAACAGGCCGAAATGTAGACAGAATACGTGAGAATATAAAAGAATAGATAGTGCGTGGAGTGACACTCTACTGACACCCTGACGGTATGAGGCAAATACCGGCTGCCCATTCATTCCTTATGCAGGTACTGTTTGGGTAGTGGGCCCCCTCCCTCGAGTAGGACTGGGTAATGTGTGCAGTGTGTGGGTGGTGAGCCCCCTCCCTTGAGTACTGTTTTTGTGGTGAGCCCCCTCCCTCGAGTACTGTGTGGGTGGTGGGCCCCCTCCCTCGAGTATGACTGGGTACTGTGTTGGTGATGTGCCCCCTCCCTCGAGTACTGTGTGGGTGGTGGGACCCCTCCCTCGAGTAGGAACTGGGTACTGTGTGGGTGGTGGGCCCCCTCCCTCAGTAGGACTGGGCACTGTTTGGGTGGTGGGCCCCCTCCACTGGGTACTGTTTGGGTGGTGGGCCCCCTCCACTGGGTACTGGATGGGTGGTGGGCCCCCTCCATCAGTAGGACTGGTACTGCGTGGGTGGTGGGCCCCCTCCCTCAGTAGGACTGGGCACTGTTTGGGTGGTGGGCCCCCTCCACTGGGTACTGGATGGGTGGTGGGCCCCCTCCCTCAGTAGGACTGGGCACTGTTTGGGTGGTGGGCCCCCTCCACTGGGTACTGGATGGGTGGTGGGCCCCCTCCCTCAGTAGGACTGGGCACTGTTTGGGTGGTGGGCCCCCTCCACTGGGTACTGGATGGGTGGTGGGCCCCCTCCATCAGTAGGACTGGTACTGCGTGGGTGGTGGGCCCCCTCCCTCGAGTAGGACTGGGTAATGTGTTGGTGGTGGGCCCCCTCCCTTGAGTAGGACTGGGTACTGTGTGGTGCCCTGGACATCTCGCCCTAGGGCACAATGTCCCCCCATACATTCTTCTCTAGTGCAAAATGTCCCTCTTTGTGCAGAATGTCCCCCTGGACATCTCGCCCTAGGGCACAATGTCTCCCTGTACATTCTGCCCTAGTGCAAACAAACTGTCCCTCTTGTGCAGAATGTCCCCCTGGACTCATCGTACTGGCCAGAACGCACAAGAGAGCGGTGGAAAAAATTTCAGTTGAAGTGTCAAGTATAAACGAGAGCAGTATGGAGGACAATCTAGAACAGTATGCTGGCATGCCGCATGCTATATGTGCAGTTGTAGAATGTGAACTGAACTGGGATTGAATCGGCTGACATGTTATTTGTCTTGTTCCCTGTTGGATGTGGTGAGCTGTTTGGGTGGTGAAACAAGGCTAGATGATATAGATCTATGCTAGTCTCATTCCCAGACCCCTTCCGGAAATCTTGAAAGGGGCCTGGGCACGAGACTAAGATCTATGCATCTACATTGAACCGAAGTACTGCTGTTGTATCAGGAATTGTAGTATCGTGCAATTGCCCTCGGTTGGCTCAAGCGACGAGTGATAGAATTGTTTTGCCAAGGGCTTGTAATTTGAGTCATTGAAGAAGATACTCTTGGTTTGCCTACACTTTGTGGGTAGTGATTATATGCTACAGCCCTAGGCGTACCGTTACTATAGTAAAGCACACGCCATAACTAGCGTAACAATGCCGTTACTAGGATAGGTACGCCGTTACTAAGAGAAGCACGCTCCCATTTAAAGCCCGTCGACCGAGTATCACACACAAACAACTAATAATACTCACCGTGAGATGGTCGCCGCAGTACAGACCCGAATTATCTTCGGTACAGAAGCGCCTACCAGCGAAGAACAAGCCTCCCAGACGTTCCACCAAGACGACACGATAGCGAGCCAGAATCCCGTACGTTAACCGTTCGACCATCCCCCTAGTTATTATAAGTTAATATGATAACTCCACCCATTGAGCCCCACCCCCAATTTGTTTAGTAATTTGAATATTTATAGCACTGTGAATGCCCATAGCACTATGTGCCAACCAAAAGCTGGGCTCCTCAAAGCAAACCTTAGGCGGGGAGTGGTCCCGCCCTTTCTGTAGTAGGCCACGGGTCGGGAGTTCAAAGGGACCGAAACCCGTGGTCATGCGAGGACCGGAAAGGGTACTCCCCTGAAGACCAGTATTTTTTGAGCATATCTCCCAAAAACAGTAACTAACCACCCCATCCATTTGAGCCATAAATGCCCCACCCATTTAAGTCATAAATACCACACCCATTTAAGCCATAAAATGCCCCACCCATTTAAGCCATAAATGCCCCACCCACCCATTTAAGCCATAAAATGCCCCATCCATCTAAGCCATAAATGCCCCATCCCCATCTCCCTTTATGTTTTAACTTCACACTTTATGTATGTGTGAAATTTTGAACATCGATGTGCCAGCGGTGTTGGTGCTCCCCCACTCGACATACAACTTCCAAAACTATAGACTACTAGGGGGGACATTCTGAACTAAGAGGGGACAGTCTGCTCTAGGGTAGAATGTCCCCTGGGGACCATTCTGCCATGGTGACAACTCAATGGTTGCAGCTTGACCAGATCCTTCCTCTCTCTGTGAAGGGTGTGGCTTGTCTGACTACCCCATCCATATAATTATGCTTATCACCTACCCTTTATATTACATGTATACCTTCCCTGTGCTATTAATGTGTGAAAGTATGAACGCTCGATGCATTTTACATTATAGTGTGTAAATATTCACACTATACTGGCATTTTGATAGCTACCAAAATTGTTATGACAGTGTAAAACTGGCCTGAAAAAGTGGAAATCCACTCCTGCACCGAATTGCCTTCAAGGGGATAACCAACTAAAGTGGCTTTGTGCCTGCCGATTTAGTAGCTGTGGCCCCATGCTTCAAAGCATAAGAATGTACTGTGTGCAGCAGGTTGTATATGTGGGATGACCTCCTCCTTTTTCTCCTTCCCAACCTTATCCTCCCCCCTCTCCCTCCACCCTCTCCCTCCACCTCCCTCTGCCTCCCTCCTCCCCTCCTCCTCCTTCTCCCACTCATTCTCTTCCCTCCACACTTTCTCCTGCCCCTCCTCCTCTTCCCTCCTCCCCTTCTCCCTCCCTCCCCCTTCTCCTATCCTCCTTCTCCCTTTCCTTCTCCTCTTCCTCATCCCCTCCTTAACCCCTTCCTCTGCTTCCTCCCCTTCTTCTCCCTCTCTCTCTTGTCCTGCTTCCCTCGCACAGGTACTGTGGTATCTGCGACAAGGTACTGTGGTATCCGCGACAAGCTATGGGTCAAGTGCCTTACCACCAAGAAGTGTTTCTGCAATGGAACCAGGTGAGTTGGAAAGTCAGCAAATAGCTCCAAGCTTTGTTTCCAGTCCTTTTTGTTCAGTACATCACTGCACACATAGCTCTAGAGTTTCTATGCGTGAAGTTTGCACGGTATGAACCTTCTCATATTGGGAACCAAGAGTGCATGATGACAAAATTCTTTGAACCTTTTCTCCCTCTATGATGGGAAAGAGTGTGGGATACATTATCACATTTCCACTGTAATGAAGGGAATAAAGAGTGTACCCCCACTGTTTTTCCCCACCTTGAAGAAAGAGGGAACTACACACGGGTACTCTCTCTCCATCCATAAGGTGGAGAAACACAGTGGGGGGTTCACTCTTTCTCCTCATCCATAAGATGGGAAAAAACTGAAGGGGGGAGGGGGGGTACACTTTTTCAGTGAGGGGTTCACTCTTTCTCCTCATCTTTAAAGTGGAGAAGAAGTGCACTACAGCCTGCAGAATTTCTAACAGTTTTCTGTGTCACTATATATAAAGAGAAGAAGCCAGTTCTAATTTTCTTTGAGAAAGAGTCTACCCCCTTCACTTTACATATGGAGAGAAAGAGTGTACCCCCATTGCTTTTCTCCACTTTACAGATGGAAAGAAAGAGTGTACCCATCGGACATTCCAGCTTGGTATCTGCTTTGGCTGGATCCCTGGCAGCTCAGCCTTTAAGTACCTGAACTCAGCCACTGAGTTGCCGAGTGACTCGGTAGCTCAGTTGGTTATAGAGCATGGCAGGCCATTTGCCAGGTCATGGGTTCGAGTCCCTCCCTGAGTCACTTTCTCCACCTTACGGATGGAGAGAAAGTGTCCCCAGGAGATTTTGACTTGGGGGGAAACAGGATGGTAGCAGGATGATAGTGTGCGAAAGCACACTCACATGTGTCAGTGTGCGTGCCTACTAGGGGGGTCTGGGGGCATGCCCCCCCCCCCCAAGAAAATTTAGATCTTCTCAGATTGCTTCTGATGCAATCTGGGGCAAGATTGTTGTTTAATACCTGTGACAAAACAATACTCATTTCAAGATTTACATGTATTTTTTGTGTGTGTGTGTGTGTGTGGGGGGGTGGGGGGGTGGGGGGAATTTTAGGGCCTCCACCTCTGTATGAAATCCTGGTCACTCCTCCATTTTTACATTGGTTGGGCTACCCGAGCATAATATACTAGGGGTACATGTACACTTGGGATGTTGAATGATCACACACTTTCCACACATGCATCCACATGCACATACACAGATATTGGTTACTTTCTAACCTGTGTCCTTGTTCTGTGCCGTTACTTTCTAACCTGTGTCCTTGTTTCGTGCTGTTACTTTCTAACCTGTGTTTTCGTTCCGTGCCGTTACTTTCTCACCTGTGTTATCCTCTGTACAGTCAAGTAACTCTTAGTCTCGTCTTGGCAAAGATACCTAAACTGCATAGTTTTATCTAATGCATGCATCGTTCAAATCTCCCTCCCCCTCTTCTCTATCTCCTTTCTCTGCCCCCCGTTCCCATTACTTTTCCCTTTACCCCTTCCCTCCCCATGTTCTCTCACCCTCTTCCCTTCTCTGCCCTCTTCTCCACCCTTCCCCCTCTCCATCCTCCTTCCTTTTCTCTTTACCTCCTCTCTTCTCCCCTCCTCCTCCTCCTCCTCCCCCTCCTCCTCCACCTCCTCCTCCTCCTCTTCCTCCTCCTCTTCCTCCTCCTCATCCTCCTCCTCCTCCTCTCCTCCTCCTCCTTCTCCTCCTCCTCCCCTCACACAGGTACTGTGGTACCGTGAATAAGTTGCTATGGGTCAAGTGCCTTACCACCAGGAAGTGTTTCTGCAATGGAACCAGGTGAGTTGGAAATATGCTCCAACTTTTGTTTCCAGTCCTTTTCTTCCCACTCCTCCTCATCTTCTCCCCTCCCCCTCCTCCTCCCTCCTCCCCTTCCTTCTCCTCCTTTCTCTCCTCCCCCTCCCCCTCCTCCTCCCCCTCACCCTCCTCCTCCTCATCCTTCCCTCTTCTACCCTCCTCCTCCTCTTCCTCCTCCTCCTCCTCCTCTTCCTCCTGCTCCTCCTACTCCTCCTCCTCCTACTCCTCCTCCTCCTCCATTTCCTCTTCTTTCCCCCCCTTTTTTCCAGACCTCTCCCTTCCGTCATCTCTTTTCCTCCACTTGTCTCATCCCCTCCCTTCCCTTTCCCCTCCCTTCCCTTTCCTTCCCTCCCCTTCTCTACCTCCCCTCCTGATTTGAGTCCCAGGCTCCATGATTATGCCTCTCAATAGTTTATACACACAAAGACTGGTGATAGATTACTAAGAAACATGTTCATACAGACCTCTGCACTATCAACAAGCTGACTTTCATCATAACTATGGTTCATCTAGAAGGGCTTTAAAAAAGCAATTATAAAATTTCAACCTGGCCTGTTTCCATGTTAAGTTACTTACCTTCTTCCTCTCTTCTTATTCCTCCTCTTTCCTCTCCTCTTTCCTCTCCTATTCCTCCCTCACCGACAATGTCTATACATTAATATTGCAAGAAAATAAAAGGCGTAAAAAGATGTAGGGATGGCATGCCAAAAAGAGTGCAAACAAGGTAGGCATGATGCATGAAAACGAAGTGGCAAAGCCCCATTCCTACATCTTTTTCACACTGCAGTTATAGACCCTGAGCTTGAGTGGGCTGCAGACTGGTCATAGTAATCAGTGTGTAAAACTCAATTACTTATGCACAGCATTAATAATTTAATAACTGCATGGATGGGAGCAGATTCAACTCTCAAGGATGCTGTCTAACGGTAGTGTGAAAAAGATGTGTAAATGTCCAATCAACAACTACCTGGTAATAGAATAAACACTAGAAACTCCCCAGGTGCTCATCTACATTGTGCATGTAACCATCAAAATTTTGCGGATTGAATGAAACCACAAAATTTAATACGACAAATTTTTCAATGTGAGAAGTTCCCAATCTATGGTAGATTATGCATCTAGTGCCCACCTACAGATGACAATATCATCATACCCCAGTCCATAGCATCTCTTTCTTCCCTTTCTTCTCTCTCTCCTCCTCTTTCAATTTCTCTTCCTCCTCCCCTTCCTCTTTCCTTATTTCCTTGTTCTTCTCCTATTCTTCCTCCTCCTCCTCCTCCTCCTCCTCCTCTTCCTCTTCCTCCTCCTCCTCCTCCTCCTCCTCCTCCTCCTCCTCTTCCTCCTCCTCTTCCTCCTCCTCTTCCTCCTCCTCCTCCTCCTCCTCTTCCTCCTCCTCTTCCTCTTCCTCTTCCTTCTCCTCTTCCTCCTCCTCTTCCTCCTCCTCTTCCTCCTCCTCTTCCTCCTCCTCTTCCTTCTCTTCCTCTTCCTCCTCCTCTTCCTCCTCCTCTTCCTCCTCCTCTTCCTTCTCTTCCTCTTCCTCCTCCTCTTCCTCCTCCTCTTCCTTCTCTTCCTCTTCCTCCTCCTCTTCCTCCTCCTCTTCCTCCTCCTCTTCCTTCTCTTCTTCCTCTTCCTCCTCCTCCTCCTCCTCCTCCTCTTTCTCCTCTCCTTTGTCTTCCTCTCCCACTTTCACCTCCTTCTCCCTCTATTTGCTCTTCGCCTTCTCTTCCCCTTCGCCTTCTTCCTCTTCCCCTTCCTCTTTCTCTCCTTCTTTCGCCCTGTACATGTTCCTGGTCTCTTCCTCCCACTACTTGTTCTTCCTCTACTCCTCTTCCTTCCCCACCTCCTCTTCCTTCCCCCTCTCCTCTTCCTTCCCCCTCTCCTCTTCCTTCCCCCTCTCTTCTACTTCCTCCCCTTTGTTCTCCTCTACCTCTGTATCCTCTTCCTCCTCTTCCTGGAAAATGTAATTACATGTATATTGATGCAAAAACCTGCATTTACACATTTCATATTTGCATTCTAGGAACTGGTAGCGTAGCAGGAAGAAAAGGAGAATATCTAACACAATACGAAGGTACAGCTACCTAATATTAACTACCAGGAGCAGCTAGAGTACTGAATACTGTATGAACATTCATCTCCCTTTAAAAAAAGCATACCTATATTATTTCTGGTGGTTTCAACAGAGAACCTTCTTTGTTTTCATGCTTCACTCTGTCAGGTGACATCATTAATTATTAAAATTTTCAAACTAGTGTAATAAAATAAACAATGTTATGCATGGCAATACATTATTAGTATAAAGTATACCTTTGACGACCGTTTCTAGCTTCTGAAACCTCTGCAGAGCATGGAGACAAGGCTGCCTGCATATATAAACACTTTCAAACAAGCCACTAGGAAGCAAAGCTGTCTTTTTCCATGGTAATGTTCTCCCAGGAGGTGGATCAGAATAGGTACCAAAGGTCTGACAGTATTGCTGCTGATCTTGCACCATTCCCTCATGTCAATGATCGCAGTCCCACAACAACGGCAAATTGTAGTTGGCATCAGGTAGTAGTCCGTTAGTTAGCAATGTGTGTGCGGTTAATTAATGGATTCCCCACATTCTTCCACTACGTCCGCTGCAATGCCTGTTTACCTACCTTTTTTTCCTCTCCAATTTTCCAAAAAGGGCGTGGTACAAAGGGTCTGTGGACGAGACTAGTCGTAGATACCGTCTACTAGGCTCTAGGTCTGTACTGAGGGCTGAGACAGTGGTAATCATTGCATAACCCAGCTAGGTTGAGGCAGAAATAGAGATTTTAGCTGAGTCTACCAGTCCAGTCCACTAGTCCAGTCCACCAGTTTAGTCCAGTGATTGTGCATGTAGATGGCCGACATATCCCCTGTATCAAATGCTTCCTGCCCCAGTGTAGAAGGCCCTCCATACTTTTTATACTATTGCAGAGTGTCTCTCCATAGATAATAGTATTGCCGATGAAGTAGCTACGAGATTTGCTCACCCCTAGGCAACATTTTCTCTACCCCTATTGCCCAGGTGTCTCTAATCACTGGACTGGAATGTGGAATGAAAAATGGAATTGAACGTACACAGTTGTGGCTAACTCATGTAACTGGCCCTGCTCAATCTGAACTACGTAGTGTATCTAATACTGTTACATGTACATGTATCTCACCGCAGAAGCTTTATGAGCAAGTTCAATTCGGCATTGGTCATCGTCAAGAATGGATAGTGTTGCTAGCTCATCAGGTACATGTGCACAGCACTGAAACCCACCCACCTCCCCCTATCCCACCTTTTTTTGGCAAAACCTATCTTCAAAACGGATTGCACCAACTGATAATATGCGGCCAAAGTTGCATGACAAGTTGGTATAATGGCTTATTCTGTTTAGTAAGGGTACCCTCCCTATGATTTTTCAGTGTGTGTCCCAGGGGTGTAGGACCCCCAAAATTTGTCTATCCTATAAATGAAAACTTGTCGTGGGGGAGTTACATGTAATCATTTGTCTGTCGCAGGGGGGATGCAACCTGAGGCTGTCTGTCATACCCATGTTACACTCCTCCCCACACACACCCACACACCCTCCACACACCCTCCACATAGCCTCGTTCCCAGGCCTTCGATCACAGCTAACGCGGTGGAAGGCCTGGTAAAACTCCTACGTAGAATGACGTCAGGTAGACGTCTGGAGGCGTGGCACTTCCGGTCTTTGCCAAGGAACGCTACAACAGCTCGCTCATAACAACCGGACAATCGACATCGAGCAATCTTGGTGAAGCTCCTCGTGTTCAGAAAGCCGTCTCAGCCACGAAGTGTGCAGAGTTCTGAAGCCAGGAATTAAAGCCGTGTTTTCGACCAGCTTCAATCGTTTGTACGGTTTTAGCTGCGCTGCGTTGACTTGTGTCACCAGGAGCTTGTGAGCGTCGCTTCGGTACAACTGTGAGCGCCTTTCTGAACACAAGGAGCGTCACCAAGGCTGCTCGATATGGACCGTCGAGTAGTTGTGAACGCGCTATTGTAGCGTTCTTTTGCATAGACCGGAAGTGCCACGCCTCCAGACGTCTACCTGACGTCATTCTACGTAGGAGTTTTACCAGGCCTTCCACCGCGTTAGCTGTGATCGAAGGCCTGGGAACGAGGCTACCCTCCACACACTCTCCACACACTCTCCCACCCACACACACACCCACACACACACTTTACATACACTCCCCCCACACACGCACCCACACACATCCCCCCCACACACACCCACACACATCCCTGCACACCTTCCAGACACCCTCCACACACTCTCCATACCCTCCCCCACACACCCTCCACACACTCCCCTACACACTCTCCACACAGGCTGCGATGGAGTCAGGCTTTCAGGACCAAATTCCCTGCCACACAGCCACAATGGCATCTCCAATGCTGCCATTGCAACAGGTACCAAAGACAACTCTATTCCACCTTCTCCTCAAGCCCCTCATGCCTTTTCCCTCACATCCTCACCCCCTCACACACAAATACAGGTGTTTGTCAGATTGCCTCGCGACAGAGTGACGTGGGTATAGCGGTAGGGGTGGACTTTATGTCAGATGTTCCCATACGACTGTCACATAGACTCAGAAAAGCTCTCCTCTCTTTGAACAAGGTCAGTACACCCCAGCATACCCCCAGCATCCCCCCAGCATACCCCAGTATACCCCCAGCGGTATACCCCCCAGCATACCCCCAGGATACCCCCAGGATACCCCCAGGATACTCCCAGCATATCCCCAGCATACCCCCAGCATACCTCCAGGATACTCCTAGTATACCCCCAGCATACCTCCAGGATACTCCTAGTATACCCCCATCATACCCCCAGCATACCCCCAGTATACCCCCATCATACCCCCAGGATTTCCCCAGGATACCCCCAGTATACCCCCAGCATACTCCCAGGACCCAGGATACTCCCAGTGTACCCCCCAGGATACCCCCCCCAGTATACCCCAGCATGCCCCCAGCATACCCCCAGGATACTCCCAGTATACCCCCAGTATACCCTCCAGGATACTCCCAGGATACTCCCAGGATACTCCCACTATACCCCCAGCATACCTCCAGGATTTCCCCAGGATACCCCCAGTATACCCCCAGCATACCCCCAGGATACTCCTAGTATACCCCCAGCATACCCCCAGCATACCCCCAGGATACCCCCAGCATACCCCCAGTATATCCCCAGTATACCCACAGAATACCCCCCAGGATACCCCCAGGATGCTCCCACTATACCCCCAGCATACCCCCAGCATACCCCCAGCATACCCCCAGGATACTCCTAGTATACCCCCAGGATTTCTCCAGCATACCCCAGGATACCCCCAGGATACTCCCAGTATACCCTCAGCATACCCCCAGGATACTCCTAGTATACCCCCAGGATACTCCCAGTATATGCTCAGCATACCCCCAGGATACCCCCCAGCATACCCCCAGGATACCCCCCAGGATACTCCCAGTATACCCTCAGCATCCCCCCAGCATACCCCCAGCATAGTCTAGTGTTGTTTTAGTTATAACTATAACTTTAACTAAATACCTTTTAGTATGGCTGTTTTCAAATTTAGTTAACCAAACTACAACTAACTAAAAAATTTTGCTAAGCTGGGCACTATATAACTAAACTAAAATATCCAAGAACATACAAGAGGAAACCATAACTATACTAAAACAGAAAACAGCCTATTTTCACTGATAACTATAACTAGATACTTTTAGTAAGGGGTTTTAGAGTTTTAGTAATTGAAACTATAACTAACTAAAAATCTTGTTAAACCGGAAAACTATATCTAAACTAAACCAAAAGTATTTTCTAAATCCATAAACTAACTATAACTAAACTAAAAGTACAAACCCTATACTAAAACAACACTGCAGCATACCCCCAGGATACTCCTAGTATACCCCCACCATACCCCCAGCATACCCCCAGGATACTCCCAGTATACCCCCCCCAGGATACCCCCAGGATACTCCCAGCATACCCCCAGGATACTCCCAGTATACCCCCCCCAGAATACCCCCCAGGATACTCCCAGCATACCCCCAGCATACCCCCAGCATACCCCCAGCATACCCCCAGAATAACCCCAGGATACTCCCAGAATACCCCCAGGATACTCCCAGTATACCCCCAGGATACTCCCAGTATACCCCCAGCATACCCCCAGTATACCCCCAGCATACCCCCAACATACCCCCAGAATACCCCCAGGATGCTCCCAGTATACCCCCAGCATACCCCCAGCATACCCCCAGCATACCCCTGTACGTGATTTTATGATACCGTTGTTGGAGGGCAGAATGTGAATGTCCCCCTGGACGTCTCGGCCAAGGGAACAATGTTCCCCCGTACATTCTGCCCTAGTGCAAACTGTCCCTCTTTGTGCAGAATTTCCCCCCACACTCGTTGTACTGGCCAGAACGCACGAGGGAGCGGTGGGAAAAAATTCAGTTGAAGTGTCAAGTACATGTATAAACGAGAGCAGTATGGAATACAATCTAGGACAGTATGCCGGCATGCCGCATACTATATGTGCAGTTGTAGAATGTGAGCTGAACTTGGATTGAATCGGCTGACACATTATTTGTCTTGTTCCCTGTTGGATGTGATAGGAGCTGGTGAGCTGTTTGGCCGGTGAAACATGGTATAGATCTATGCTAGTCTCATCCCCAGACCCTTTTCGTAAATCTTAAAAGGGGTCTGGGCACGAGACTAAGATCTATGCATCTACATTGAACCAAACTACTGCTGTTGTATCGGAAATTGTAGCAATGTGCAATTGCCCTCGGTTGGCTCAAGCGACGAGTGATAGAATTGTTTTGCCTAGGGCTTGTAATTTGAGTCATTGAAGAAGATACTCTTGGTTTGCCAACAATTTGTGGGAAAAAAGCTAGTGATTATATGCTCCAGACTCCAAAACTATAGACTACTAGGGGGGACATTCTGCACTAAGAGGGTACGGATTCTCACGTGACTTGTAGTACTGATACGGATTCTCATGTGACTTGCAGTAAAAAATACAGCTTTGTATAAACTGTGTGCAGCTGCAAGGCTTCCCCATTGACTCCCATACATTAGCGTAAGTTAGACATACGATAAAAGGTTGTAAACACCACCTATGCAGTATACATAGAGAACAAGTCACAAAAAACTTTTCTGAACGAAAACAAGTGCATGTAGGGATGGAACCCTCAAACACCAATCAAACTAGATGGGGATGACACCACAATACTTTCACACCGTCCCTTGTGTTTGTTAGTTGTGTGTATAGGATGGTTGTGGAAGAAGGCAGTGGGGTGGGTAGTGCAGGGTGTGTAGTGCATATTGATGTGTATGGAGAGTGAGTTATGTTGTGGGTGGCTGCAATGTAATTGCTACTGAGCATGGCTGGTATGGTCTATCTTGCATGCAAAAGCTGTGCAGTGCCAAGTCTGTATGGCATGTTAGAGTGTATATAAGTTATGTTGTGAGTGAAAAAACTCAATTTTTAGTCCCTTAGCTATTTTTAAAAATTTGCACCCTCTCCAAGGCTCCACCCCCAGTCTGACCACACTTTATGTATGCTTTGTCCTGGGACCACTTCAATTCCAGTCTACAGGCAAAACACACATTTGAAATAATTTTGGCTATGCTGGCTTCCGAGAAAAATTCGACACCTCCACTCAAACCAACCAAAACTGAGCCCAGTTTCAGAAAGCTCAACTCACCCCCTACAAAACTACGTATGCTTTTTCTCGCTTACCTCCAGGCCAGGGAGTTATGCCCACAAACCTACTCCCTGTCATTGTCCCTAGAATGGAGCCAAATTACTCACCCCGCTAGCATGAAATCAGTCGGGGCCTACAAACCCGAAAAGTCAGCTTTCTACAGTACCTTTGCCAGACAACTATTTGATGACACCCGTCTTCCAGGATGGCTCTCTGCCTTTCCACCACACTCACAAACATTCAAGCCCACTCAGGCAAGCTTTGCACACACAAATAGCCAACCATCTCATTCAACAAGCTAGAAAATCTTTTTTAGTGCTTTTTTTTTTTTTAAGTGTTGGAGGATTTCTTCAAAGTTCTGCCCAGCCACATGAAAGTGCCGCCAGACCACTACAAAGGGCCACAGGCCACATCAAAGGGACACACCACCTGGTTGATTCCAGTTGCCGCCATGAGAAAGTGTAAACAAACCAATGGATTTCAACCACGCCATTATGGTCACCCGACCTTATTAGTTATTCATGAGTGGAACTTGCCTGATTTCTGATTCAACCGCTCATCAAAAATTCCCAGTTCCGTTCCCATGAGGCACTCTAGCACAATAACTGATTCAATGGATGCAGCAAGGTGGCTAAGTTTCAAACCAACTTTCCATAGGCCCAAAAATGCCTGCAGCTATGCTGTAACTCAGTTTTACTCTAGGATGTACATACACAAGTGTTATCATGCCAATTTGAAGTAACATTCTGTATCTATGCACCAATCATCATTGAAGATGAGTAATTCTTGGTACAAATTTTGTCTTCTTTACCAAGTCTGACTTCATCACTTCATGCAGCCCTGCCAAAGAGCAGTGTGGTGGACTCTGATGATGACACCTTGCATGCACCTAAACAAAAGCACCTACGTGTGTTGGCATGCCCCCCAGGAAATTTTGAGATTTTACATGCTCTGAAGCATGTTCTGGAGGCTCCTGAGGCTCTTTTGCATGCATGCACACAGTACATATATACCTGCAAGTTGCAGTCTTTGATTAGCGGTTTCAAATCAAAAAGTACGACATACTGCTAGCGAACTGTATTAAGGTGGCACGGTCGTCCCTCGGCGGAGGTTAACGAAAACATAAACTTGGGTTACAGTCAGGACCAGGGTTACTCCTAGTTTCAGGGTTAGGGTTTGGTTTAGGGCAATCTTGCTTTGCCTAATTTTAAAAAGGGTTTTAGTAGCTTATTAATATATTCATGAACCCAAAATTGCCACTCGATGGACGCATCTACACGCTCACTGTAGGTAGCGTCCCAACCACCAATGTATCTCAAATCAATCTATGCCAGCTTTTGTTCAAAGCTACTCTCAAAGTCAGGCTAGACTCATGTTTGTCACTACTCTTGGAATGGACAACTTTGACTGCACCAAAATGAATGCACATTTCGAAAAATTCACAGCTTGTCTACGGGAGGGGCTCATTCACGAGTGGAAGCAAGCATTACTAGCCCCACCTCTCCCCCTTATGTCGCTAAACAACTCACGGCTCTGTTCCACACACAAACACCGTTCAGCTCCCTTGTCTGTCAGACTGTAGCACAAACGATAAATTGCGTATTCTAGTTAAAGCCCAGCCCAGCACTCGAAGCACCTGGCCACGGTCACCAACTAGACTAGGCATACGGCCGCGAGACCTGGGCCTACTCAACAAATACAGTCTTGGCCACTGTGGCCTTTCTGCTGCTTCTAGACACAAGCTTGCTTTCACAAGCAGGCATCACGCACTACTCACAGCTACTGACACTACAGCACTCTACTAAACTCCTTCTCTTTTTTTTTTTTTTTTTTTTTTTTTTTAAGTCGATCTAAGCTTATCTTCAAAGTTCCGAGCACCACATGAAGGGTGCCGCCAGGCCACATCTTAACTAACTTAATTATAAACTGATTATTGGATGGCAATGCCGACAGGAAATGGGGAAAATCCCCAATTTTACAGACCGTGAACGGTTTGAGACTCCCAAAACGGACTGTGCGCTAAAAATTTTAACAAGACAAAGAAGACTATCAACTTGGATTCCAGGTTTGTTGACCTTGAAAATACAGGGTACCGTGCCACCTTAATCTGAAGTTTAAGTCAGCAGTATAAAACGTGAAGCAAAAGAGCAGGCTGACTTCAGTAGAAAATACAGCAAAACCAACCACTTAAAGAAGCTAGACTGGAATGTGACTGACGTACCAGATCTTATTTGAACGAGTCCAGCACTGTTTGGGGGGCCCGGGGCAAACTGCCCCTGTTGCCCCCCACCCCCCCCCCCCTTGTCGGCAGCACTGTTGGAGGATGATCTAGTTTGCTTTGAAGATGTCCACTCTGAAACATCAACACGTATGACTAATCAGCTTGCATGACTGCATCAGTGTGTGAATCATCGTGTGCGACTGCATATCAGGCAGACAATGAATATGAGGATTCAAAAGATTTTGTTCTAGTTGGATTTCCCAAGTCTATTAAAAGGACGAAACAAGACTCCACCCCTCTGCCTGACCCATTTCCACTTCCAACTAACTACCGACCTGATGTCCATTTGTGTTTGGCCAAAAAGAAGATGACTAAGACTACCTTCTACTGTATTCTATAGCGCTGTAGCTACTGCTATGTTTCAGTATAAAAGATATCCATCACGTGATAATTTCATAAGTGTTGCCAGGCAGATTATCGCAAAATATCCGTTTCTTGGTTCAGCAAGCTTCGGAGCAAGTCATGTAAGTAGAATTGTTTTCGTGCATGCTTTTTTCCATGCATCCATATTGATAGTGTTTCTATCTACCAATTCCAATATCAATGTCCGTGTAGTATCACATGCACATGTAATTGCAAGTGTTGAAACAATCATTATTATTGAGTGGATCCATGTCCACATTTTACTCCATAAAGCTAGTTACTGGCTTGACTTCTAGTGGACTGATTCAGGAGTATTCTAACTTTACCCTTTTAAAAAGTCCCCTTTCCTACAGGATCCTGAGCAGGTAATGATTGTTAATTTTCTATGGAATAATGTATGTGTGTGTATAGGTGTTGGTGAACTGTTTTGTTAATCTTTTATTGTGTTGACGTTGCTTCCTTTATATCATGCAGCTTTTGAAAGAGTTGGGGAGATTCACCACATGTAATATTGCCAAGTCAAAGAGACTGGGCTGATAAGTGCGCCCCAAAGATTGTTGAGCAGGCAAGATTGGAAACTACAACTTGCTCAGCTACAAGTATTTCATGTGCACAAGTGATTGCACTTGGTAAGAGACTATACAATAAGACACTTATCACCCTTGAAGCTCAAGGCAGTAATTGGGAAAAAAACAACATCAGAGTTATTACCATACTCTTGCAAAAGAGCGTCCATGGGCAGAGCACCTTACAAGTCTGCCAAAGAGGGAATGGGCGGTCTTTCAAGTGTTTCCACATGCATATAGCCACGAAAGAGTGCCCATGTCATGTTTCCAGCAACTCAACACCTTCGAACACAAACAGTAAGGTACAACAAAGCCGGTGGTGGCTTCAAAGTCAAGTCTTGATGGCACACAACACTTTGAACGACAACATATCACCTGATGAGCGTGGTGTAGCTAGTAGAACACGACTGTATTACTACATTGGCATCTACGGAATTAAAAGCAACCTTGCAAATAACTTTCAATGAAGTCTATAACAAAGTTTCTTACCTCATATATACATAGCACTTGAGGCTACACTTCTCAAACTCCATGATTATTCTTTCGTTGGCCACACGAAGCTCACTCCGGGGTGGGCGCTCATTTGAGTAAACTCTGAGCGTTTACAGGAAATTGGGCCAAAAGTAGGAGGCAGGCACTCTTTCCGAGACTACCGCATGTGGAAATTCACTAGTCCAGCACACTCTAACTTCATTGTGATTTGCAACTCCACATACCAGACAGCTACATGTGCGTTACTGGGCCACAAACATGCAGTTTGGTGTAATTTTTCTATTTTGAGGTAGTGGGCTCTGGCCATGCAACTAGATCTATGCACTGATGTGAGGGACCTTATTGTTGAAATGAATATATGGAGATTGTAATGAACACTAATTCCAGATGTCTGTTCCTCTGCAGGAAAAGATGACCCATTGACAGTATTGGCACTTCTTGTCTATCTGCTGCCCGACAGCCGAAGCAAACCTGATCACTCCAAAGTGGTGTACTTCAGTCAGGTATGCAGATTGTTTTTGTGCATGTACATGTAGGATATAGACAACCTCATTTCTAGGCTATATATAAACTAGTAATTTATGGTTGCAACTATCCTGTTACGATTTTTCATGGGAGGGCTGCATTAGCCTCGTTCCCAGGCTCTCTCCTCAAAACACGGGGAGGAGAGAGGCTGGTAACATCAGTGGGAAAAGTTGTTGACTTCCGGAGCCTGGCTGTGGCAGTACCAATCAGATTACAGAACAAAACCACGTGTACACATGACATTTTGTCCATTCAGCAAAAAATTGTCAACTCGAAAATGAACTCATAAGATAAGCATACCACACCTCGAAAGTTTGTGACAACCAGTTTTTGGATGTGCGGAAGGCGCAGAAGTCCAGAGAGTCAAAGATTGAAGTTTCTCACGAATGTTACCAGGCTCTCTCCTCCCCCGTTTTTTGAGGAGAGAGCCTAGCAACCTAGGGCTGCATGGCAAGGGTTAAGAGACAGCTAAACAATAGGGGGGTTGGGTAAACACACAGTAAACACCAATTGACATCTGTGGTCATGTGACTATCATGTATTAGTTTTTGTAATGTATGCCAAGTAATGGAGGTTGAATGATTTCCATGCAAAAAAATAGCGCTTATAAATTAAGAGCAAGGAATGTGCAGGCAAAGCACATTCTGAGTTTTCTCTCTCCTCTTTCCACTAGACCTTGACATTGTTAAGGTGGTGGGAAAGTCTTTCGGCAGAGGTTAACGAAAACATAAACTTGGGTTACGGTCAGGACCAGGATTACTCCTAGTTTCAGGGTTAGGGTTTGCTTTAGGGCAATCTTGCTTTGCCTAAATTTAAAAAAGGGTTTTAGTGCCTCATTAATATATTCATGACCCAAAATTGCCACTTGATGGACGCATCTACACACTCACTGTAGGTAGCGTCCCAACCACCAATGTATATCAAACCAATCTATGCCAGCTTTTGTTCAGACCTACTCTCAAAGTCAGACTAGACTCATGTTTGTCACTACTCTTGGAATGGACAACTTTGACTGCAACAAAAATGAATGCACATTTAAAAAAAATTCACAGCTTGTCTACGGGAGGGGCTCATTCACAAGTGGAAGCAAGCATTATTAGCCCCACCTCTCCCCCTTATGTTGCTGAACAACTCACAGCTCTGTTCCACACACAGCCACCGTTCAGCTCCCTTGGCTGTCATACTGTAGCACCAATGATAAATTGCGTATTCTAGTTAAAGCCCAGCCCAGCACTCGAAGCACCTGGCCTACTCAATCTTAGCCACTGTGGCGTTCTGCTGCTTCTAGACACAACCTTGCTTTCACAAGCAGGCATTGCACACTACTCACAGCTACTGACACTACAGCACTCTACTAAACTCCTTTTTTTTTTTTTTTTTAAAGTCGATCTAAGTTCCAACCACCACATGAGGGGTCCCACCAGATCACATCTTAACTAACTTAATTATAAACTGATTATTGGATGCCAATGCCGACAGGAAATGGGGAAAATCCCCAATTTCACGGACAGTGAACAATTGAAGACTGAATTCCAGGTTTGTTGACCTTGAAAAATTCAGGGTTTCCTGCCACCTTAAAACCCTACGTCTAGCCCTATAACCCTAGCCCTAGCCCTAACCCTAGCTTACCTTAACCCTAAAATCCCTAACCCTAATCTCCCTAACCCCAATTTGGCCTATGAATCTGATAATAGTCCGACCAACCTCTAAAACCTGGGATGTTTCTGAACATGTTATGAATATTAATGAGGTGGCTTTAATTAGACCTCAGCATTGCCCATGAATGTTCGAACAACCCTCGGTTCAGTCAGCTGTCCAATGGGAGGGTTAGAGTATGTTGACTCTCATCAACCTCATTATTTAACTTTAATATTTATGAGTATGTCCTAAGCCTTTCATGGATCCAAACCCGAACAGAATAGGGGTATGAATCTCATTAACCCCCCTGTGGACGCTTGTGAATGTTGTTAATGTCTGAATTGAGATCAATGAATCTCATTAAAGGCACATAATTCTGGATGGAGGTCAGGCAATCTCTCCCCTCATGAATATTAATAGATTGAGTTTTGTGTGGCACCCCTAGGCAACATTCCATTCTTGGTCCTCATGAATAAGATTAGTGGTGTCATGTTTGTTCTGTGGTAGCACTGGATCGGGTTGACTTGACACATGTAACATCATAGTTCAGTTATGTGCAGCATCTTAAGGTTACGATCAACCGGTTCGAAGCCTGTGAAATGCCTACAAGGGCCAATTGTTTATGTAAGCAATTATAGTTGACATAGTACACAATAATTATTTATTGCGGACGCTGCACGAATGCGCGTCCCCAAACTCACTGGCGATGCTCGAGGCCTTGCCATGTATCGAAAGCAGATCGCTTATCCTTGCGCCAAATATAAGGCAAGGAAAGCGTTTCTTCAGTGTTCTAGTGTGTTGTACGGGTAGCACAGTGTATTTAGCAGGTGGCACTGAAAGAAATCATTGGACTTGAATCGAAGGTTATATGCTCCGAAGCGCATTTCTTACGCCTAAAGCAGTTAATTTCCTACGAATAATACTAAAAGTATACATGAAGCGCCAGATATCTCCAAGTGCCGACCTAGTAAATACCATGAAGTAGTTCAGAAAAAAATTTCAGGATCGATCTCTTTACAGTCACCGTGTAATTTGGCACAAAAGCATTCGAGCGGTGCGGCTATTTGCTGATTGGAATGCGTTGGGACATTTTTAAACGTACGTTTATTTCTCTCCGAATACTAGGGGTACACGACATGCAGCAAGCCTCGCGCAAAGCAGAGCCTGGCGACTACAAACATGCAGTGAATGATATGTAAGAATGAAATTGTCAAAAGAAGTAGCAAGTGTAGGTGTTACTGTACATGTACAGCAGCGGTTGAATGGCCCTCATGGAACACCAGTGCATGACTTTCTTTCGGTAGCGTAAATCCCCACAAATAGAGTCCAGAAACTGCTGATTGCTGGAAGTCGAGCTAGATTGCTACGCAGAGCTCGCTCAATACCATTAACCGACCGATAGAAGCTTGACTGGACGTTCACTACAAACTCGCTCGCCATCTAGCTTCGAGGTCAAGAGCGCCGGATGGGTGTCGAGCTAAAAATACCTCGCTCGGTTGCTTACGTATTTACTCACGCCCAGTAACAGATGATCACGTGTTCCAAACTTGTGGGGGCCCCCAGGGGCCAAAACCGTGACATACATTTGACGTTCTCGGGGCCGACACTGCAACGCAGTATTACGCTACATCACGATTACCAAGCCTCGCTCCGCTTCGCTGCGCTCGGCAATTATATTTTGTTCATGTGCTGTTGGACTGTAACTTGTTTGAGATAAATATCTGTTATGGTTTTCGAAATATTAAAGCAATAAATTCACTATGCAAACAGCCTTCGGCGCAGTTGATCGTAACCTTAATGCAATAGAATTTAAGAACAGCCAAATTCTACTCATCAAATAATCAGCCCAAGGTGCCTCATTTAACTCTTTGAACGCGATAGGCGTATTTGTACCATGGTTGGTAATTCTGACCAATCAGATTGCTTTATATCAGGTTAATAAATCTCATACCAACCTCGTCAAGCAATCACATTTACTGACAATAATAAACAACTGAGATGTTTACACCACTGTTGCACTAAAATTTAAATGTATCCAATAAACTGGTTTTTGTGTGTATGTATGTCATGCCGAAAGTGATGTTAGAGCAACCAGTGAAATGAAATGCTGAAGGAATAAGTGTGTTAGTGACAGTTTCTTGGTCTGAGCAAACAGTACAGGTGCCAGCATGAGCTGCAGTACTTGCTTGAGGTACAAGGGAGTTGGTAGTAGCGGTTTCCAGCTCAGTTTCTTGAGTGACTTTGCACTTTTTAGCTGCTGGAGCACCATTAGTGGCATCATTGAGTAGAGTCAATACATCTTTCATCTGCTGTTCACTGATCCTCTTGTAGGTTCTCACCCCCTCAATGCTGCGATATCCAGTGCGAGCCATTATCAGTTGTTCATCAACACCTCTGTGAAAGAGGCGTGTTGCAGTGGTCACACGCAGTGAGTGGTTTGTCTTAAATCCTGTAACACCACCAGCTTGACATACTCTTGCAACGGTTTTGGCAAGAGTGTTGTGTCCAATATGTACCACACGGCATCCTTTGGTTTCTTTAGAGGTGTCAGGTACAGTGCAGATTCCTCAACTTTTGGCCGATGTTCCAGGTACTTCTTGTATAGGTGAACTAGGCACCCCTGTGGGTTTTCGACATTGGCATGATGGACCACTCGCTTTGGTTGCACCTTCCTGTGTGAAATTCCACCTGCATTGTTTGTTTTTTTTAAATTCTCTGTGTATATGAGGTAGGGTGAGGCATCAGAAGGGTCAACTAACTCAATCTGTGTGACTTGAAAACTTCTATGTTCTTGCCACTTCTAAGAGCAAAGTGCATGCCACACAAAAAGAGCAGTGTGTCGACGACCAGTGTGTCTGAGGGGAGCTATCTCCAAGCAGACCTTGCTCCAACAAGCTGTTCTCCTCTTCAACAGTCAGTGGTTCAGCCTGTTTTTGATCAACACCCATGCCAAGTGAGCACAGCCTCTTCATTTCACTGTCAAGTGTCTTGTGAAACCCAGCAAATTGTGGTTGGCTGATAATGTTGAGTTGTAGTCTGTATTCCTTGATATATCACAGCAGACAGAGTAGAGTGTGTTGGGTGGGTAAGGCTGCCCCTTCTGGTTTGTTGCTTTAATGACGAATTTGCTGAGCCAGTAATCAGCGTATTTTCATCGGCAAGGTACAAGTGTACAGGCCATTCACTGTACACACTGGGATACTACTTTTGACGGTGAGTGCTCCACTGTTTCCAAATGGAAACTGCCCAGGTGGTATTTTTTGGCTGTATTTTTTGGAACAGCATTCTCCTTCACGACTTGAAGCTCACGGTCACTCTTCAGTACGAAGCGACTGGAAGTTGCCCACGCAGAGTGGGAGGGGCAGGAGTGTGTGGGGCTGGAAACTGAGTATTCGCTTAACTCGGCATCCATACACTGCGATAGTATGTAGTCGAACTCATCCTCCTGGAGGGAGGGGCTGGTGAATAGGTGTGACTTATTTGTCGTAGTGTTTCGGCTTGTTTCCTAAGTAGCTCGTCAGTTATTTCGGCCCAGTTTGCCATGTCTTTGCAGTCTTGAAATCAACCGAACAGTGGTGGCTATTTATGCGGATGGTTGGCAGTGCACGTGTTCGGTGTGCATGTTTACTAAAAGCCAGAGGCCATGCCCCATGGTACAAGTTGGTTATACAACTCAGTGTTGGTCTCTACGGGATGAACACAACCTCAAGCTTGCGGCCCTCGGTTGTGTATATCCCGTAGAGACCTCCACCTCGTTGTATAACCTATACATGTATACACCTGATCTTTGGTTCACGTGAGTGAATAAGGCATATTTATATGACTACGTTGCATTCTGGGCACTACCGCACGAATAAGCAAAGCTAGCGGCTCTTTGGGGTAAGTTGAGTCCACACCTTTTCACTTACATCACTGCACTGTCCAGGAAAAGCAGGAAGGGGTGGTGCTATGGTTGGTGACAAAGTCGACACTGTTTCGAAGTGCTGGTGAGTTATGGTAAAGCCACGTGAAATGGCTTCAAACAAGTAGAAATAGCTATATAACCTAGCAGTGATCAGCTACTTAGATAAACCAGTCCAGACACTAGTGATGTCATATACATCAACACATGATCCTGATTGTCAAGTTAATTGCTAACCTCCTGCATTCCATTGCTTCAAGAACGATTTCTGGGCATCAGAATCTTCTAGCGTGCTGGATTCACTCGAGTTGGAGGGTATTTTCAACCATACTCAAGCTGTCTATTAGGTCGAGATCGATCACTGCCATTCATCTAGCTCTCAACAGCCACATAACTGCCGTTTGGAGGTCACAAAGGCATGCAATGTCACTTCTGACTGGTGAGACACTTTCAGCATCACGAAAACCCCCTAAACCCATCATGATCTTTGCCGCACAGCGTTTCCAATTGTTGTATTGATGGTTAGTCCTTGGAATGTTCATTAATGCATAGCGCATGTGACTGTGTCAGACCTCCTTTTACACAATCTACAATTTACACAATCAGGCCACTAGCTACGCCTAGGGCTTCTTAGCAACACTTGACAATTAACGTTGAGGTAAAATTGCTGCTGAGCATTCAAAGAGTTAATGAAAAAGCATACCTAGTTTTGAAGGGAGTGAGTTGAGCTTTCTGAAACTGGGCTCTGTTTTGGTTGGTTTGAGGGTAGTATTTGGATATACTCCACTTCACCCTTGTTTCTGTGGCAATGGAACTACAGTGAACTAAGCTTGTTGCTTTTTTTGTTGCAGGGCTCCTCATGCATGGAGGACGTCAGAGGCAAGCAGCAGAGCCCATACTTCATCACAAGTTCCCCACGTCAGGCATTTTTGACAGTAGGCAAGTCTGTAGTTTGCGAATGTAAAGTAGATGTAGCATTGTTGCTCATAAGTGCATTTTTTGTTTTAATATATGTTATACCCCTGGGTGTAGTAATTTCTTCGTATTTCTCAAGTGTATTTTACTAGGTTCTAAATAGGGCTGGGAATCGGCTGAGATTCTGAAATCGATTATCACCAGCTTCAAATCAGTTAATACTCGATTAAAATCAGCGGAAGTAATTAGGCCAATTAAGGCGGAAACTCCTCCCCCTTGATGACCTAAGCTTGCTAACGACTAACAAGGTTTCTGTTTTAAAAAGTAAAAAACACAACATATGTACATGCAGTACAAGTTTACATGTTTTTTAATTAGAATTGCCGATAATCGATTATTCCAAGTCATCTCGATAATCTGTTTTCCAGGCCTACACGATGATGATAATCGGTTAATCGATTAATCGTCCCAGCCCTAGTTCTAAAGCTAAGGTGCCCGCTTCAGTAAAGCACCTGCTTGCAGCACTAGATTAGACCACATCATTTTGTACATGTTAAAACCTTTCCTTGTTGCTCAGGCAAAGTTTTTGTTTGTTTGTTTTGTTTTCTATTCTTTTCTTTTCTTTTCTTTTCTTTTATAACCGTAGTGCTGTGCTCTTTGGTATATTGCTGCATCAAATGATACATCAGTGTGACAATCCCACTACATTTGGTGTGAAAGAATGGTGTGAAAAGGTGGTGAGAATTTCCCACCTATATAAGAGTTGCTGTGATTTTCCCACTAAATATGGTGGGACTGTGAAGACAGCATATTTGGTGGGACATTCCCACCTTTTCCTTTACAGTGGGCGTGTGTGGACTGACCACTTACCATAGTTTTTCAAATGAGTGCATTCAAACTGTTCATGTGTACTTCGGCTCAACTGAAAGTGGCTGTTTTGAGACAAGGGGGTAAGACAAGCTCAAATATCACATGACATTTACAAAAAAAATTGCACTCCTAGGCCAATTAACCCTTTAACTACCAATGATGACTATAGTCGCCATCGAAATTCGGCCGCATGTTATCAGTTGGCGCGATTTGTTTTGAAGATAAGTTCTGTGCTAGCAGAAAGGGTGGGACCACTCTGGCTGACCATGCATGGCGGCTGTTGCAGCTGGCTATAGAAAAGGCCTGGTCAGCGCTGGATGGCCCGCTCTTCTGCTTTCTTGTACAAACGGGTGTAGAAAACGGTCCTTTTGGACTCCATTTCTGACTATTCAGTGCTCGGTAATGAGTGGGTGTGGTCATGAACCTGCAAAGAACTTCTGAAGGAAGCTGTGGATCAAGTTTCTCAGGCTAACTCCTGGCAGAAGTGGAAATACCGGTGAAAAGGTTTTACTAGTCTAAACAAGACCTTCAGGGAATATAATTTGGTATTTAAAGGGTTAAGTTATTATTATTGGCTTTACAGCCAAGATTAAAATGTGATGAAATAGGTGACAGGATGTTGGCTGACAGACTACTCAACAGTAGCTGGGAAGTACACAGAAACAAATAAAGAACAAGATAATCACACTGAGTCACATCTCTACAAGTTCTAGAACGGGTTCAAGCACAGCAATTGAGAAGAGTGTGGATCCAGATTGAATGCTAGCTCTCCAACCAGCCTTCTCATGGTTATATAATTATTCTAATCTGCTGACATCATACTCATCACTCCTACTTGAAAAATGGTTTTTAATACTTATAGGTGTCCAGCCAGCTTGACCATTTTACACCGGGTTCTTCATCCCTGATTTGAAATTCAACTGTCTCAGCATCTTCAAGGTGTTGTAAGAGACCATTGCTCTAGGCAGAATCAGACACAGCAGCCACAGACTCAGTGTACTAAAACTGTATTTATCTGCTTCCTCATTGTGTTTTGCTTGGGGATCAACCCAGGACCAATATCCATTTATAATAGTCTAATTCCAAGCTTCCATTGACCAACTTTAGAACTTTTATTTTGTGCACATAAACTTGTCCTACCCCCCCACCCCCCACCCCGGTTGCCAGACTGTAGCATTAAGAGACCAGGAGTGAAAATGACTCAAGTTGAATGTATTTGACAAAGACATCAAGGCCATGACTAGGCATTATCACAGTACTATACCCTCAGTTAATAAACTTTACACAAATGAATTGTAGTGCCCACAGGTTTAACTTTACACAAATGAATTGTAGTGCCCACAGGTTTAACTTCACACAAATGAATTGTAGTGCCCACAGGTTGAACTTTACACAAATGAATTGTAGTGCCCACAGGTTTAACTTTACACAAATGAACTGTAGTGCCCACAGGTTGAACTTTACACAAATGAACTGTAGTGCCCACAGGCTTAACTAGAACTACTGTGTGGACAACCTTAATTTCTTTTTTTTTGGTTCCATCAATCTTTTTAGCTGTCTCTCCTTCTTCTCCAACTTGTCTTGCAGGGCTGTCAGTTTCTGTTTTAGACTTTCTGCCTCCGTGAGTATTTGTGCTTTTAATCTTCTCTTAGGCACTGGTTTCAGCCTTTTCGGCAGCATTAAGTCCTCCACATAATAGTCAGGACATGCAAACAGACACAACAGCCATTGCACTTTGTCGTCAATCTCGGCAGCTACTTTCCACAGACCTATCTTGGGTAACAGGACAGCATTTACCAACCGCTCTCCTCTTTCATTTGTGAATGGAAAAAGAATGATCTGCACCCATTCTTCAGTAATTACGACAACCAACGGAGGTACAAGAGCGTCACAGCCAAATCTTATATAGTATCCCATTGCCTGTAGAAAAGCAACAGAATTCAGGGGTGTAAACTACAAATAATAGTTATATTAGGGAGGGAATATATATATTATATATTATTTGATGGGTGAGAAGGCAATATGGCTGGATATTGCACGAGTGTGCGGCCATATTTTCACGAGCCGCAGAGCCGCAGGCGAGTGAAAATACAGCACAAGAGTGCAATATCCAGCCATATTGCCTTTTCACACATCAAATAATAGATTTATTATATACTACCGTCATTTTAGTAGCACCTGGAAGATATACAGCTAGTGTGCATGCGCAGTAGAAAGGTCGTTGCTGCGTGCATATTTAATGAGCTTCAGGCAGCTGGCCTGTTTCTAGCTTTGGACGGCACCAGTACGTGTATCGATCCGTCTACCAGTGGAAGAAATGCCGTCTTCATCTGTAATGAAAGCTTATTTGTTGTTTCAGTGGCGGCTACGAGTGCACTCCAATTAAAGCACACGCCACAGTTGCTATGCAGCATATGCCCTACGGGCTATCAAATACGGACCATCGAATATGGGAAAATATTAGTCATGTTGCTCTATGGGAAATACTATTGGCGCGTATACGAGGTAATAAATGGTATCAGTCCACCAGTGAGTAATGTGCCTCTCTTCAGTGGGGAAGGGTAATTCTAGCCTGTTACTATGAGGTTGCTATGTAATAGAGTGCATTATATTTCAGATAAAGCCTTCTAATTTGTATCCCGTGGGCATCAAGTACAGGTAAGTTTATTTCCCTGGAGTTACGCAGAATTTTAGGTGCATTCTCAACCGCTCAGCATTGCAATAACAAAATGGGTCGACGACAGCGATAGCCAGTCCGAGAACAAGCCATGCGGAAAAACCACAACGAGCCCAAAGAGACGAAAATCAAACTGGTAATGCTCTGTGCTCACAGTGGCTTTGAGGCTCGTCTCGTGGACTTCGGAGGCCTTGATAAACACAATTTTTCAACAGCGCTGTTGGAAAACACCAGAAAGTGTCACAGCAGAGTTGTCGATTCTCATAAGGCTTCGTCACCCGGGCCCGTTTCCGGACTGGCTGTTGTCACCCACCGCAGTGTTGAACGGTTTCAAAGTCGTAATATTTGCAGCTACGACAAAACTGGTTGTTACTACCAGTAACTGAGTACCTGTAAGCTAGCTAAACTACAACCTTCGAAAAACAGCTGCCTTCACAAATAAACATACTGCTGACATAGCAACACATTGGAGTGCATGCACAAATGGGCTAGAAGCCAGTTATTAACCACACCCTCAGGCTTTAGTTGATATATAAGCACACCGCCCTTGGGCAGTGTGCTTATACTGTAAAATCGTAAGCACCCATTTTGATTACAACAACCACATCCGAGTTTATAAGCACCCATACAAAAATAGGCACCCCACATGAAAAGGCACCCGTTCAGTGCAAACAGAAGTGAATTTGCTGATTCAGCTGTTTCAAACGTAGTGGCTAAGTGTCTGTCTCCGATTGTGAGCAGGCTATCGACACGGGATAAAAACCGAAATTTAGGCAAGGCCTCTTGGTAAAACATCCAGGAATTAGCAAAAACCTCTCACAGATTCGTTGGTTCCAGGCGCTTTATGTTGGTGGGTAGAGGTTGGCAATGATCAATCGATTGCTGACTATATCCCTTGTTGCAGTAAAGATAGGACAGAAATTAGCTGAAAAGAAACCTCTAGGCCTAAAATATACACAGCTAATCCGTTTCCACACAACTACGCGCTACCAGAAAATTACATGTGTTTATTAGCACCCCATGAAAATAAGCACCCCTCGATTTTACGGTATATCTACTAAAGGCCTTGTGAGAGGTTAATAACTATAACATAATAGTTATATCGCTCCCTGGGGGTGGTTGTTTTACACATTGGTGTCAGGCTACACCAAACACAATATGCAAGACCCCCCCCCCCATCAGGGAGGGATATAACTATTACCGTAATCTCTCGAAAGTACACCCATGGGCGATGAACTTAAGTGGTTCCTTAAAAGGGGGGTGGGCGTATTTTCGAGAGTTGTGATATTTCCCACCTCACATGCAGTTAGTCTAGCCCTTGTTATTTGCGCATGCACTGATTCTTCAATGCCTCTTTCATACAGTAACATAATGGGCTGGCTAAGATGCCACCTTTCGTTTTCCCTGCTATGTTCTGCTGTGATGTGCCTCTGAGGATCACGCTCCCGACAGGGTTTTGCACCACACGAGTACACACCAATCGATTTGGTGGTACAGGAAGGATGCATCCCCATAACTGTTCATCTTTCAAAAATACCCACTGAACCCATTAATTTATTTATCCTTTATCCTTTCATCTTCTCAGAGTTCTATATATAAGCATAAGCTGCTTGCTTGTTATTTTGTTGTTTTATATATATTTTGTCACGTAGCCTAAAAAAAACAACCTCTTTTGTAATGCGCTTGCTTATGCAATAACAGCAAATGGTGTCTGCCTTCATTTTTTAGTACCTCCTCTTACACAGTGCTGCTTTTTTGGTGCTTCTTGCTTAACATAACAGCATGTACTGTGGCATAAATGGGTGGGCGTACTTTCGAGAGAGAGAGAAGCACCCTTAGCAACAACTTCATTCAAAAAACGGGGGTGGGCATATTTTCAAGGGTGGGCTTATTTTCGGGAGATTATGGTATATAACCTGTTACCTAGACAACACCACTGTAGAAGAGCAATGTTGCTAGTGTTGATGCAGGGCATCTTGGGGCGAGCCTGAGCGAGTGGTAGATTACAAATTGATGGGTAATAGTATATAGTCAGTACACATTACATCAGAACTGTGAAAGTGTTGTTAATGAAGGCCCGAGAAGTAAATACTGGAAATTGCATGAATTGCACAAATATGCAATAAATTTATGCACACCATGTGAACAAAAGGTCCAAAATTGACTGCTTCAATGAACTTCTGGATGCGATGGCCAATCTGCAATGGCTGGATTCTCCAATACAGCTTTGTTGCGGCCGGAACTGCATTCAGGGTTATCAGGGCAGATGAGGCGTGCCAGCTCTGGCCATTGTAGGTCAGCTGCACTGTAGGTAAAGAATATAGTGGGCAGACCAAGGTGTCAATCATGGCAATGAGTCTGCTCTGTTGCTTGAACCAGTATTGTCGTGTTCCTCATAGGCTGGCTGCATAGTGGAGCACACGGTTTGAAAAGGCTTTCCCTCACGTCCAACCATATCATGCAGCTCTTCCAAAGACAGTTGAGCATCATGAGGGTGTTGACAAACATAGATTCAGCCTGCCTGAAGAGCATGCCACTGCATCTCAGTGTTGAGTGCAAAATAGCGGAACTGAGGGTGTCTGGCAAACTGACCATCATCATACATGAGATGTTTGAAGTAATTGCCAATAGTGACTGCATTTGGTCAAGGAGCTTCAAAGTCAGCAGCTCAAGTAGGGAACAATGTTGGAAAGGCACAAGAGATCATGTAGCCCTCTGTCATTGATGGGTGTCCCACTGCTAGAAGGCCATGGTACTGTTGGGGTGGCTGATGAGGTTGTCGCTTGTTTATAGACTGTTGGATGGTCTCTTGCTCTGTCAGTTTCTGGGCAGTACTGAGGACAAAAGTTCTTGCAAGGTGGGCATCATAAGGATCTACATCTTTGAAGATGGCAATTCTTGGCCAGCTGCCAGTCTCTCATCTGCTGTAACCTTGTTTCTCTCTCTCGGGGGTTCACCACCCAATCTTTCAGGCTGGTTGGTGCTCATCCGCTGTAGTCTTGTTTCTCTCTCCTCAGGGGTCTCAGCTGCCATTCTTTCACGTTCACGGGTACTTTTCTGCTGTGAAGTAGCTTGTCTTTCACTAGCAGTTTGAGCAGCCACCTGGCACGATCCCTCTGCCTCCGTTTCTCAACCATTCGTTCCTTTGTCTCTGCAGCAGTCTGGCTCTGTCTCTTTCGTTTCTTCGCCATCGCCGATCTTCTTGCTCCTGCACTGATTTGAGCGCTATTCTAGGATTGCTCTGGTATTGAACAAACATGTAGGCTAAAACACTGTTAAACTCTGGGTTAGGGCTCAGAAGTAGGACTTCAGAGTACCGTCTTTTAATATTCACACAATTTACTTCGACCACGTGTTCTTTTCGATATTCTGTCTGCACTTGTACCCGGCACGCGCAATGTTTCGGGTTAAAAGAGTGTCAACTTGCATTTATGGAACGACGTATGACAGATATATAATATGAAAAATCCAGCGTTCAACTCGCTAGTGTGGGGCTCGCTCAGGCTCGCCCCAATTATATGTTGCCTGGGTAATGGGGGTTATATCTTGCTTCACAGCCCCTTGTAGCACAGGAATTTTACATATCTGCTTAGTACCAATACGGTTCAGTGTTTTTGCTCTTTCCAATTTCCAATCCAACTGGGTATCTGCACTCATTTGATCCACTGTATCAAGTGCTACAACACTGCTGTAACACAAATTACTAGATCCCTTCCTTCTCTTGTCACTTTGCACGTGGAAATTATTTACATGTCACGGTTTATTAACGCGGAAATTAAATTTATCAGTCTGAGGTCAAAGTGCCACGTGTTGCTTAACAAGCCTTAGGCCATATAAAGTCACAAAAAAGTTTTCCAAATGAAAACAAGCGCATGTAGGGATGGAACCCTCAAAAACCAGCCAAACAAGATGGGAACGACACCACAACACATTTACACCATCCCTACATCTTGTGCCATTTTGCCAACTATGCTTTGTGTTTGTTAGTTGTGTGCATAGCAGGGTTGTGGAAGGCAGTTGGGAGGAGTGTAGTGCATGTTGATGTGCATGGAGAATGTGTATGTTGTGGGTGGATACAAGTTGCTCGCAAACGGATGTTCTTGGTTGGCTGTAGCAGTCGAAACGTCAGCTTTTTTCTAATAAAACACTTGGTTGGAATAAAGGATACTTCATAACCAATGTAGTTGCTGTTGAGCATGGCAGGTATAGTCTGCCTTATATGCAGAAACTGTGAGCAGTGCTGGGTCTGCATGGTATGTTGGGAGTTTTAAGTTATGTTGTGAAATTTTATTGCTACTGAATGTGGCAGAATCTGGTATGGATTGTCTTTTATGTGGAAGGCTGTGGAGCGAGTAGTGCTCAGTATCGTGTTCATTTAGTGTGTGTAGAGAGTTTTTTGTTGTGCATAGTTGGAAAAATGGCACAAGATGTAGGGATGGTGTAAATGTGTTGTAGTGTCGTTCCCATCTTGTTTGGCTGGTTTTTGAGGGTTCCATACCTACATGCGCTTGTTTTCATTTGGAAAACTTTTTTGTGACTTGTTCCTGCTGCTTTTTTTTTATTGAAGTAGTAAGAGAGAAGAGAGGCAGGCAAGGGGAAGATGCATGGTCTGTAGGGTATGAAACATGGAACTGTGTTGTTCACAAAGAACAAAGAATCATCATAAATTCAAATGCATCCAAGTGAAATTGTAAATTTGTCTATGCGGTTTAGAAGCCCAAGCAAAGCCTCATAAAACCCAAGTGCAAAGCATGCGAGCTTTAAGAGGCTATGCACGCAGGCTTAAAATCTCATAGATCCCAACGCTATGGTGTCAAACTGATAGATACTGTAAAACTGTTGCTGTAATGGTGTCTTACAACTCAATACTACATGCACGTGAGCTCTGTGGGCATGAAGAGTTAGTGAAACCGTCGTCTCACATTGTACATTATACATTATACATCATGTGGCCAGGTATCTGGGTGTGGTCGGTAGGTGTGCCCATAATGCCAACTCAAAACGCAGGATTTTAAGCGCTTGTAGTTTCAAAGTTTTTCACAGTTTGAAGGTATTCAGAACTAATCGAATGGCCTGGATCTGGAGAACTGGCGCTTTTTGTGCAGACAGACAGATATCGACGATGACGACAGATGGACACAACCGATCACTTTACCCCTTGTGCATGCGCATGGGGCAACAAAATGTAACATACTGTAAACCCATTAAAGTTTATGTTCCATTAATGTTAACAAAATTAACGAATCACTTCAAATCGTTAAACTAAATGGTCGTGAACTGAAATGCTTACGCGCATGCGCAGAGGTTTAATCACATGCTGCTTTCATTTACGTACTGTGCTGCCTACTGTACTGCCACGTTGCCTGCCTCATCTGCATCGATGTCGATCCGGCGCTGGCTTCGAACAACCGACAACCCTCTACCATTGCCGAAGGCAGGAGGAGATGGCAGTGTTGTTGCCACGAACAAGGAAGTTGCTGCTGTCGCTGCGGCTCAGGTTGAGAAAAGAGGGGCCCATATCATCGTTACGGTGATGAACTTCGCGCTAAAATAGCCAAGTACGCCTGCAAGAATGGCAATAAATCTGCTGTAGAGAAGTTCTCAACTAACTTGGCTACTCTATTTCTGAAGCTACAGTAAGAAATTTCAAGCGCACTTACTTGTTGAAGCTTGGAGCTGGGGACGATCCAGACACCATTACTGAACTACCTCATGCCACTCTTGGCCGACCGTTACTTATTGGTGAATTTGACGATCAAGTGTTTGAGTACATCAAGCAACTTCGACCTGCAGGAGGCATTGTCAACTGCAACATTGTCATAGCAGCTGCAAAAGGCTTTATATCTCACAAAAGGCCTAGCCTACTGAAAGAGCATGGTGGAAGCCTGGATCTCACCAAGAAATGGGCTGAATCATTTTTGCGATGCAGAGGGTTTGTCAAACGAAAAGCCACTAAAGCCGCCAGAAAGCTACCACCTGACTACCCTGACCTAAAGATTGCTTATTTGAAACGAATTGAGGATGAAGTGAAAAACAATGATATACCAGCAGATCTCCTGATCAACTGGGATCAGACGGGATCCAAACTGGTACCTGTGAGCTCATGGACTATGGCCGAGGAAGGTTGTAAGCAGATTCCAGTTGTTGGAAAGGAGGACAAACGGGAGATAACGGTATTCTTAGCAGTCACAGCTTCTGGTGCTTTTCTACCCCCTCAATTGATTTACCAGGGCAAAACTGTTGGCTGTCACCCCAAGATTACATTTCCTGCCAAATGGAATGTAACCCACAGTGAAAACCATTGGAGCACTGAAGAAACAATGATAAGAGTATCTAGAGAAAGTGATTATCCCTTACGTTATTGAAACAAGGGAGAGGCTGGGCTTAGCTGATGATTTCCCTGTTTGGGTTTACAGTATTATCAGTTAAAGAGTTAGAGAGCAAACAACTGAGATACACCTCTAATATCTCACCTGGGCTGCAGCACATTCAATTCTGGAATGTGCTGTCAGCTTGGCTTCAATTAAGACCGCTACCACCTGGTTTGTGCTGTCCCGGATTGTATAGCAAGTATAGTCCGGTTTGCTCTGTTCTGAAATGTGGTCCATGGCTGCTTTCCCAGGAGTGGGTGGCACGGCTTCCTCTTCCTCATTCTCCTCATCATTGCCCACTGTTTCTTCTAACGTGACCTATGAAAGAAACTAGTGTAGATGCAAGGCATCTTGGGGCAAGCCTGAGCGAGCAGTAGAATACCACATGCATGGATGGATAATAGTAGGTACACAAAATCGCAACTCTGAAAGTGTCGTGCAATGCTCAGTATGAAACCTTTCTATCGGCTATGTTTGTTTAGCAGCTCCTGTCTAGAAAACTATTGCATTGAAAGCAGCCCCACCCCAGGGGACAACACTGAAATTGGATATGAATTTTGACGATACTGCCTTTGCAGACATGCTGAAGGACTACTCCTCAGGGGCCTCAGCTCCGCGTTCACGGGTACTTTTCCACTGTGAAGTAGCTTGTCTTTCACTAGCAGTTTGAGCCTAGCACGACCTCTCTCCCTTCGCTTTCTCGCTCCTTTGTTCCGAAGTCTCTGCAGCACGTCGAGCTGTCTCTCGTTTCTGGGCTCTTCAGCGACTTCTTGTTCCTGCGCTAGCTTGACAGCTCTTCTGAACTAGTATGGGTATCCATGAGTAACAAAACTTGTAGCCTAAAACGATGAAGGTAAAACTCTGACAGAAGTAGGGCTCTAGACTAGAGTACGGTAGAGTAATACTTCGACCAGTGGCAGTGCTCTTTTCAATATTCTGTCCGCACTTGAATTTGGCGTGCGCAATGTTTCGGGTTAAAAGAGAGAACTTGTATTTACGGAACGACGTACGACAGATATATATATAATATATGAAAATTCCACCGTTCGACTCGCTAGTATTGGGCTCGCTCAGGCTCGCCCCAATAATGCAATGCCAGTCATGTCTATTTTTAGAAAAAACTACAAGAGTAAAATGCAGAATTATTGGACGTACATCTTATCTTCAGATCCCACAACTCGCATAACATCTCCATTATTGGATCCACAATTGAGTATCGTAACTCCATTTCCCTCTGTGGCCACTTGTATCTTAGTAACGACAGCTTCTCTAGGATTTGTGTCTTGCATTTTGAAAACCGGCTCCTGAAGTACAGATCTGACTCTTCCCTACCTACTTTCCTTCTCAATACCATGGTCTGGTATGCCTTCAACGTTTTCAGTAGCATCTCCCAGTTTCTTCTTGACATAGCACACACTTCAAAATGTGATCTCTCATCGTCACCAATAGTGAGATTTGATGCACAAACTGACAATGCATCAGGCGATGTTAGCAGGATTGTTGGCGACGTAATCTGTGGAAACTCTTCAAAGTCAAATCCTTTCAAAGAAGTGAGATATGATTTTGCTGTTGAAACTATGGTGAAAAGAGAAGATACAGTAGGCGTCAATAAAACGCTTCCGTACCGTATTTGTACTACACGCATAGTACGGTGCTAACTGTAGTGTATTCACACCATAGCATAAAAATCCATACTGTTATCACAAAGCGTAGTACGCAGTGTTGTACGGACATGTCTCATGTAGCCTTACAGAATGTACAACGAGTGTTCTGTTAGTGAGTGTAAGTTAGAACTAGTATCAGTTGTGTATCATTGCTGACAGCACGCAAGAACAATGGTGAACCCTACACTGTCACTTCTACACAATACCTACTGGTTTCTTGACCAGTCGTCTTTCTTAGGATCACTGTGTTATGAAAGGGATAGAAGTATTCGGTTTTACTACCCAGGCATTGGAACTGTGAAAATACCCTTGCTATTGTAGTCTACGTTTATCGGCGAATTTTGGCGCATGGAAGTTACGGAGGCCAACTAAGTCCATCGTACTTATTGTAAGTCCTCCAGAGGCGCTCGTGCTAGATGTACCCGAGGCATTCACCGCAATGGACACAAGTCACGCAAATTTCGTTAGCCAACACCACAGTTCCTGGCTTCCCTACTACTGGCTGTTTAAATTGCCTGCCAAAAGTAGCAGTGGTGCTCTCCAAGGTATCTTCACTGGCAGCGCAGGTCTACAGTAGCTAATTGAGCACATGCATATTTGCACCCAATCAACACCTTCAATTATTGCATAGGAAACCTGTAAGGGCCATATCCCATAAAGAGTTTATGTATGCAAGTTTACCAGACCCTCCTTCCGTGTGCGAGGGTCTGGCTCCGAGACTACTATGCACCATACTACGCTCTGCGCGGAACGTAGGGATTGCATACATCTTGCATGCTTTTCATTCTGTACAGCGTACTACGATCGTAGTACGACTACAATACGGAAACGTTTTATTGATACCTACTGTGATACTGGTATTATCATTACGAGATGGTACCAATCACTGAAATTTACAGATACCGATACTTTGGCTAAACATAGTCTCTTTCTCACTTTCTAACTAGGTATACGCATGCGCATCATGTGCCTCACGCCAAGCACATGGAAAGTTCAAGATGGCGAAGCTCGAAGCGCAGTCAAGACAATGTTGTGCTGTCCTCTGCCTATCCCGTTCACAGGTCAGTGAGCAAACTGCTCAGGTGCTGACGCGCAAGTTGTCTCCTGTCACTGTATCTTGTCGTCTTTCATCCTTTTGTTGAGTAGTTTAGTTCACCGTCTTCCATATCTCGACTTGTTATGGCGACGTCTTCTATCCTCCGAGTCCTTGACCTCCATTGTGATTGCATGTGCCAAACAGGTACGTAAACTATGCGTAAACCCATATATTTCAATTGTAAACTTGTTACAGACATACAAACATACAAACACAATCTCAGATCACCAGTGCCTGCTGCACCAGCACAATTATGAGCCTCACGCTAAGGCGTTCAGCAACAAGAATGCTTCACATTTTATTATGCCACTTTGCAACAGTTTTTGTTCTGGATGTGAATAGAAAGGAGAACAGTTTCAGTACAATTTTCTAGGTTCAAATTGAGTCACTATGTACATATAGTATGTCCTAAAGTCCTTGAACAAAAGATACGTCCAGATACAGAGATCCAGTTGCGTCTCGATGTTTTCAGATGTTTAATTTTCTGTACACAGACACTGTATCCTGCTGAAAGCACACCAAGATCAGTTACTAAGCCTCCTATAACTGAAGACTACAAGCAAACACTAGAGGCACTTCAGAAGGAAACAAGAGTGCGTTTCAGACGTTTAATTTTCTGTACACAGACACTGTATCCTGCTGAAAGCACACCAAGATCAGTTACTAAGCCTCCTATAACTGAAGACTACAAGCAAACACTAGAGGTACTTCAGAAGGAAACAAGAGTGCGTTTCAGACGTTTAATTCTCTGTACACAGACACTGTATCCTGCTGAAAGCACACCAAGATCAGTTACTAAGCCTCCTATAACTGAAGACTACAAGCAAACACTAGAGGTACTTCAGAAGGAAACAAGAGTGCGTCTCGATGTTTTCAGACGTTTAATTTTCTGTACACAGACACTGTATCCTGCTGAAAGCACACCAAGATCAGTTATTAAGCCTCCTATAACTGAAGACTACAAGCAAACACTAGAGGTACTTCAGAAGGAAACAAGAGTGCGTTTCGATGTTTAATTTTCTGTACACAGACACTGTATCCTGCTGAAAGCACACCAAGATCAGTTATTAAGCCTCCTATAACTGAAGACTACAAGCAAACACTAGAGGCACTTCAGAAGGAAACAAGAGTGCATTTCAGACGTTTAATTTTCTGTACACAGACACTGTATCCTGCTGAAAGCACACCAAGATCAGTTTATTAAGCCTCCTATAACTGAAGACTACAAGCACACACTAGAGGTACTTCAGAAGGAAACAAGAGTGCGTTTCAGACATTTAATTTTCTGTACACAGACACTGTATCCTGCTGAAAGCACACCAAGATCAGTTACTAAGCCTCCTATAACTGAAGACTACAAGCAAACACTAGAGGTACTTCAGAAGGAAACAAGAGTGCGTTTCAGACGTTTAATTTTCTGTACACAGACACTGTATCCTGCTGAAAGCACACCAAGATCAGTTACTAAGCCTCCTATAACTGAAGACTACAAGCAAACACTAGAGGTACTTCAGAAGGAAACAAGAGTGCGTCTCGATGTTTTCAGACGTTTAATTTTCTGTACACAGACACTGTATCCTGCTGAAAGCACACCAAGATCAGTTACTAAGCCTCTTATAACTGAAGACTACAAGCAAACACTAGAGGTACTTCAGAAGGAAACAAGAGTGCGTTTCAGACATTTAATTTTCTGTACACAGACACTGTATCCTGCTGAAAGCACACCAAGATCAGTTATTAAGCCTCCTATAACTGAAGACTACAAGCAAACACTAGAGGTACTTCAGAAGGAAACAAGAGTGCGTCTCGATGTTTAATTTTCTGTACACAGACACTGTATCCTGCTGAAAGCACACCAAGATCAGTTAGTAAGCCTCCTATAACTGAAGACTACAAGCAAACACTAGAGGTACTTCAGAAGGAAACAAGAGTGCGTTTCAGACATTTAATTTTCTGTACACAGACACTGTATCCTGCTGAAAGCACACCAAGATCAGTTATTAAGCCTCCTATAACTGAAGACTACAAGCAAACACTAGAGGTACTTCAGAAGGAAACAAGAGTGCGTCTCGATGTTTAATTTTCTGTACACAGACACTGTATCCTGCTGAAAGCACACCAAGATCAGTTACTAAGCCTCCTATAACTGAAGACTACAAGCAAACACTAGAGGTACTTCAGAAGGAAACAAGAGTGCGTTTCAGACGTTTAATTTTCTGTACACAGACACTGTATCCTGCTGAAAGCACACCAAGATCAGTTTATTAAGCCTCCTATAACTGAAGACTACAAGCACACACTAGAGGTACTTCAGAAGGAAACAAGAGTGCGTTTCAGACATTTAATTTTCTGTACACAGACACTGTATCCTGCTGAAAGCACACCAAGATCAGTTATTAAGCCTCCTATAACTGAAGACTACAAGCAAACACTAGAGGTACTTCAGAAGGAAACAAGAGTGCGTTTCGATGTTTAATTTTCTGTACACAGACACTGTATCCTGCTGAAAGCACATCAAGATCAGTTATTAAGCCTCCTATAACTGAAGACTACAAGCAAACACTAGAGGTACTTCAGAAGGAAACAAGAGTGCGTCTCGATGTTTAATTTTCTGTACACAGACACTGTATCCTGCTGAAAGCACACCAAGATCAGTTAGTAAGCCTCCTATAACTGAAGACTACAAGCAAACACTAGAGGTACTTCAGAAGGAAACAAGAGTGCGTTTCAGACATTTAATTTTCTGTACACAGACACTGTATCCTGCTGAAAGCACACCAAGATCAGTTATTAAGCCTCCTATAACTGAAGACTACAAGCAAACACTAGAGGTACTTCAGAAGGAAACAAGAGTGCGTCTCGATGTTTAATTTTCTGTACACAGACACTGTATCCTGCTGAAAGCACACCAAGATCAGTTACTAAGCCTCCTATAACTGAAGACTACAAGCAAACACTAGAGGTACTTCAGAAGGAAACAAGAGTGCGTTTCAGACGTTTAATTTTCTGTACACAGAAACTGTATCCTGCTGAAAGCACACCAAGATCAGTTTATTAAGCCTCCTATAACTGAAGACTACAAGCAAACACTAGAGGTACTTCAGAAGGAAACAAGAGTGCGTTTCAGACATTTAATTTTCTGTACACAGACACTGTATCCTGCTGAAAGCACACCAAGATCAGTTATTAAGCCTCCTATAACTGAAGACTACAAGCAAACACTAGAGGTACTTCAGAAGGAAACAAGAGTGCGTCTCGATGTTTAATTTTCTGTACACAGACACTGTATCCTGCTGAAAGCACACCAAGATCAGTTACTAAGCCTCCTATAACTGAAGACTACAAGCAAACACTAGAGGTACTTCAGAAGGAAACAAGAGTGCGTTTCAGACGTTTAATTTTCTGTACACAGACACTGTATCCTGCTGAAAGCACACCAAGATCAGTTTATTAAGCCTCCTATAACTGAAGACTACAAGCACACACTAGAGGTACTTCAGAAGGAAACAAGAGTGCGTTTCAGACATTTAATTTTCTGTACACAGACACTGTATCCTGCTGAAAGCACACCAAGATCAGTTACTAAGCCTCCTATAACTGAAGACTACAAGCAAACACTAGAGGCACTTCAGAAGGAAACAAGAGTGCGTTTCAGACGTTTAATTTTCTGTACACAGACACTGTATCCTGCTGAAAGCACACCAAGATCAGTTACTAAGCCTCCTATAACTGAAGACTACAAGCAAACACTAGAGGCACTTCAGAAGGAAACAAGAGTGCTAAAACTGAAGCAGAAACTGAAGAGCCAACATCAGCTGAAGAAGAGCTAGAACAGAAACTGAATGGTAGTACAGTACAGTATAGTACAGTATAGTATAGTATAGTATAGTATAGTATCAGGGTTTCATACAGGATTTTCATACAGGATTTTGAGTTGGGGGGGGGGGGGGGAGGGGGAAACAGGATGGCAGCAGGATGATGGTAGTGTGTGAAAGCATGCTCACGTGCGCACAAGCATGCATGCCTGCTAGGGGGGGGGGGGGGGTCTGGGGGCATGCCCCCTCCAGGAAAGTTTTGAATTTACATCCTCTCAGATTGCTTCTGACGCAATCTGGGACAAACTTTCCAAACAACATTTTGATGACTCATACTTATGTCCAGCAACATGTAAAATTAAATAGCTAATATTGACAGCACCACAATAATAACCATACGAATTTCAAGATTTCTGTGGGGGGGGGGGAGAATTCCAGCCCCCCCCCCCTCTGTATGAAACCCTGAGTATACCGTACTTATTCGAATAAAACGCATGCAAATTAAGCGGGCATGCGTTGAGTTAGATCTGCCATAAATTCCAGAAATTGAATTCCTTGCGTTAGATTAGATCATGCGCTGCAATGGATTCAAACGCGAAATTTTTTGGGGCCAAACAGAAATGCAAAGAGTTCCTGGCCTTCACCTCTCTAGAAGAGAGGTTCTTGGTAGACAGTAGCAGCTGCAGCAACAACTAAAGTCTTACAAACACCAAAGTGATGATACCGTATTTCTTCAACTAAACCCCGCCCTCAAATAGTAGCTGCAGCAACACACGGCACACGCACACGCCGCGGGTTCAGACGACGCTAGGGCTGTTCGTGTTGTACAGCTATTTTCCATGGCTGACAGCAGAACTGAGAGGTTGCGTTGTACTACTGCCAGCATCTACCAGACGTTGCTGTATCGCTCGTAGGTACCTTATCCAGCCATCCTCAATGTCTGCGGGCTTTCTAAATGCCCTCAAATAGTAGCCACGCAGAAACGTGCAGCGAGTAGCCGTGTCGTCTGATCGAAGAAATACGGTAGCTCTTTTTCCTGGAAATTTTACTTGACCGCCCTTTGTTGTCACAAAGTGGGGACAACTGAGAGGCTTCATTCCTGGTATTGCGGTAAATTGGATCAACCAAAAATTAATTAGTGGCGGCTTGTGCTAAGTTGGATCCACCCATAAATTCCCAGAATTGAATTTCTTGCGCTAGATTGGATCATGCGTTTCATTTGAAAAAATACGGTAGTATAGTATAGTTGCCAAGCACCTTAGTGTGAGGCTACCAACCTTGCATCGTAGGCTGGAGGCTGTTCTTGGTTGGCGGGATGTGGCTTGTGCACAAACATCCATCCCGCTTGGGAATAGCCTCGTCCCCAGGCCCCGCCTGAAAAATCGGGAAAGGGGCCTGATAGCGCTTCCGTGCATTTTCTGTCGACCTTATCTCTCCAAATTTTGAGGAGCCAGTCAGATTGCAGAATGAATCCACGCGGAACGTGATCCATCACATGCGCATGAGGCCAAAAGTGCCGACTATGCAATATGGTAGAGTAGCCCATGATGGTGTCGTCTCTGTCTCCTAGCGCGTTTACAGGAGATCGGTGGACAGATCGAAATCGAACAGCGCTGTTTACCCATACGGGTTACCGAGACAAACTCCCCGATCGTCTGTTGGCACTGGCTTGGGTCCCGATCAACTGAGACGATCTGTCAGAATTTGTGTATAGACAGTGTGCATCCGAACTGGATAGATAAACACGGAAGATAGCCTACTACAGCATCGCTTGTTCAAAACTTACTCTTGCTTCGCATTTGCATGATAGTCTGCTGACATCAACAGTTGCAGTAAGGCGTGTCCTACCGTAGCACGCGTTTGATGACGTTTACATTAGCGACAGAAAATACACGGAAGTGCTACCAGGCCCCATTTCCGATTTTTTGGACGGGGCCTGGGAACGAGGCTAGCTTGGGAATGCAATTAAAAGATACTGTTTACACAAGTTGAGTACACTTGTGTAAGTTTATCATTCCCAGTACTGTAGCAGGGCTAGCAGTCTCATTAGCCCTGTTTACACAAGGCTCGAAAGATGACGCTTAACCAATTGTACACGAGATTGAATGGAATGAAATTAACCTGAAATGTGGTAATTCATGTGATGTCAATTTTTACAAAGCTTTTTTCCAAGGATTAAAGCGTCAGGGAAGTCAAACAAAGCTTTATAGAGTGAACAAGAAACAGATAAAGGTTTTCCAGGGTTATTTTGAACCTATGTATGTTTTCTGAAGTAATGTATAAACGGTTTACGGAATGTGCTTACCTGCCGCGTGTTGTATGTACCGTCTTTGTCTTTGCTCGTTGATTACAAGGTATAGCTCGAGATCTGCCTTGATATTTATGAAGCCTAAGAGACGCTGTACCTCTGTAGTTAGTGCTGTGCTTCTGCTTATTGGCGTTGAGAAGAAAACATGGCTAATGAGTCACTTTCTTGATCGAGATCGACAACCACCCAGGCTGTTATTGCTTACTATGCTGTGCTCCTTGAGGGCTTCTGGACCAACCCACTTATAATAGTAGGGGAAGCCCCAAGCTAACCACAGACTGGATACAAAGCTTGTAGCTATTCACCCTGGGCCGTGATAACACTTAGCCATATCTGTGATGCCAATTGGTGCCAATTGCGCTTCGTGACGTGTGTATGATGCCAGTTGGCGTCTATCGCGTAAAATCGGTTAAGAAAGACAGCCAGGAAGGACAGCCGGAACGTGCATCCACACCTTTTGTACAAGGGATGGCAGTTGTGTTGGCAGCGATATCTGGGATAGGCACCTGGAGCTCAAGTACCTATTGTATGTATTCAAGGGCTAACAGTTAATTGTGTAGACAGGCTGGACGCAGAAGGTGGCAGAGATCCTGCTTCATGGCAATGCGTGGCAATCCCCATTTGCTATTTCTCTAAAATGCCTCAAGTAACGACTATGCACGACAAGCCAGGCTGTGTTCAAACTTAGGCTACAGTTACCCAGAGTAGCTGGTTAGATTGGCTCCATTGTATGGTTCCCTCCATGACAAGCTATCCTCTGCAATCATGACAATTTACTCTGAGCTGTTAAGCACTTTTGCCAGACACTAGAGTGACAAACCTTTACATGCACAGCCTATTTGGTGTGATCTGATACTTCACTGCATGACTGGTAAAGCCTTAGCTATATAACAGCTCAATGCTGCAGTGTATTGCTTGCTCACACTTGCCCCACAATGTTCTACATTCACCTATAGTACGTCCCGAAAGTCCTTGAACAAAAGACGCGTCCAGACGCAAAGATCCATTGCGTCTAGACGCGTCCGGACATTTAATCTGCTACACGCAGACGAACGTAAATGCACGCACGCAGACGCAAACGAACGTTGGTAGACACACGCAGACGAATGCAGACGAGCACAGACGCCCGCAAACGCGGACGCAAGAATATGTATACGCAAATGAGCAGTTCCTGCCACTACACAGCTCACTTTCAATCTACTCTCTCACTACAGGAACTCATGGATGTCTCTCCTCAAGTTCCAGTATTTATGCTCTCATGACGAGCCTCATTCCCGGGCCTTCCACATTAATTAAAACATTGGCTGATGGGAAGGCCTGGGAGTGAGGCTGTCACAAGACCACTTGTATTTAACATTCATGTGTACATACCAAGCTGTCCGATAATCAACTTCCACCACATATATATAAAGTGGTTTCAAGTAAAAAAAAAAAAAGACCCAATGAAATTTTTGCTACTATGCATGTTATGCCAAGTTGCCAAGTGTTTATTTACGGTTAGCCGAGTCGATTGCCTTAGTGCAAGACTTCTTCCAGTCATCATCCTCACCCTCCCCAGGCTTGAGGGGCTTCAGTGTATACGTAAGTTGACGAACAATACTCATTCGTATTGGATCAAGCCGCTTTTTCCTCTCCTGCCGTTAACATTCGATGTTTCTCTCTCATTTTCAGAGTACACTGTACGAACAAGATTGGTAGCAAGGTTCTGCCTTGAGTTACAGCTCTGCTCCAGTAGCCGGACAAAGTTTGGGCTGAGTCCTAATGTCTGGCATGCATTTTCAAAGGTTGGTTTTTGCTGGCTTACAGTTGGTGATGCTTGGCTGATTGGCTGACTGGTAGTCACACCACTACTACTTGTTGGTAATGATGCTTGGCTGATTGGCTGGCCGGTAGTCACACTACTAGTACTTGCTTGGCTCATGGGTACTTGGCTGATTGGATGACTGGTATTAGTAACTACATCTGAACTGGTCATGTATGGCAATACTTCTTGTTGAACTTGACCAGAGGCTCCAAACATGTCTATTCCAAGGACAGACATTAAGTCCTGCATCTCAGGTGTACTCTGATTTCTCTGGTTTGGAGTAATGTCTTCTACTTCAGGTGTCACAGGCTCCATAGATAGTGAATTGTTTACCTCTCCTTCTCCTGCAGTGAGTAATGTCTCGAGGGGTACAGTGCATGTCTGTGGTGAGCTGAAGCTACAACTGGAAAGTTCCGAACTAGAAGAGTTGTATGGTGTTGGACTGCGGTATAGGTAAGCCCGAAGCAGATTTTCAATGTTAGCAAGTCGTGTGTTCATGCCATTAACTGTGATCTGAATTTCTTCCAGCATGCTTAGCCTGGTTCGAGCATCCAGAGCATCCTCATGGAGAGGAGGTTCCTTCCAGTCCGGCCTCTCTACCTCTACATCAAAGACATCCTCTTCATCATCAGTGCTATGCGCAGCTTCTATATCTAATGTATCCTCTGTAGCATCTGCAGCAGGCTATAAGAGAATAAAAAATAGAAACTTATGAAATTCTGCTGAACCATATAGCTTGTATATTACTGTGTAAATCATAACTAACTTGTGAAATAACCTGAAATTGCATAAGTAACTAAGCTCAACTCTATACAACAGTTAATAGTGCCATTCCAGGCCACTACCCTGTAATGTTTCCCACATGATAAATTTATCAGGCCCTCCCTTTCTTTTCAATTCTTGGTTCACATAAGGACCATTTTTCAATTATGTGAGAAAAGATACCAGACTCCCCGCTTTTCTGTACTGCAAGCGGCGGAAAGCTGGGCGGGGCCTGGGAACGAGGCTAGTGGCTACCTGTCGAAGCATTATATGCAAATCCTTCAAGGCTGGTAAGTATATTGCCCGCCTGCCCATTCAGGAAGTGGCTGATGTGAAACTATGGGTCAAGTTTGCTTGGCCTAACTTCGTATTTTCATTTAGTGAAAGCAGAACCTCTTCTATAAATAAGCAGGTAAGAGCATGACAAGAAGTAGCTGGGGAAATCAAAGAATGCACTTACAGATATTGTAAGTACCTTTTTAGTCTTTGGTTCAGTAGTTGCAACTTGCTTTGTCCCCTGCAGTTTGCTCTTCTTTTTTCCGCCTGCTTTCTTGCTTGCTAATCTCTTTCGGCCACAAACATTTTCAGAAGCTTTCTTGGGCTTCTTAGTCGCGTCTTCGTCACCCGCATTTGCTTCGCACGTAGCCCGTTCCGTTTCTATCGAGTCGTCGACAGTTCCCCGAAAAATGGCCTTCCATTCCCGGGCAGAACTTGACTTTCCCATCTTTACACGGACTTGGCTGCCATCTTTGAGCTGCTCCAATGGGGGCTCGATAATCGTTCTGGCCAGAATGGCCTGCGTCTTACCAACGTATGGTTCATCGGTCCATTCCACTACTACCATCTGCTCTCTTCGTATAGGTTCCATAACCCACTGTCGCACTGAACGAGCCACTTCCAGCAATTCCAGGTCAGAAATTGTCCATGTGCTCCTCGTTTGCGCATGCTCACAAAGTTGTTCGGTAATTATGACATCATTATGCTGCTAACTTCTCATGGTATAGTTTACCCTCTCTTCTGCTTGGGTCAACCAACTAAAATGGTATACCATATACTTTTAAACAAGAATACTGACATACTTACACTGGATCAACTGCACAACCTAACTATTTATATAGCTATACAGAAAACTCAGGGGACATTCATAGCAACATTCATAGCTACCCTAGGTAGTTCGTCGTCAACAACTGCTTCACCATGTTTTTCAATCACTACTGGTACTACTCTGTGTATATGGTTAATGTAACGTGTGCATTGAGCTACAGTTAGCTTTGTTCTCCAAAACAGCTTCATTCCATCAATCAGCTCTTGCTTATTACGTGGTTTTACAGTGTAGGTGAGGAACTGCTTTAAGTGGCTCCAGACTCATTCTATAGGGTTGAGATCTGGGGATTCGGCGGGTGTGTGCCACCAGTTTATACCTTCGTTCTCAAGGAAAGGTTTTGCAACACGACTGGTATGTTTAGGGTCATTATCTTGCTGAAACCTAAACAGTCCATTGGGGAATTTTCTTTGGATGAAAGGAAGTAATCCTGCGGTCAGTATTCGTGTATATCTTGGGCCGTCCATTATCCCCTCAAATATCACCACATTTGTTGCTCCACGTTTTGAAATCTCACCCCAAATATAGACTTCTACTGGGTGCTTAGGTGTGGGCCTGAATTTTCGTGGTTTTCCTGTCTTGTGGTAGACTTTACGGTGGGCTGGTTTTAACTGAATCATACTTTCATCAGTGAAAATCACATCACTGAAAGATTCATGAGTATGTAACAATGTCTGGCAGAAATCAACTCGTTTAGTCTTGTTTGCTTCACGAATGAGCTGGCAATAATGGGTAGCTCGAGCAGACCACCCCATTCGTTGTCGTGCTCGAGCTACTGATGATCTAGATGCTGTCACTTCCTCTTCATTTTGCAGCTTAATGAGGAGGTCATTTGTTGTTAATTCATTATTATCCTGAAGCCAGTTATCAATTAGCTGATGAATTCTTTCTGAGAGTATTTTAGGCCGTCCACTTCGTGGGTAGTCAAACAGTGTACCACTCTTTCGGTATTTTTTCAATACGTAGTACACTCCACTCCTGCTGACCCTAAACCCCTCTTCCCGTAGGGCCTTCACTAGTTGATTCCCATTCAGTGACTTCGCCAGTCGAATAATTCTCTCTCGAAGGTAAAGTGAGTACATTACTGTGGAATGAGCATACATGCCAATACAGCTACTTCTAAATGGATTCTTAAAAACATAAGCAACTTATGCAAGAATTAACTACCCAGCATGGTGGTAAAACTAGTCTCAAGCATACAAGTTGGGTCTATGCAAAACAGTTACTGCACTATACATAGCTAGTCTACTATATATCTGTTTGTTAGTGAAAACTTATATAGCATCTCCCTGTAGCTGGCAATAAACACAAAAAGACTAGCCTCGTTCCCAGGACCCGCCCAGCTTTATGTCACTTGCAGCACGGAAAGCAACGGAAAGCTGGGCGGGGCCTGGGAACGAGGCTACAAAAAGACAGTAACTTGTTAGCTAGGTTTAGCTAGACTAAGTTTGTAACTTTACCTGTTTTTTCCTTTCTACAGCCTGGAGTCCATTCACAACATGCAAACAGACCCGCGCTCACCAGCACGCAGACACAAACGGACGCTTGCAGACGCACGCAGATGCAAACGGACGCACGCAAACGCACATAGACGCAGGCGGACGCACGCAAACGCAAACAGGCAGGGCAAACTGCGTCCAGTGTGTGGGCGGACGCAACTTCAAGACGCGTCTGGACGTTAGACGTTTGTTCAAGGACTTTCGGGACGTACTATAGTTCCAATCCGGATTAAAGTAACCCCAGTTGGTACATGTAAACGGGGCTACTGAGAACGAATGGCAGCTTAAATCGTTGTCTCCACTCAAGAAACACAGCCAATTTCAAAGATAGAGCAGAGCTACTCATGGAAGTGGTGTATGGACTAATAACCAAACTTCCCCATACGCCCGAATAGCAAAAATAAATTTTTGATGTACTGAAAACAAAAATTTGCTTATTTACATGAAATATACTTGTAATCACATACATTTGTTTACCATATAGCTCCAAATTTTTGTGAATTCCGTGATTAATCTCGAGATCACAAAAATTTCTTCACGAAATTTAAAATTTGAATGCGTGCTTAGAATGCAGACTAGGCTACATACAAAAACTCCAGCGTTTAGTTAACGGTACTGGTACAGAGTCTCTTGCCAACAAACGAGAAGCTACATGCACCTACCCTGCCAGTATTTTATTTTTAGACCACTCAGTCTACTATCGATATCCAACATTTCAAGCTTCAGACTCTTACCACTTCGTGTAGGGAAGCCATTGCTTACAAATGGTTTGATCGTATTTCGTGCAAGAGGAGTGTGGTTCATCCCCCCTGAGTTAGATGAAACAGGTACGTATCATTCGAAGGCACTGGAATCAGGCTACAAAGTATGCAGAAACTAAGCATGTACACGCTGAAAAATGGGCGGGGGAACATTGAATTTTTGAACCACGAAACTTTGGAGCTATACGGTATACACAATCCATGTACATACTAGTGACAATGTAAGGCCATAACAATGGCCTCATGCTCTGAGCAATAAGGTATTCTACAAGAATCTACAAATATTCTATGAGAATTTACTATGGGATTTAGAACACCTACTGTTGACCAATCATATTGGAGCATTTACTACAACCATGATCTAATTCAAATTATACTACAGTAGGTGCCAATAAAAACATTACGTTTCGTTTACGTTCAACAGTAGTTCTACGGTGCGACTGTTCTCCAAAAAACGGTATGAAATTTTTACAACGGAAGCGTAGTGCGCACCATTTATACGGTTTCCGGATGGTCAAAGTACTTGAACATTTATAATAGCTGCGCCCTATGTCCAATGCTGTACAATCCGCGATATGTTTTAGGTAGGCCTAGAGTCTCTCCATATGACAATCCTTGTCCCGTGTTTGTAGCCGTTCAAGAACTAGAGATACGGTTGGCAAGCAATCGATCGTTGCCAAACCCCGCCCCACCAACTTATAGTGCTTGAAACTATCATAGAAAAGTTTTTCTTGATTCTTGGATATGTTGTATCTACAAGTCTTAGCTATATGTTCGACTTCATTCCACGTTGATAGCTTGCTTCTAACCGAAGATATGTCGTGTCAAAAATGACTAGTTCCTTGTGGAAGCCAATAATTGCTGAGTCAGCAATCGTACTTGCGCAAAAATGGAGAATTCTGTAAAAACGGAACAGAATGGTTTGCACCGTAGAACGACCGTAAAATGAAAACGGAAAGTAAACTTTTTATTGGTGCCTACTGTACTCTTGCAGTGTCTCTCCAACCAAATTGAAATTAGCTGCACCTCAAACTCTGACAGAAAGCTACACTCATTATCCCCAACAAAATCATCTGTAAGCCATGACAGGTAGAATCCAGATGTAGGGATGGTGCTAGTGGTGTCGTTCCCATCTTGTTTGGTCGGTTTTTGAGGATTCCATCCCAACATGCATTTCTTTTCATTGAAAAATTTTTGCATATGGGGTGTCTACCCTAGTTCGGTCTCGAGGTAACGTACAGTTGCGTTTGAATATTCTGTGTTCCATGGGACACACAGTCAAGTCTCTTCAACATTAGCTATTGTACTGAGACTTGACTGTGCGTTCTGTGGGATCCCGTTGGAAGACGGAAGATTTGAACGCAACTAAAATCCGCAGTACCTACCTCTTCCACTTTCCATGGTGCAGCACAAACAGTGCAGCCTGCAGAGAGAGAGAGAGAGAGAGAGAGAGAGAGAGAGAGAGAGAGAGAGAGAGACAGGGGTATAACTAGAATAATCAGAGCGAAGGGGCAAGCCTGGAAACAAAGCTACACTATAATAAAGCTATGCCATAACTACACTAATCATATACTTATTGAATTTATATACAGTTTCCCCTATAGAAAAGTGTGCAATTATTTCCAAATTGCACACTTTCAGTAATTGCACACTCTTTCAATCAATCAGAAGCGCACACATTTCAAATCTGATGAATCATATTATCGCTTCTGCGCGATCCGCCCTAGCAACAATAATATGAAAATGGCGTACTACTATCAGTTGTCATGAGTTTCTGCTGTAAAGGTACCTGGATGGTAGAAACGCTGTAAAAATGGGATGAAAATGCGCCGAAATACGGCATAGAAGCGATGTTGTGTTGAAAAATGGAAACTTACAGGCATCAATGCCACCCCGTGTTGGGCATAATGGTAGTTTACTCATGACTTGAACAGACTTGCCGTGCGCTCCCCTCGTGTGCTACTCTAAACCTGGGCGACATTTCACTACCTTGTTTCTGTTGTTAACTTCGTATGCTTAGCGTCATGGGCTCTTTGAGAAGTGATACTGTTCTTAAAGTAGTGTTGAGCAGATGGCTCCAGCGCGGCGAGGTCTAATTGGCTGAGGGATCCAGGAGGAGGTTCAGCAGGGTGAGGGATAAGGGGGTGGGATGTGGGTCTGCATCTGGGCTCTTCGAGAGAAAAAGAGATATTGTTACGTGAGAGTGCATCGGCAAGATAATTGGAATGAGTATCTATGTAGATAGAGTGCAGGTAGCAACGCATTCTCGCCTCAATGAAGAGTACACAACAGAGTAGGTGCATGACACCTTTGCACTTGCTGGTCCTGGACCTTAGGCAGGCGACCACGACCTGGTTGTCGCTGTGACAGATGATTTGACGGTTAGCCCATGCCCCGCCCCAGGCTGTAAGGGCAAGGATTATAGGGATAAGCTCTTTTTCCACGATGGATAGAGCTTGGGCTCGGCTATCCCACTGTACCTGGAACCAGGAGTGGTTAAGCCATGCCTTGCATCCCCACGAGCCTGAAGCGTCAGATGTGATCTCCAGTTGGGGGAGATGGGAGGGCGGGGAAAGGAAGGAGACCCCATTCCATTTGGTAATGAAAGTGTTCCGCCATGCGAGGTCTGAGCAGAAACCTGTGTTGAGGCGGATCATTGGCTGTGAAGGTTGCACTGCATGCAATAAGTCAATCATACGACGCAGGAAAGACCTACCGGATCTCACCACTTTACAGGCGTGGTTGAGGAGGCCAATAAGGGACTTAACAAGTGATGATAGCTAGTGAGTCAAGTGTTCAGTTATTTGAAGTAGTTGGCTGCTTAGCCAGGAAGTGTTGGTGGGCCCCTGCGATGAGGGGAGCGGCTGTGGCTTGTTGGTGGGCAGCAGGGGCACTGAAGCTGTGGGTGTGGCCCGTTGCAGGTGGAGCAGCTGTGGATGTATCTACAGCGCTGCTGTTTGGCGCACCTGCCCTCGTTGAACCTCCTGCATATCTCCCGGGATGCCATTGGTTGGGTTACTGTCGGTTGGGGAACCACTGGCATGGGCCATACGCCCATTTGAGGAAGCCACCCCAGGAACAGGCGGTGAGGATTTTGGGAGCATGTATTTTGGTTATGGTCGTCTTGAAGGCAGAATGAGCACCGCCGGATTGCCTTGGCTTGTCCTGTAAATGCCTCATCGTAGAGGCGTGTATCTGGCACCAACCAATTGAGATCCTTCTGTGCCAGGGCTTCCTGTCGGTAGCGATGGTCATAAGATACCCATTGGGTGGCCTCATAATTCCTTCCACACGGACAATCGCTGCTTGATAGGCTAGCAGCTCTGGTGCCTTGTGGGGAAATCTGGTGCAAATGACGGCGGCTATTAGAGAAAATCGTTCTACCTATTGGGAAATGTTAGTGATAGGCAATCGTGCTGGCACTGGTGGGCGACCAGGATCGTTGGGGGTTATCTCATCTGTAGTGATGTCAGCCATCTCCACAAACTCTAAGTCTAGAATTCGTTTGACTAGCTTTGTGGGTAGGGCAGCAGTTGGGTTGAATGGCCCAGCGGTGGAGATGGCTGAGGGGGGCGTTGGGGGTGGGAGTGGATCGCTCCCTGTTGTTACTTTGGAGGTGGCTGCGGCAAGCAGCTCTAACCCTGGGTTGCCTGAAATGGAGGGAGGGGATTTTGGGGAGCACTGATGTCACTACTGTAGAGGTGTCTGATGTGAGACCTATATGGAAAAGTTGGTGGGAGTTAGAATATGACAGTCAGTATGGGGGCAACACTCCCGCATGTAGCGGGTGCACGTTGACTGGCTAGCTATCGCCTCTGCGTTTTTGGTTGTGCCAAAAGCTTGTGCGGGCAATAGTGTTCGTACTTGGGGGGGGCTGAGGCGCCAGTGAGGCGCAGAGGTGTGCCCCAGATGTACCGGGTGGTGGGTGGGTGGGTATGTGTGCGCCAGGGTGCTCCTGGGTAGACAGGGGTTGTGCTGGTGTGCGGCAGGGTGCTCCTGTGGGGCCGTATGAGGGAGGTCTATGAGCATGTGTTATATAAAGTGTGCGGCAGGGTGCTCCCGAGCTTCGTTGGTGGTGCGGGCCGTGTAATGGTGCATGCGCGTATATAACCCACATGCAGGTTAAGCGGGAGGGTTTACCTGCACCTGCCAAGATAGACGGCATGCGGCATGAGGCGTAGCTGCTTGTGGTCAGGATACACCATTTTCCAAGTGTATTGTCTGGATGAGGCCAGATGAAACTCCACCTGCACAATGTGGTCACCCGGCTTGACTTGCTTGGGAAAGGTTCCTTTCCCCTCCCAGGTGTAGAGAAGACAGATTGGATATCGCTGTGGATATCAATGCTACTAATTTATGCAGGCATTGATAGTCTTAGGTTTGAATCTTGATTCAAAAGTCAAAGGTGGATAGATCAGTACGTACACACGTGCATGCCATCCCAAATAAAACCCATTCTAACACCGGACCTGAGATTCGGAGTACCAAACTATCATGGTACCCGTGCACATGCGTACTGGTACAGAGTGGCGGGCGGCGCCGGCGGCATGGTGGCTTCTTGTCAGCGTGGGACCGGTGCGGCTGGCATCGTTGAGCCAGCTTGTGAGTAATTAGGCCTACGGTGCTTAGCCTACTCCGTAACATGGTACCTTGACACTCACCCGAGGCAGGCTCCGACAATGTTCCCCCTGTGATACTGGTCAGCCCAGCGGATGATGACGCCGAATCCACGCTAGTGGACGGGGGAGGCTTGATCGAGAAGTTGCCTTGGAGCCAAGCTAGCTGCTCTGGGGTGAACGGGGATGGAGTGCTCATCGTGAAGACTGGGATCGGGACTCAGGGAAGCTCATTGGTGAACGTTGAGGCGAGTAGGGGCTGTAGACAAGCAGGCCACTGCTGTCGAACAGTCGTCAGGGCTATTCTGGTCACTTCCGTCAAGCACATGCTCCTTCGTACCCTTGTGCATGCCCATTAGCAGGTAGGCGGGGCCCCTCACCTGGTCCGGGCGCTGCCATGCAGCAGCCGGCTCCCGGCGTGAACTACGTTTAAACTACATTTAATTGTGAGTGGGTGCACAGGGCCCAGAACAGCAAAAAGAGCCAACGTAGCCCACATATCTGGCTAACGGAGGGCGATTGTCGTATAGACCGAGTGTTGAGCGTGTAGTCAGTTGAACAATACGCGAAACGCAGCCTGTTTGTTCTGAAAATTCTACCATTATCTGATTACATCATGCTCACGTGAGAAAAGATACCAGGCTCTCCCTGCTTTTCTGTACTGCAAGCGACGGAAAGCTGGGCGGGGCCTGGGAACGAGGCTAGCTTACTCCTCATTCTGCGCAGCACGGTTTCATAAAGCTTTAAGTATATAGATTAGTAGGCAATCACATGGATTGTCGTACAACTTGGGACTAATTGCACTCACAACAGGCATAAATTGCACGAATCCATGTGATTACCTATACTAATGGTACCGTTGTTTTGTGCAATTGCTTACACTAGTAGTAGTACATGCGTGTGTGTGTTACTGTATATAAAAAGTTACTAATCTGATTCTTGGAAGGCCAACATTACTCATGGTAGCACCATTCCCAGGCCCTGCTCAGCTTTCCGTCACATGCAGTACGGAAAAGCAGGGAGAGCCTGGTATCTTTTCTCATGTGAGCATGACGTAATCAAAAAATTTGCCAAACTAACAGGCTGCGTTTCGCGCATTTTCAACCAATTACACGCTCAATGCTCGGTGTGTAAGACAGTCACCTTCTGCTAGCTAGATACATGTGTTAAGCTACCTGGTACCTTGGCTCGTTTGCTGTTCTGGGCACTGTGCGCTCACGCACAATTAAAACCTTTCTACCATCCTTTCTATCCTGACGTCACTCACGTGAGAAAAGATACCAGGTCCTCTCCGCCTTTACCATACTGGAAGCAATGAAAAGCTGGGCGGGGCCTGGGAACGAGGCTAACTCTACGGTGATCCCAGACACGCAGCACTTCTTCTTGTGTGAAAGATTGTTGGATGCTGTAGTTGACCATTCTATATATCGTTAAATTCTAACTGGGAAGAGTGTGAGCGAGCCACACTAGTGAGTTGAATGACGATTTTCATATATTACATATATATTATCTGTCGTACGTCATTCTGTAAATGCGGGTTGACACTCTTTTAATCCGAAACTCATTTAATCCGAAACATTGCGCACGCCGAGTGCAAGTGTAGACAGAACATTGAAAAGAACGTCAAGTAAATTACATACAGTACTCTATCCCAGAGCCCGTTACAATGAAGAGTTTACCTCCACAGTTTTGGGCTACAAGTTTTGTTGAACATGGATACCCAGAGCGGTTCTAGAAGAGCTCTCAAATCAAGAAGATCGGCGACGGTGCAGAAACGAAAGAGTTAGACATGCTGCGGAGACAGTGGAACAAAGCAGCGAAAGGTTGAGAAAGTGGAGAGAGAGAGGGACCGTGCGAGATGCGCTGCTCAGACCCTTAGTGAAAGACAAGCTACTTCACAGCGGAAACGTCCCCGTGAACACGAAAGAATGGCGGCTGAGACCCCTGAGGAGAGAGAAACAAGGTTATAGCGAAAGAGAGATAGACTGGCAGCTGTAACCCGAGTACAGAGAAACAAGATTACAACAACTAGCATTAAAGGTTGGCAGTTGAAAACCCTGAGGATAGAGAATCGAGATTAGAGCAGACAAGCACCAACCAGCGTGAAAGGTTGTCAGTTAAAACCCCCAAAGAAAGAAAGTTAAGATTAGAGCAGACGAGCACCAACCAGCGTGAAAGATTGGCAGTTAAAACCCCCAAAGAGAGAGAAACAAGACTACGGCAGATGAGCACCCATCAGCATGAAAGGTTAGCAGTTGAAACCCCCGAGGAGAGAGAATTGAGACTAGAGCATTACAGTACAAGGTACAGTGAACAACAGTCTGTTCACGCACAGCCCCACTGTTAAGATGTGAAAACTTCATGCAAAATATTCTCAGTTAAATTCCTACCTTTATACATTTTTTGTCTTGTGTATACTGTTTTATCCTTTAGATAACAACTTCATTACCTGTGTAAACATCCACAATTACAACCAGGAAGGGCCATGCTTTCTTCTTTAAATATGCAATATTGAAAAGGACAATTAACTGCCTACACAACGCAAAGACCCCATACACCCGCTCACGCTCGCCCCACAATGCGCTGCATTCACCTAGTTTATATTTCTATCATTATACATTGTCGTGTGTATGTTGTTTAGCCTTTAGATAACAATTTCATCACCTGTGTAAACCCGGAGAAGTACGTAGAACCACCTACACATAATTGGGGCGAGCCTGAGCGAGCCCCACACTAGCGTGGTCTACGGCGACACGTGATTCGACCGACCGACCGACCGACCGACCGACCGTCTCAGTCACGTGATAATGGTACGTTGCACGTGCCCACGCTGCCGCGCCATGCTCCGTTCGTCGTGAAGTGTGCAGTGTGTAGTAATAGTGATGGAAAGGCTGCAACGTGAAAGAGACCAGCGAAAACGAAGGAGGATGCGGGAGACAGAGGCGGGACAGGCAAGACTCTTGACACGTAGGGAACAAGACAGTCACAGGAGAGCAGAGGAGACAGAGGAGCAACGACAGGCAAGACTCCAGACATGTAGGGAACAACACAGTTGTAGGAGGGCAGAGAAGACCCAGGAGCAACGACAGGCAAGACTCCAGACCCTGGACCTGCCATCTCCTACCCCCTCCCCTCCTCCTGCCCTGGACCTGCCGTCTCCTACCCCCTCCCCCCCTCCAACCCTGCACACACCTCCTAGCCCCTCCCCTCTTCTGAACCTGCCATCTCCTGCTTTTTCTCTGCATCCCCACCCTTCACCTTCAATACAGCTCAGGCTCGCCCCCACGATGATCATCATCTGCATAGTTAATCTGTTTCATGTACCTTATAATTATGCTACCAAGGGTACATCAAGCCAAAGGTGGCTCAAGGACATGCAACTGCACATAGTCCACAAAGAGACAGGGGTAGTGCTAAGTGTTACTATCACTGATTAAGTACGTGAAAATTCAGGTGCAGTATGCCATAAATGTATGTTGCATGACCTCTCACTACCAAAGGTGGCAGCTTGATGCACCCTTGCTGCTATGATGGTTTACATGTTATTTTCATGTGCTCATAACAGTAATAGAAGTAGCATTCCAGTTGTTACATGTTACAACTGCTATGAAATAGACAAAGAAGCCCCACATACCTTTGAAGAAGCAGTACTTGGAAGGGAGCACTCAACCTTGGGAATCGGAGACTGAACTGAAGTCCACCACGACAGGACAGGTTCCTCTCAGTCCACTTGCACGCAGCAATTCACGAAGCTTGAAAAAAAAAAAAAAAAAAAAGACCAGTCTATCTATACATTTTTTGTCTTGTGTATACTGTTTATCCTTCAGATAACAACTTCATTACCTGTGTAAACATCCACAATTACAACCAGGAAAGGCCATGCTTTCTTCTTTAAATATGCAATCTTGAAATGGACAATTAATTGCCTACGCAACGCAAATACCCCATACAACCCGCTCACGCTCGTCCCACAATGCACTGCATTCACCTAGTTTATATTTCTATCATTATACATTGTCTTGTGTATATTGTTTAGCCTTTAGATAACAATTTCATCACCTGTGTGAACCCGCAGAAGTAGAACCACCTACACATACATTAATCTGTTTCATGTACCTTATAATTATGCTACCAAGGGCACATCAAGCCAAAGGTGGCTCAAGGACATGCAACTGCACATAGTCCACAAAGAGACAGGGGTAGTGCTAAGTGTTACTATCACTGATTAAGTACGTGAAAATTCAGGTGCAGTATGCCATAAATGTATGTTGCATGACCTCTCACTACCAAAGGTGGCGGCTTGATGCACCCTTGCTGCTATGATGGTTTACATGTTATTTTCATGTGCTCATAACAGTAATAGAAGTAACATTCCAGTTGTTACATGTTACAACTGCTGTGAAATAGACAAAGAAGCCCCACATACCTTTGAAGAAGCAGTACTTGGAAGGGAGCACTCAACCTTGGGAATCGGAGACTGAACTGAAGTCCACCACGACAGGACAGGTTCCTCTCAGTCCACATGCACGCAGCAATTCACGAAGCTTGAAAAAAAAAAAAAAAAAAGACCAGTCTATCTATACAATTTTTTGTCTTGTGTATACTGTTTTATCCTTTAGATAACAACTTCATTACCTGTGTAAACATCCACAATTACAACCAGGAAAGGCCATGCTTTCTTCTTTAAATATGCAATCTTGAAAAGGACAATTAACTGCCTACACAACGCAAAGACTCCATACCACCCGCTCACGCTCGTCCCACAATGCACTGCATTCACCTAGTTTATATTTCTATCAATATACAATGTCTTGTGTATCAGAGAGTCGGTAGACTCTCTATGTAGGGATGGCGCCGATGCGCAATATATGCAATACTTAAGCAAAAGCCGTATAACTTCACCACAAACACGCAAAAAGCTTATTTAAGCATCCAGGCTTCCTCTTTGAGTGCCTTTGTGATCAGTAATACTCATATAAGTGGCCAAACGACACGCGGAAGACAGCTAAACGCAAAAGTGTGCAGTAGCGAAAGTGCCATTTTTCTCATTCTTCTTGTTACGACCACAATGTTCAAAACAACAATATCTCGCAAATGGTTGAAGTACTCACCGTCATTTTAGCACGAAACTGATCCTTGTCACAACGCGGAGCTCTACGATCAATCGGCGTCTTCATAGCTCAAATTCACCCTGGTCAATAAAAGCCAATCACAACACTCTGTGGCTGCTGTCCGTTGCGAAGGACGCCATTTTCTAATGTTATACACATGCGCATGTGTAATCTCGTTCCCAAGCCAAATACCACGATCATTGGTCTGGGAACAAGACTAGTGCAAAAGCGAAATCGCGAGTTGACCATGCGCATGGTTGGCACGGTCTCTTCCCGTAATAGTGGGCAAGGTTTATGAACACTACATAAGTAAGGCCCTGCATTCAGCTGCCAACTTCTAGCTACATTAAATAAAGTAGCTACTTACAGCTTTAGTTAACTGTCATGCTATGAAAGTAGCTACTCCCAGCTTTAGTAAACTGTGATGCTATGATGGTCAGTTGTCAAAAAAGTTTTGTACGTAGCTCCAGAGAGTGGTTGGCCTTCATCAGATTCTAGCTGGCCGCATTGAATGTTATTACATGCTTGGAACCACTACTAAATTGTCAATGCAGTTTCAAGTTTTGAAAGAAATATTCTCTTATAGGCTCAGGTCTAACTGTAACTGAGATTAACATCAAAAAAGTACAGAAACAAGACTTAAAAATCTTTAAAAATGTAAAAGGATGTAGGGATGGCATGCCAAAAAGTATGCAAACAAGGTAGGGATGACATAATAGTGAAGGTAAATTTACAAAGTCTTATCCCTACATCTTTTTACATTACAGTTACAAACTCATGTGAAAACGATGCAGGGATGAGGCTTTGTAAATTTACCTTCACTATTATATCATCCCTACCTTGTTTGCATACTTTTTGGCAAGCCATCCCAACATCCTTTTACATTTTTAATGATTTTTAAGTCTTCTATATACTGTTTAGCCTTTAGATAACAACTTCATTACCTGTGTAAACATCCACAATTACAACCAGGAAGGGCCATGCTATCTTCTTTAAATATGCAATCTTGAAAAGGACAATTAACTGCCTACGCAACGCAAATACCCCATACAACCCGCTCACGCTCGCCCCACAATGCACTGCATTCACCTAGTTTATATTTCTATCATTATACATTGTCTTGTGTATATTGTTTAGCCTTTAGATAACAATTTCATTATCTGTGTGAACCCGCAGAAGTAGAACCACCTACACATACATTAATCTGTTTCATGTACCTTATAATTATGCTACCAAGGGCACATCAAGCCAAAGGTGGCTCAAGGACATGCAACTGCACATAGTCCACAAAGAGACAGGGGTAGTGCTAAGTGTTACTATCACTGATTAAGTACGTGAAAATTCAGGTGCAGTATGCCATAAATGTATGTTGCATGACCTCTCACTACCAAAGGTGGCAGCTTGATGCACCCTTGCTGCTATGATGGTTTACATGTTATTTTCATGTGCTCATAACAGTAATAGAAGTAACATTCCAGTTGTTACATGTTACAACTGCTATGAAATAGACAAAGAAGCCCCACGTACCTTTGAAGAAGCAGTACTTGGAAGGGAGCACTCAACCTTGGGAATCGGAGACTGAACTGAAGTCCACCACGACAGGACAGGTTCCTCTCAGTCCACATGCACGCAGCAATTCACGAAGCTTAAAAAAAAAAAAAAAGACCAGTCTATCTATACATTTTTTGTCTTGTGGATACTGTTTATCCTTTAGATAACAACTTCATTACCTGTGTAAACATCCACAATTACAACCAGGAAGGGTGATGCTTTCTTCTTTAACTCGTTACCGACCAATGACGCCGTACGGCGTCATGAGATTAATGATCCCGTATGACCAATGACGCCGAACGGCGTCATGAGTACTTACCTGCCTTTGCGGGTTTCCCCCGGAACGTAGCGGTTTACTACACACCGTACACGCGTGTAAAAGTATTTATTACATCTACCGGAAGCTGATCGTGCACATTTTAATTGAAACCAGTATTTTGATGAGGCGGAAGTTGATTGTAGTGTAGCATCTCGCGCTACCGCAATCGATCTGCTGTGTTTGTCGCGACCGATCTCGAGAAGTATACAAGCTACGAAGACGCGATAAAAAGCAATATACAGCTAAATGAAAGCTCTAACTTCGCTACAGATTTCGAAGGAAGCAGAACTATAACGTACAAGTTACAGACATGAGAACAGACCAAAGGTAGCCACTTCCGGTGTAGAAAGTTCGGTTTTATCTCCAAGCTTGTGCTTTAGTGTTAAGCTTCAAAACTACACCGAAGCTAGACAAAGGCTAAGGCTCTCCAATGTTTTCGAACCAGAAGTCTGTAGCTGGTTTACAACTGGAGATATAACACGGAGTATACAACATGTCGTCTAGGCCACTTCCGGAATTTCCGTGTGGTCATTCACGTAATATTGCAATAATTCACTACGGTCGGTAAAGAGTTAAATATGCAATCTTGAAAAGGACAATTAACTGCCTATGCAACGCAAATACCCCATACAACCCGCTCACACTCGCCCCACAATGCACTGCATTCACCTAGTTTATATTTCTATCATTATACATTGTCTTGTGTATATTGTTTAGCCTTTAGATAACAATTTCATCACCTGTGTAAACCTGGAGAAGTACGTAGAACCACCTACACATACATTAATCTGTTTCATGTACCTTATAATTATGCTACCAAGGGTGCATCAAGCCAAAGGTGGCTCAAGGACATGCAACTGCACATAGTCCACAAAGAGACAGGGGTAGTGCTAAGTGTTACTATTACTGATTAAGTACGTGAAAATTCAGGTGCAGTATGCCATAAATGTATGTTGCGTGACCTCTCACTACCAAAGGTGGCGGCTTGATGCACCCTTGCTGCTATGATGGTTTACATGTTATTTTCATGTGCTCATAACAGTAATAGAAGTAACATTCCAGTTGTTACATGTTACAACTGCTATGAAATAGACAAAGAAGCCCCACATACCTTTGAAGAAGCAGTACTTGGAAGGGAGCACTCAACCTTGGGAATCGGAGACTGAACTGAAGTCCACCACGACAGGACAGGTTCCTCTCCGTCCACTTGCTACGCAGCAATTCACAAAGCTTGAAAAAAAAAAAAAAAAAAGACCAGTCTATCTATACATTTTTTGTCTTGTGGATACTGTTTATCCTTTAGATAACAACTTCATTACCTGTGTAAACATCCACAATTACAACCAGGAAGGGCCATGCTTTCTTCTTTAAATATACAATATTGAAAATGACAATTAATTGCCTACGCAACACAAATACCCCATACAACCCGCTCACGCTCGCCCCACAATGCACTGCATTCACCTAGTTTATATTTCTATCATTATAGATTGTCTTGTGTATATTGTTTAGCCTTTAGATAACAATTTCATTACCTGTGTGAACCCGCAGAAGTAGAACCACCTACACATACATTAATCTGTTTCATGTACCTTATAATTATGCTACCAAGGGTACATCAAGCCAAAGGTGGCTCAAGGACACGCAACTGCACATAGTCCACAAAGAGACAGGGGTAGTGCTAAGTGTTACTATCACTGATTAAGTACGTGAAAATTCAGGTGCAGTATGCCATAAATGTATGTTGCATGACCTCTCACTACCAAAGGTGGCGGCTTGATGCACCCTTGCTGCTATGATGGTTTACATGTTATTTTCATGTGCTCATAACAGTAATAGAAGTAACATTCCAGTTGTTACATGTTACAACTGCTATGAAATAGACAAAGAAGCCCCACATACCTTTGAAGAAGCAGTACTTGGAAGGGAGCACTCAACCTTGGGAATCGGAGACTGAACTGAAGTCCACCACGACAGGACAGGTTCCTCTCAGTCCACTTGCTACGCAGCAATTCACGAAGCTTGAAAAAAAAAAAAAAAAAAAGACCAGTCTATCTATACAATTTTTGTCTTGTGGATACTGTTTATCCTTTAGATAACAACTTCATTACCTGTATAAACATCCACAATTACCGTATAGCTAGAAATTTTCGAGGACTAAAATTTTCGCGGTTTTTGCGGATTAGGATCATACCGCGAAAATTTTACCCTCGAAAATTTTACCCTCAGCCTCGAATTTTTTTGCATTGTATTAACACCTGCTACTCGAACTGATACGCCAGCTGTTCCAGTGTTCATCGCCATGGCTCTTTACCGATACTTTCAAACCTCCGACAAATCAACGACGCTACCTGATCATGATCCCCGTGGTCCTCTTTCTCGATTGGTGCCTTTATCCTCCATAGCATCGGCAAATGAGAAAATGAAAGACTTGTGGAAGGCGGGCAGCGGAGCACGGCGTGGCTGCAACAGTCAGGTTCTACGCGCAGAAGTTACCCGATCACGTTTTGAAGGAGAGTAGCGTCAGGACGTGGAGGAACGCTTACACCAGAGAGATGCAGACAAGTAGCGCTCTCGCTTGCCATCAGATCCGCTTTCTAGTCAGCTTTCCAGCCAACTTTTGACACGCTGCTAGGAGTAGGCGTGGTTAAACTAATTTTAAATGGGCGGGGAAAACCGTACGTACGTATGCCACATCCTCGAAAATTAAATCGCGAAAAATTTGTCGAAGGGCTGTCCGCGAAAATTTTAATCCTCGAAAATTTCTAGCTATACGGTACAACCAGGAAGGGCCATGCTGTCTTCTTTAAAGATGCAATCTTGAAAAGGACAATTAACTGCCTACGCAACGCAAATACCTCATACAACCCGCTCACGCTCGCCCCACAATGCACTGCATTCACCTAGTTTATATTTCTATCATTATACATTGTCTCGTGTATATTGTTTAGCCTTTAAGATAACAATTTCATCACCTGTGTAAACCTGGAGAAATACGTAGAACCACCTACACATACATTAATCTGTTTCATGTGCCTTATAATATTACAAGTCACAAAAAAGTTTTCTGAATGAAAACAAGTGCATGTAGGGATGGAACCCTCAAAAACCAACCAAACTAGATGGGAATGACACCACAACAATTTCACACCATCCCTACATCTTGTGCCATTTTGCCAACTATGCTTTGTGTTTGTTAGTTGTGTTCATAGGAGGGTTGTGGAAGGCAGTGGGATGGGTAGTGCTGGGTGTGGAGTGCATGTTGATGTGCATGGGGGGTGAGTTATGTTGTGGGTGGCTGTGATGTAGTTGCTATGCTGAAAATGGCAGGTATGGTCTGTCTTGAATTAGTCTTGCAAGTCAGACCCTTTCTGCGCAGCACCGATCGCTTTCAGTATGCGGCACACAGAGGGAATAAGTTTGATGTTTGGATTTACAATTTCACTTCAAAGCATTTATGACGATTCTTAGTGCCTTCCTCTGCATGCCGATACTGAAAGTGATCTGCACTGTGGAACGGAAAGGGTCTGGCTTGTGAGACTAGTCTTGAATGCAGAAACTGTCAAGTGCATGAGCTGGGTCTGTTGGAGTAAGTTATGGTGTGAAATTTTATTGCTGCTGAACATGGCAGATATGGATTGTCTTTATGTAAAAGGCTGTGGAATGAGCAGCGCTAACTACAGCTAGTATTCATTTAGTGGGTGTGAATAGGCTAGAGAGTTTACTGGTGTGCATAGTTGGCAAAATGGCACAAGATGTAGGGATGGTGTGAAATTGTTGTGGTGTCATTCCCATCTAGTTTGGTTGGTTTTTGAGGGTTCCATCCCTACATGCACTTGTTTTCATTCAGAAAACTTTTTTGTGACTTGTTCCTGCTCTTTTTTTTTTTTTTTTGTATTGCTTTTTAGGAATGGTAAGAGAGAAGTGACATGGGAGGGTAGGCCGAGGGGAAGATGCATGGTGTGTACAGTATGATAGTAGAAAGAGCTAAGAATTGTCATAAATTCAAACGCTTTGAAGTGAAATCGTCAATCCAAACATCAAACTTCCGGGGGTTTAGAAGTACAGTCCAAGCAAAGCCTCATAAAAACCAAGTGAAAAGCAGATGAGTTTAATAAGGCTTTGCATGCAAGCTTATAAATCCTGTGCTCATTTCACGTGGACTACTAATGGGTTCACCGAAAAACCCTCCATAGACTGTCACCAGAGTATTGAGTCGTAAGACCCCATTACAGAACTGTTTGATGCATGGTGGGTAGCTATAGTCTAAATCGGTTTGAAACGAACGATAGGGGTCTGTGGAGCTGAACAACCGCCAGTTCTGTGGCCACCTCTAGTGCAGAAGTTTGGAATGAAGCCATGCACTGTTGACTCGGTGCTACTAGAGTTTGAGTATACCAAGCTACCAATAGGCTGCCACTTGCTTCGTTGGAGGAATATGAAGACTCAGGCACAACACAAAAGGAGGATGTTAAGAAGACACCGGCCAAAGTGCTACCATCAACTCGCAGTAAACATTGTATGTGTACTATATGCATGTAAATGACTATAACAAGCAAATTTGAAATGTGAAAGTTGACAATAAAACTTGAAATTGAATATCAGTGGCTAGTGTTCTAAGTCATATGAAGTACTTGATGGTTAAAACACTAGCTGGCATAGTACTGTCTATACCACTTGAGCTTGGCTTTTGCAGCCTTCAAATTAGTCATACGAGCTGCTGCCCTTTTTTTGTCAGGGTTCCTCCAATAACTACTATGGGAGGATACGTGGGAAGCTGCCCTTCCTTTCTCAGGGTCCTCCCAATAGCGGGTATGGAAGGATATGCGGGAAGCTGCCCTTCCTTTCTCAGGGTCCTTCCAATAACGGGTATGGGAGGATGCCCTGGAAGATGCCTTTTTGGTCTCAGGGTCCTCCCAATAACGGGTATGGGAGGATGCCCTGGAAGATGCCTTTTTGGTCTCAGGGTCCTCCCAATAAAGGGTATGGGAGGACGCCCTTTTCGTCACAGGGTCCTTCCAATAACAGGCATGGGAGGACGCCCATTTCGTCTCAGGGTCCTTCAAACAGGCATAGGAGGACGCCCGGGAAGATGCCCTGCCGGGTCCTTCCAGTAATTATTACAGGACGCTTGCCTTTTTTCCCCCTTTGTTTCGCAGGTAGTTCTGCTTGTCCTGCGCTCGTTTCTTGCGGACATTATGCATATTGGGTTCGATGTAAAGTGCAGCACAACCACGTCAACTGATCTACGAAATCAGATTTGCAAACTGCAACGCTCAATTCTCACCTTCTCTACGAAGTACTGAACCACGTGCTCAGTTGAACCCTGGTGACGTAATTATGAGTAATATTTAATTCGAGCAAAATGGCGTGTAGCAGCTAGCGTAAGTGTGAGATTACCTGAGAATCGCCGACAAGTTTGAGTTCTTTCTTTTAGACCGATAAGTGGCAGGTGCAATACCTAGTGATTTATCCTGTTGTTTTGCGTTTGAATCGTTGTAAAAGCTCCAGCCGTTATCGTGCTATCGCGGTGAAAGGCAGAAGAAGAAGAAGAAGAAGAAGAAGAAGAAAGAAAGTCAGAAGATAGACGATTTGTCCGTTTTGGCGACTTGCCGGTCTGGTGCTTAGCGATACTTTCCAGCAAACTTAACAGTCTTTTTGCTCATGAAAACACTCGATAATGCCTGATATGGCTCATACAGGCCTTTGACTAATCTAACGAAGACATTTCGAGCGTGTTATTTGTGCACTTTTAATGTGGCAGCCATTTTTTTTCTGGGTCATCCCTACATATGGCGTACTACCGTACGCCATGATTATGCTACCAAGGGTACATCAAGCCAAGGTGGCTCAAGGACATGCAACTGCACATAGTCCACAAAGAGACAGGGGTAGTGCTAAGTGTTACTATCACTGATTAAGTACGTGAAAATTCAGGTGCAGTATGCCATAAATGTATGTTGCATGACCTCTCACTACCAAAGGTGGCGGCTTGATGCACCCTTGCTGCTATGATGGTTTACATGTTATTTTCATGTGCTCATAACAGTAATAGAAGTAACATTCCAGTTGTTACATGTTACAACTGCTATGAAATAGACAAAGAAGCCCCACATACCTTTGAAGAAGCAGTACTTGGAAGGGAGCACTCAACCTTGGGAATCGGAGACTGAACTGAAGTCCACCACGACAGGACAGGTTCCTCTCAGTCCACTTGCACGCAGCAATTCACGAAGCATGAAAAAAAAAAAAAAAAAAAAGATCAATCTATATCTAGCACTGCAGCTTTCCCACGATTGTTACTGTGCTCTGAGGTGTGTATGTGTGCATAAGACAAGCCTCACACCCAGGCTCCTCCCTATCCAGAAAAGTGGGGAGAGAGCCTGGAAGATCTGATCATGTGCACCCCTGACGTACTATGCATAGTTTTGATAATCGAATTATTGCCCACGCAGCGTTATAAGCGCTGACACGGCCGTTGTTGTAGTTCTGGATGTCGCAGAGACTACAGATCGGCACTGAAAGGCTGTCTCACTATTATAGCTTGCTGTCATAGTGAGCGATAGACAGCGCTGTGAACGTCGCTAAAGCAACTGTCTTCAGCGCCATTTAAGCGGAACAAAGTGTAGGGTAGAAGCTAAACTACTTACCAACTAGCTAGATAACAGTGAAACAGCCTTCCAGTACCCATCTGTAGTCTCAGCGACGTCCACTGATCCACCAGAGTACTGCTTATAACGCTGAGTACGGACTGCATGGGCAATAATTTGATTATCAAAACCACACATAAAACCACACATAGTACGTCACGGGTGCACATGATCAGATCTTCCAGGCTCTCTCCCCACTTTTCTGCATGGGGAGGAGCCTGGGTACGAGGCTATAAACATTGTAAGCACTTTGGGAGGAAGGGCCAATTTTGTAATATTTAACTGGGTGTCAATAATGACTGCACTGGACTACTGCACTGGACTACTGGACTGGACTATTGGAATGGACTATTGGAATGGACTACTGGAATGGACTACTGGAATGGACTACTGGAATGGACTACTGGAATGACCTTTTATCAGTTTTGCGCTAATATGGCCTATAACAAGATTTGCCTGCCTATACATGGATTATACATGTATATAGAAGCTTTCTGATATGGCCTCCTGTCTCTATTACTATATCTTATCTTTTGGCTATGTAAACAAACATCTGCAGCAAGTGCAATGCAGACTGCCAGCTGGAATTTGTAATGTAGACACGGATTAGTGTCTAACTTGGTTGCTTGAGACAGTAGCACATAAAAGCCGGTGCTTGAGAAGAGTGATCATGCTCACTGCTTGTAGTCACGTATGCTAGGAAGCAAAGATCACATTTGCAGGATACAGTCTGTCCAGTAGCTGCCTACACATCCATCCCTTGTTTAAGGTATTGTTAAGCATACGTGACTTTGGTACCTACAAGCAGTGAGCATGAACGAGAACAAACCTGTGTTTGCACTAGCCTCGTTCCCAGGCCTCCCCCGTTTTAGTTCTTCGGTTTGCGTTCAATATAATACACGGAAACGGAAGAGCGCGAAAAACGGGGAAGGCCTGGGCTCATTCATCACGTGAGTGACGTCAGGTGGACGCGATGTGGACGCGATAATGACGTAAGGGGGAGGGGACTAACCGCTCACTCAAGAAAAACCCGCTACGAGTGGGTCATAATTCACGAGACACGGCCCGTTCAGAAGGTCCAGAGTAAGAATGCCCTATCATCGTCCGATTGTACTACAATGATACTAACTATATCGAGCTCTCATGAGTGCGTGCATGGGCGCTATACAGGTTGGTGCCATATTGCCTTCTCACACATCAAATAATAGATTTATTATATACTACTCTGATTTAGCAGCACCAAGAAGATAGACAGCTACTGCGCATGCGCAGTACAAAGGTCGTTGCTACGTACATATTTAATGAGCTTCTGGCTGCAGGCCTGTTTCCAGCTTTGGACGGCACCAGCATGCGTACCGATCCCTCTACCAGTGGAAGAAAGTACCGTAAGTCCGTAAATAATGCCATCTTCATCCCTAATGAAAGCTTATTCGTTGTTTCAGCGGCGGCTACGATTGCATTCCAATTGAAGCACACGCCACGGTTGCTACGCAGCATATGCCCTGCGGGCTATCAAATACGGACCATCAAATATGGGAAAATATTAGTCATGTTGCTCTATGGGAAATACTATTATTATTAATATGGTAAACACACCGAGAAGGGTGCAGAGATATGGGTACAATAGAAATTACAATACAACAGCTGATACAATTGCTTCCAGTTCACTGTGGCTGAAATGAGGGATAAACGTGTGTGTGGAGCGGATTTCTCTAACTAGATTACCAATTGCAATATGATGAGATGAATAAGACTTACAATGACTAGCGCCATACAAACAGTTGTAACCAATAAAGTTCGAATTACAGGTGCGAGAACTGTCAGTAAAAATGGTACGAACAAGAGATGAAGGGTGGAACAAGGCAGAAGTACACAAACTACTAAACCTATCATAAACAATGTTGTGGATACCGACAACAGAGCCAACAGAGTGAACAATAGAAGTACGACTAATACGAGGGAGGTTCCATATCCTTCTGATGATATTATTAAAGGAAGCACTAAGTGAGTTAAGTTCCTCACAGTCTAGCCTCCACAGACAACTCCCATATAGTGAAAGGCAGTACGATTGAAATAGCTTCATCTTAGTCAGAGGATCGGTGCACTTAAAACGGAAGAAAATCGTATTAGCTGTACGGATAAATGACATTGACTTCGAATGAATGTCAAGCTTGTCCGACAGATTAAACTGGAGAGTGTTACCAAGATGGACCACAGAGTCAACAACCGGCATAGATTGTCCATCAAAGCTAAAACAACATTGCACAGGGCAAGTTGTTCGTCGGAAACAAATCAATTGAGTCTTAGCAGCATTGAAACGTAGCCCATGAGAATGACCAAAAGCCTCACAGTCAGCAATCATTTTTCTGAGAGCATCAGGAGAGGGGGCCAGGATTGTGAGATCATCAGCGTAACAGAGGGCACCAGCGAAGTGGTTGTCCCAGTAGCACCCTCTGCCACTAGCCTGAAGACACTCCAGAAGACTATCAAGATAAATTGTAAACAGAATTGGACTTAGGACTCCACCTTGACGGACCCCATTAGTAACCTTGAAATACTCTGAAGATCTCCCCATCCAACGAATGCATAGTTGCTGAGACTTATACCAGCACAATAGCAGGCATACAACAGGCTTAGGCGTACCTCTTTCCAACAACTTATCAAAGAGAATACGGTGGTCAACCAAATCAAAAGCCTTAGAGGCATCTATCAGGCAAGCATAAACTTTAGAACCATTATTTAAATAACGGTTGATGACAGCTTTCAATACACCAGTGCAGAGGGTGGTGGAAAAGCCTGACTTAAACCCAAACTGCAGGTCACTGGTAGTGAAGAATGACTCCCAGGTGAGAAGAATGGACCACTCCATGACTTTACTGAGAGAGGATGCAAGAGCAATTCCACGATAATTTGCAGACAAGGATGGATCCTTGGACCCTTTGGGTATTGGCTGAATAGTAGCATCTCGAAACGATAATGGCATAAAACCGTGTCTCAGCATTGATGTGAACAAGCGTGCTAGAAATTGACAGATGGAAGAAGGAGCTTCAATGATGTGATCGGACATCAAAGTGTCACCATCAGATTTACCACGTTTCAGTTTACCTATGGCGACCTCAATCACTTCGGCCGAGATGGATGTCCGATCAAGCTCATCATGGGAGATGCCAGAGTCAAGAGCAGACAACAAGTCTGTGGAAGCTGAGCCATCAACAGTATTGTAAAGCTGCTTGAAGTGACTGCACCACAAGTTAGCAATACTTTCCGGACCAGAGACACCATCAACAACAGGTGCAGGAGCAGATTTATGATGGCCAACAAACCTACGCACTTCAGACCAAAAATTGCGATTAGGATCATTGAGCAGAGCTTCAGCAAGCCTCGTTCGCTTGAGATACTCCTCTTTTCTCCTGACTCGATGAACAGCATATTTGTACCTCCTATGAGCACGCTTTTTAAGCTGAAACAAAACACCAGCTGAGGGAGAACCAGCATCCACCCAGAGCTTATGCCACCACTGACTAGCTGTCAACTCAGGCTTGACAAACTGGGACCAGCCAGCAACTCTTGGATGTCGACCAGTGCCAGCACTAGGGATTATAAAGTCAGCAGCTCTTTTGAGGCAAGTAACCAGCTGATTACTAATCTCATCCAGCAGAGTTTGGTGAGAAGTACATGAAGGATTGCAACACAAGACAATATCATCAGACAGCATGCTCCCTAAACCAACAAGCGATTGTGCAACAATGTTCTGATACTGATAAATCTCTTTGGAAGCAGCCTTAGACCAAGAAATTGAAGTAGGTTTGTATACTGTACAAGGACAATCCACAACAATAGCTGGCAGATTTAGTGAAAAGGCAAGAGGATTGTGATCTGACAGGTTTCGGCCATCCAAGATTGAACGCACAGAAGTGACTACAGAGGAGAAAGAAGTGGAGACTGCAACATGGTCAAGCCAAGAAGTGAATCCACCATGACTGGAATATGTGAAACTGACATTATCAGAAAGAAGATCAACAAGAGACAGGTTTAGTTCACCAAGAAAGGCTGAGACAGTATGTGTGAAACTGCAGGGACGCTGAATATCTGTATTCCAATCACCAGCTATAATTAGGAAGTCATATGAAACTGTAGAAATAAATCCACACAAATCTCCTAGGGTTTCCTTCAGTTGCTCGTTAGCAGTACCAGAACGATAATCAGCAGGTAAATAGATATTAATGAGAAGACAATGGCAATTGTGGCAGTCAATCATGACAGCACAAAAACGACGAGAAGGAGTTTTAACTTGCTTAATGGAACTGACAAAGTTTTGGCGATAGAGAATGGCACAACCCCCAAAGGGTCGACCATGTAACAGTACTGAGTCATCAAAACCAGAGATGGCATTAGTCACAAAACCACTAAAACACAATTTGGTTAATTCTGAATCAGACAGCCAGTGTTCCTGCAATAAAATCACATCAAAAGAATCAAGAAGGACTGGCAGGTAAGAAAGTCTATTATTAAAACCGTGACAGTTGTAGAAGACAATAGAAAGGTTCTCTTTTACTGAAGATAAGCCAAAATCAGTCATTGTTCTCTGAACGAGCACTCCCACTTTTCCGGGCAAAATATGCATCTCTGCATCTCTTTCGTTCATCTAAGGATAGGTCAGGTTGCAGGAAGTACTTTTCCATTCCCTCAACACTAGAAAGCTTCTTCTTACCCGCCAGAATGATTCGTCTGTCCCATGGACAGTTGAGCTTAATCAAAATAGGTCTAGGGCGAACAGCAGCAGAGCTACCACTTGGCTATTGGTGTGTATACGGGGTATATAATAAAATATATTATTTTCTCTCCAGCCAGTACAGTTACTTTCCAGTACTAAAAAATACCATGAGCGTAACTGTATAAGACTCAAAAAACATTCAAAATGTAAAAGGATGTAGGGATGGCATGCCAAAAGTATGCAAACAAGGTAGGGATGATATAATAGTGAAGGTAATATACAAAGCCCAATCCCTACATCTTTTTACATTACAGTTGCAAACTGGTGGGAAAATGATGCAGGGATGAGGCTTTGTATATTTACCTTCACTATTATATCATCCCTACCTTGTTTGCATACTTTTTGGCATGCCATCCCTACATCTTTTAATGTTTTTTAAGTCTTGTACTATATATATAAGTATCACCATAGTACAAAACTATAGGGAAAATATCATGTGTCTGTATTGTTACAAGTGCGCAACACGAGTAACAATGCCAACGGCAACGAACGAGTGATATTTTTTCCGGTATAGTGGTGATAATGATTTTATCATACGAACCTTCGATTTCATTGCGCATTCAGACGCAGCGCATGTGACTTGCAGTACCTGATACAGATTCTCGCGTGACTTGCAGTACTGATACAGATTCTCGCGTGACTTGTAATGTTATCATATGTCTAACTCACACTAATGTATGGGAGTCAATGGGGAAGCCTTCCAGCTGCACGCGGTTTATAAAAAGCCATATTTTTTACTACAAGTCACACGAGAATCCGTATCAGTACTGCAAGTCACGCGAGAATCCGTATCAGGTACTACAAGTCACATGCGCTGCGTCTGAACGTGCAATGAAATCAGAGGTTCGTATGATAAAATCATTATCACCATAGTACCAAGCTATACCGGAAAAAATATCACTCGTTTGTTGCCGTTGGCATTGCGTACTCGTAACAATACAGACGGCAACAAACTTGTGATATTTTCCGGTATAGCTTGGTACTATGGTGATACTTATATAGTAATATCCGCCTGCATTGTGTGCAGGTGAAGCACCTGATGAGAAACTAAAATTCAACGAATTGGGGCCTTACGTAAACAGTCCATACAACTCGCTCACGCTTGCCTCACATTGCATCAGTATTTTAATTTTCATCCATCGAAAAGCGGTGGGTCGACCGCCCTTCCTGCCCCAATGGTAGCGTGTCCAAATACGAGAGAAGTCGGTGTCATCGCTGATGTTAGTATAACAGAACAGGTTTTACGGGAAATTTCCAAATTCCCAGAAATCCTGGGAAAACTGAGCATGCGCAAACAGTGTGTACCAGGCTCTTTTCGCCCCACCCACGCATGAGAACCTGGGAACGAGGCTATCTTGAGAGCTGAATAGCAACGAGAGCACTTCCTGAGATGGAGATGTGTATTATTTTCGCTGCACTTACTTGGCCTGAAAACCCAGCAGATGCAATCTCAGAGGTCCTCACGCCAACTTTCCACACATTGCGCAGCACCATGCCCGAGCAACTACTCTCTTCTGGCTATGCCACTGCATCACAGTTTACTAAAGCTGTAAGTAGCTACTCAATGGTAGCGTGTCCAAATACGAGAGAAGTCGGTGTCATCGCTGATGTTAGTATAACAGAACAGGTTTTACGGGAAATTTCCAAATTCCCAGAAATCCTGGGAAAACTGAGCATGCGCAAACAGTGTGTACCAGGCTCTTTTCGCCCCACCCACGCATGAGAACCTGGGAACGAGGCTATCTTGAGAGCTGAATAGCAACGAGAGCACTTCCTGAGATGGAGATGTGTATTATTTTCGCTGCACTTACTTGGCCTGAAAACCCAGCAGATGCAATCTCAGAGGTCCTCACGCCAACTTTCCACACATTGCGCAGCACCATGCCCGAGCAACTACTCTCTTCTGGCTATGCCACTGCATCACAGTTTACTAAAGCTGTAAGTAGCTACTTTAGTCAGTGTAGCTTAAGTTGGAAGCTGAATGCAGCGCCTTACTTATGTAGTGTTCATAAACCTTGCCTACTACTACGGGAAGAGACCGTGCCAACCGTGCGCGTGGTCAATTTGCGATTTCGCTTGTGCACTAGTCTCGTTCCCAGACCAACGAGCGTGGTATTTTGTCTGGGAACGAGACTACATGTGCGCATGCGTACAAAATTAGAAAATGGTGTCCTTCACAACAGACAGCAACCACAGAGTGTTGTGAATGGCTTTTATTGACCAGGGTGAATTTGAAGCTATGAAGACGCTGAGTGGTCATACAGCACTTAAACCATTTGCGAGATATCATTATTGAACATACCGTCATTATTCGAATAGAACGATAGATCCAATCATAGATAATAGAGCTATGAACAGGGATTGGAAACGGCAATAATTTACGTTGAATCATCGTTTCGGTCACGTGATGCTGACGTGCACTGCATGCAATGGCGGAAAAGACGACTGTGCGAGAGCGGCTGTTATGTGGGTTTTTGTTCCCCCGAACGTCGAGTGGTTTCTGGCAGACTGCTATTGCGATGGAGGGATATCCATGAGTCCTGAAAATGATCAGCAGGCCTGAAGATGACTCAGACAGATTGATGTGTCCTCTGCATGAGCTGGAGGCACCTGTTCAGAACGCTAGAGAAACGTGCACACGATTACTGCAGCTCTATTGTTTTGTCAGCATTACATTGACCTATGTACTGCTAATACTGTACCAGCAGACTTTACCTACCTAAACCAGGGTACAGATCTCTCTAGAAAACTACAAGAGTTCTCACATTATTCAAGGCCTCCCTTCAAACTGTGCTGTACCACAAAGAAATAAGCAACTCAGTTACATTCTTTGCTAATGGTTACACTCTATGACAGCTTGCATCATTTGGTAGTGCTGTTTATTCTCCAGAAAAAAACTACGAAACTATTGTTTTAGCATTTCTGCATTGCATAAAAATCAATTCACAACAGTGCATAGTACAATTTTCTACCAGAATATTGTGATACCGTGGTATATCAGTAAATGCACAAGAACCTCCAGTGCGATGACCCGTGTGGGAGAAAAATGATCGTATATATATATACGCCTGTTAGTGGGCACCGCCTTCTAACCGAAGCACCGGAACGATGATTCGACATGACGTCATTGGCGTTTTGCCCGAGTTTGCCCGTAAACTTTTGCCCGTTTCCAATCCCGTTTCAGTGCTTTATTATTCATGATCCAATCTAGCGGAAGAAATTCTATTTTTGTTAATCCAATTATGCAGAAGATCGCTGCACTAATTATTTTCGTGTGAATCCAACTTAGCGGAAGAACGGGCTTGCCCATAGCAGTAAAATCCCACGAAGCGTTCTTCAAAACAGCGAAGTCACGGGCAAAATGAGTCTGTGTAGTGCACCAGTTAGACGTATGATAAATAATGGTAATATCCGCCCGCATAATTTGTGTGCAGGTGAAGCACCTGATGAGAAACTAAAACTCAACGAATTGGGGCCTTACGTAAACAGTCCATACAACTCGCTCACGCTCGCCTCACATTGCATTAGTATTTTAATTTTCATCCATCGAAAAGCGGTGGGTCAACCGCCCTACCTCCCCCAATGGTAGCGTGTCCAAACAAAAAATAAAATTTTGCAATACAGAAAAGTTAGAATTACTGGCATGAAGAGCAGCCTTAGAGCAACTGAAATATATGCATATTGACCGAAAAGAGGAACCAAACGCTTCAACTTGATGTGTGTTGCAAGGCTATTGTATCAAAATTTCGACTGTGGTTGCGAACTCCACACAATTTTGTGTTTGGACTCGCTAGTTACGCAGAGAGAGAGAGAGAGAGAGAGAGAGAGAGAGAGAGAGAGAGAGAGAGAGAGAGAGAGAGAGAGAGAGAGAGAGAGAGAGAGAGAGAGAGAGAGAGAGTTAACTCACCGAAACGACAGGCACAAACGGTGCAGCGAGATAGGGACCGGCCTGAGGAAATCCGATCAGGATAGCGAGCGAGACGTCAGATTGTAGCGAGCTCCCCAAAGTAGTTGCTCTAACCCTATTGGTCAATATTTATATATACATTTATATGTGCCTATGCGCCATTGCCTCAAACAACATCTTAATTAAAAGAAGGATTGCGGCAACAGTGCGGAGAGACCGCGGGAACAATGCGGAGAGACCGCGGAAACAATGCGGAAAGGCTGCGGAAACGGTGCGGAAAGACTACGGGAGTAGTGCGGACATGGTGCGGACAAAATGCGGAGCAACTGCGGTCCCGCTGCGGATGCTACGTCGAAGTGCACTCCTGGGCCACCAGAGGATTTCGAATAGCCTCGTTCCCAGGCTCCTCCGCTCCGGAACGCGATGTTGAAGTTGTATATACACGCGGGGAGTTAAATCTCGTACAGAGAGGGTTAAAATCTAAATTCGGGGTAAACCCGTAATTTTTTTCTCATATCATGTAAGTCTCTACATAACGAGATTCACGCGTTCAACGTGGGAGAGCCTGGGATCTGCCAAGTTTACTGATCATACACGGAGTCCGTATGGCACGCCACGCATAACAAAATTATGAAGTCGACTTCAACATGCAGTAAGTACTATGTCGTTATATTGCGACTTACCAAGTCGTTATATCGCGACTTCCAAGTCGTTATATTGCGACTTACGAAGTCGTTATATTGCGACTTACCAAGTCGTGATATTGCGACTTACTAAGTCGTTATATTGCGACTTCGTATGTCGTTATATTGCGACTTCGTATGTCGTTATACTGCGACTTACCAAGTCGTTATATTGCGACTTCGTATGTCGTTATATTGCGACTTACAAGTCGTTATATCGCGACTTCCAAGTCCTTATGTTGCGACTTCCAACTCGTTATATTGCGACTTCTAAGTCGTTATATCGCGACTTCTAACTCGTTATATTGCGACTTCCAACTCGTTATATTGCGACTTCCATGTCGTTATATTGCGACTTCCAATGAAGTCGCAGTCGTTCCTAGGCCCTTGAAAAATTATTACCATGCAACGTTAGATAGCTATATGGCACGTGATATATCACGTGCCATAGCACAACGACTATGGCAGCTATATCTCGCGGAGTTGTGGGGATGTGAGAGATTTTTTGAGGAGTTGTCGACTTTCATGCAGGATGCAGACAGGCAAGCGAGTACTGCAAACCAGGCCTATTCCGAGTATGCCCTTGAACGTCTGCAAATCTCAATTGTGAGTGTACTGTATCTGATGTGCTGAATCATCTGCGAAGTATCCCTCCCAGTGGTGACCAGCAAGCTCAAGTTGTTGATTACTTTTGTTGTGAGTTATCTGCACTTCTCCGGTGTTTGAGAGACATTGCTCAGCAGTGGCAATTGCACCTAGACCAGTACCTAGCACACAGTGCTGCCACTTCTTATGTTGCACCAATTGTCAACACACCTGCCACACAAAGACACCCTGGAAGACCAAGATTTGACATTACAAAGGACTGTGTATTGCAGGCATTCGGAATATGGGTTGCTTGATACCACTTTGACTGGGAATATCACAGATGCAGAACTCAAGGTTGTTGTTGAGCAGATGCGTAGAGATTTACCATGCAACACTTGGAGAAACTATGGTATGAGGTCACCTAAAATCTATGGGATTTAGAGTGATGAGGGAAAGAGTTTGGCTTGCCATAAGGGAGACTGATCCTCTGCATACTGCTCTGCGCTGGAGAGGTGATCTGATAGGAAGAAGACCCTACTCTGTGCCTGGCCCGAACTCACCTTGGCACATCGGTAATACTCTTGTGAATGTACCTGTATCATAGACATGATTTCTAAGGACAATTGCCGTAGAAGGTAATCTGCTGCTCACAAAAATATCACTTGTTTGTTGCCGTTGGCATTGTTACTCTGCTGCACACTCGTAACAATACAGACGGCAATAAACTTGTGATATTTCCGGTATAGCTTTGTACTATGGTGATACTTATATGCATATAGTTAAAACTGTCCTAAGGCACACATTAATGTTTTATGTGAAACTGCTAAGACTGGTCATTTTGTTGTCTAAATTTGTGAGTTCAAACTTGTGTGTCATAACTATCATGTGTGCTAGTAGGTCAGTATGATAGCTTATTGATGAGGAGTACCAATGCTATTTTATACAGATGGCCATCACAAGTTGGTGAGGTGGCATTTTGTTACTCACTGTGCTATTGATGGTTACAGCAGACTGGTGCTGTTCCTAAAGTGTTCGAACAACAACAGAGCTAGCACAGTGTATGACTCATTCCTACAGTCAGTACAGCAGTATGGGTTGCCATCAAGGGTTCGTTGTGACCAAGGAGGAGAAAACATGCTTGTTGCCCACCATATGATACATCATCGTGGCAGTGTTAGTAGGAAGTTCTGTACACAACCAGCGCATTGAAAGACTGTGGAGGGACATACACCGCTGTGTTACTTCACTTTTTTATTGATTTTTAAAATTATTTTCTTGAGCACCATGGGCATCTCGATCCAATTAGTGATACTCACTTGTATGCTCTTCATTATATGTAGAGCTATGGTAGAGTGTAGTAGAGCCAAGTAGAGAAATGGTAGAGTGTAGAAGAGTCAAGTAGAGTCAAGAAGAGGCATGGTAGCATTTAGTAGAATCATGTAGTGTCAAGTAGAGCCATGGTAGAATGTAGTAGAGCAAGGTAGAGCCATGGTAGTGTGTAGTAGAGTCAAGTAGAGTCACATGGAGCATTGTTAGAATGTAGTAGAGCCATGGTAGAGTGTAGTACAGTCAAGTAGAGTCAAGTAGAGCCATGGCAGAATGTAGTAGAGTCAAGTAGAGTGAAGTAGAGCCATGGTAGAATGTAGTAGAGGCATACAGAGTCAAGTAGAGCTATGGTAGAATGCAGTAGAGTCACGTAGAGTCACGTGGAACTATGGTAGAATGTAGTAGAGACATGGTAGAGTGTAGTAGAGACATGGTAGAGTGTAGTAGAGTCAAGTAGATCCAAGTAGAGCCAAGGTAGAGTGTAGTAGAGTCATGTAGTGTCAAGTAGAGCTATGGTACAATGGAGTACAGCCATGGGAGAGTGTAGTAGAGTCAAGTAGAGCCACGGTTGCATGTAGTAGAGTCATGTAGAACCAAGTAGAGCCATGGTAGAATGTAGCAGAGTCAAGTAGAGTCACGTGGAGCCATGGTAGAATGTAGTAGAGACATGGTAGAGTGTAGTATATTCAAGTAGAGCCAAGTAGAGCCATGGTAGAGTGTAGTACAGTCACGTAGAGCCAAGTAGAGCCAAGGTAGGGTGTAGTGGACTCAAGTAGAGCCAAGTAGAGCCATGGTAGAGTGCAGTAGATTCAGGTAGAGCCACGTAGAGCCACGGTAGCATGTAGTAGAGTCATGTAGAGCCAAGTAGAGCCATGGTAGAATGCAGTAGAGCCAGGTAGACCGATGTTACAATGCAGTACAGTCAAGTAGAATCACGTGGAGCCATGGTAGAATGTAGTGGAGCCAAGGTAGAGTGTAGTACAGTGAAGTAGAGTCAAGTAGAGCCATGGTAGCATGTAGTAGAGGTATACAGAGTCAAGGAGAGCTATCGTACAATGTAGTAGAGTCTAGTAGAGTCACGTGGTGCCATGGTAGAATGTACTAAAGACATGGTAGAGTGTAGTACAGTCAAGTAGAGACGAGTAGAGCCATGGTAGAGTGTAGTAGAGTCAAGTAGAGCCAAGTAGAGCTATGGTAGAGTGTAGTAGATCCAAGTAGAGGAATGGTAGAGAGTAGAAGAGTCAAGTAGAGTCAAGAACAGGCATGGTAGTATTTAGTAGAATCATGTAGTGTCAAGTAGAGCCATGGTAGAATGTAGTAGAGCAAGGTAGAGCCATGGTAGTGTGTAGTAGAGTCATGTAGAGTCACATGGAGCATTGTTAGAATGTAGTAGAGCCAAGGTATAGAGTGTAGTACAGTCAAGTAGAGTCAAGTAGAGCCATGGCAGAATGTAGTAGAGTCAAGTAGAGTCAAGTAGAGCCATAGTAGAATGTAGTAGAGGCATACAGAGTCAAGTAGAGCTATGGTAGAATGCAGTAGAGTCACGTAGAGTCACGTGGAACTATGGTAGAATGTAGTAGAGACATGGTAGAGTGTAGTAGAGTCAAGTAGATCCAAGTAGAGCCAAGGTAGAGTGTAGTAGAGTCATGTAGTGTCAAGTAGAGCTATGGTACAATGGAGTACAGCCATGGGAGAGTGTAGTAGAGTCAAGTAGAGCCACGGTTGCATGTAGAACCAAGTAGAGCCATGGTAGAATGTAGCAGAGTCAAGTAGAGTCACGTGGAGCCATGGTAGAATGTAGTAGAGACATGGTAGAGTGTAGTATATTCAAGTAGAGCCAAGTAGAGCCATGGTAGAGTGTAGTACAGTCACGTAGAGCCAAGTAGAGCCAAGGTAGGGTGTAGTGGACTCAAGTAGAGTCAAGTAGAGCCATGGTAGAGTGCAGTAGATTCAGGTAGAGCCACGTAGAGCCACGGTAGCATGTAGTAGAGTCATGTAGAGCCAAGTAGAGCCATGGTAGAATGCAGTAGAGCCAGGTAGACCGATGTTACAATGCAGTACAGTCAAGTAGAATCACGTGGAGCCATGGTAGAATGTAGTGGAGCCAAGGTAGAGTGTAGTACAGTGAAGTAGAGTCAAGTAGAGCCATGGTAGCATGTAGTAGAGGTATACAGAGTCAAGGAGAGCTATCGTACAATGTAGTAGAGTCTAGTAGAGTCACGTGGTGCCATGGTAGAATGTACTAAAGACATGGTAGAGTGTAGTACAGTCAAGTAGAGACGAGTAGAGCCATGGTAGAGTGTAGTAGAGTCAAGTAGAGCCAAGTAGAGCTATGGTAGAGTGTAGTAGATCCAAGTAGAGGAATGGTAGAGAGTAGAAGAGTCAAGTAGAGTCAAGAACAGGCATGGTAGTATTTAGTAGAATCATGTAGTGTCAAGTAGAGCCATGGTAGAATGTAGTAGAGCAAGGTAGAGCCATGGTAGTGTGTAGTAGAGTCATGTAGAGTCACATGGAGCATTGTTAGAATGTAGTAGAGCCAAGGTATAGAGTGTAGTACAGTCAAGTAGAGTCAAGTAGAGCCATGGCAGAATGTAGTAGAGTCAAGTAGAGTCAAGTAGAGCCATAGTAGAATGTAGTAGAGGCATACAGAGTCAAGTAGAGCTATGGTAGAATGCAGTAGAGTCACGTAGAGTCACGTGGAACTATGGTAGAATGTAGTAGAGACATGGTAGAGTGTAGTAGAGTCAAGTAGATCCAAGTAGAGCCAAGGTAGAGTGTAGTAGAGTCATGTAGTGTCAAGTAGAGCTATGGTACAATGGAGTACAGCCATGGGAGAGTGTAGTAGAGTCAAGTAGAGCCACGGTTGCATGTAGAACCAAGTAGAGCCATGGTAGAATGTAGCAGAGTCAAGTAGAGTCACGTGGAGCCATGGTAGAATGTAGTAGAGACATGGTAGAGTGTAGTATATTCAAGTAGAGCCAAGTAGAGCCATGGTAGAGTGTAGTACAGTCACGTAGAGCCAAGTAGAGCCAAGGTAGGGTGTAGTGGACTCAAGTAGAGCCAAGTAGAGCCATGGTAGAGTGCAGTAGATTCAGGTAGAGCCACGTAGAGCCACGGTAGCATGTAGTAGAGTCATGTAGAGCCAAGTAGAGCCATGGTAGAATGCAGTAGAGCCAGGTAGACCGATGTTACAATGCAGTACAGTCAAGTAGAATCACGTGGAGCCATGGTAGAATGTAGTGGAGCCAAGGTAGAGTGTAGTACAGTGAAGTAGAGTCAAGTAGAGCCATGGTAGCATGTAGTAGAGGTATACAGAGTCAAGGAGAGCTATCGTACAATGTAGTAGAGTCTAGTAGAGTCACGTGGTGCCATGGTAGAATGTACTAAAGACATGGTAGAGTGTAGTACAGTCAAGTAGAGACGAGTAGAGCCATGGTAGAGTGTAGTAGAGTCAAGTAGAGCCAAGTAGAGCTATGGTAGAGTGTAGTAGATCCAAGTAGAGGAATGGTAGAGAGTAGAAGAGTCAAGTAGAGTCAAGAACAGGCATGGTAGTATTTAGTAGAATCATGTAGTGTCAAGTAGAGCCATGGTAGAATGTAGTAGAGCAAGGTAGAACCATGGTAGTGTGTAGTAGAGTCATGTAGAGTCACATGGAGCATTGTTAGAATGTAGTAGAGCCAAGGTATAGAGTGTAGTACAGTCAAGTAGAGTCAAGTAGAGCCATGGCAGAATGTAGTAGAGTCAAGTAGAGTCAAGTAGAGCCATAGTAGAATGTAGTAGAGGCATACAGAGTCAAGTAGAGCTATGGTAGAATGCAGTAGAGTCATGTAGAGTCACGTGGAGCCATGGTAGAATGAAGTAGAGACATGGTAGAGTGTAGTAGAGTCAAGTAGATCCAAGTACAGCCATGGTAGAGTGTAGTAGATTCACGTAGAGCCGAGTTGAGCCAAGATAGGGTGTAGTGGACTCAAGTAGAGCCAAGTTGAGCCATGGTAGAGTGTAGTAGAGCAAGGTAGAGCCATGGTAGTGTGTAGTAGAGTCATGTAGAGTCACATGGAGCATTGTTAGAATGTAGTAGAGCCAAGGTAGAGTGTAGTACAGTCAAGTAGAGTCAAGTAGAGCCATGGCAGAATGTAGTAGAGTCAAGTAGGGTCAAGTAGAGCCATAGTAGAATGTAGTAGAGGCATACAGAGTCAAGTAGAGCTATGGTAGAATGCAGTAGAGTGATGTAGAGTCACGTGGAGCCATGGTAGAATGAAGTAGAGACATGGTAGAGTGTAGTAGAGTCAAGTAGATCCAAATACAGCCATGGTAGAGTGTAGTAGAGTCACGTAGAGCCGAGTTGAGCCAAGATAGGGTGTAGTGGACTCAAGTAGAGCCAAGTTGAGCCATGGTAGAGTGTAGTAGAGTCAAGTAGAGTCAAGTAGAGCCATGGTAGAATGTAGTAGAGTCATGTAGTGTGAAGTAGAGCCATGATATACAATGGAGTAGAGCCATGGTAGAGTGTAGTAGAGTCAAGTAGAGCCAAGTAGAGCCAAGGTAGAGTGTAGTGGACTCAAGTAGAGTCAAGTAGAGCCATGGTAGAGTGTAGTAGAGTCAAGTAGAGCCATGGTAGAATGTAGTAAAGTCATGTAGTGTCAAGTAGAGCTATGGTACAATGGAGTAGAGCCATGGGAGAGTGTAGTAGAGTCAAGTAGAGCCACGGTTGCATGTAGTAGAGTCATGTAGAACCAAGTAGAGCCATGGTAGAATGTAGCAGAGTCAAGTAGAGTCACGTGGAGCAATGGTAGAATGTAGTAGAGCCAAGGTAGAGTGTAGTAGAGCCAAGCACAGCCATGGTAGAGTGTAGTATAGCGAAGTAGAGCCAAGTAGAGCAATGGGCGAGTGTAGGAGAGTCAAGTAGAGTCAAGAAGAGCCATGGTAGAATATAGTAGAGCCATACAGAGACAAGTAGAGCTATGGTAGAATGCAGTAGGGTCATATAGAGAGAAGTTGAACTATGGTTGAATGTAGTAGAGTCAAGTAGAGCCAAGTAGAGCCATTGGAGAGTGCAGTAGAGTCAAATAGAGCCAAGTAGAGCCATGGTAGAGTGTAGTAGAGTCAAGTACAGTCAAGTAGAGCCATGGTAGAATGTAGTAGAGTCATGTAGAGTCAAGTATAGCCATGGTAGAATGTAGTAGAGTAAAGTAGAGCCATGGTAGAGTGTAGGAGGGTCAAGTAGAGTCACGTGGATCCATTGTAGGATGTAGTAGAGCTAACGTAGAGTGTAGTAGAGACAAGTAGAGCCAGGTCTAGAAATGATATAGTGTATGAGAGTCATGTAGAGCAAAGTAGAGCCATTGTAGAGTGTAGTAGAGTCAAGTAGAGCCATGGTAGAATGTACTAGAGTCATGTAGTGTCAACTAGAGCCATGGTACAATGGAGTAGAGCCATGGTAGGGTGTAGTAGAGTCAAGTAGAGCCACGGTTGCATGTATAGTAGAGTCATGTAGAACTAAGTAGAGCCATGGTAGAATGTAGTAGAGCCAGGTAGAGCTATGGTAGAATGCAGCAGAGTCAAGTAGAGTCACGTGGAGCCATGGTAGAATGTAGTAGAGCAAAGGTAGAGTGTAGTACTGTCAAGTAGAGTCAAGTAGAGCCATGGCAGAATGTAGTAGAGTCAAGTAGAGTCAAGTAGAGCAATGGTAGAATGTAGTAGAGGCATAGAGAGTCAAGTAGAGCTATGGTAGAATGCAGTAGAGTCACGTAGAGTCAAGTGGAGTGATGGTAGAACGTAGTAGAGACATGGTAGAGTGTAGTAGAGTCAAGTAGAGACAAGTATAGAGCAATGGTAGAGTGTAGTAGAGTCATGTAGAGCCAAGTAGATCCATGGTAGAATGTAGTAGAGCCAAGTAGAGCAATGATAGAGTGTAGGTAAGTCAAGTAGAGTCACGAAGAGCCATGGTAGAATTTAGTAGAATCATGTAGTGACAAGTAGAGCAATGGTACAATGGAGTAGAGCCATGGTAGAGTGTAGTAGAGTCAAGTAGAGCCAAGTTGAGCCATATTAGAGTGTAGTAGAGTCAAGTAGAGCCATGATAGAATGTAGTAGAGTCATGTAGTGTGAATTAGAGCGATGATATACAATGGAGTATAGCCATGGGAGAGTGTACTAGAGTCAAGTAGAGCCATGGTAGAGTGTAGTAGAGTCAAGTAGAGGCAGGTAGAGCCATGGTAGAGTGTAGTAGAGTCAAGTAGATCCAAGTAGAGCCATGGTAGAGTGTAGTAGAGCCAAGTAGAGCATTGGGAGAGTGTAGGAGAGTCAAGTAGAGTCAAGAAAAGCAATGGTAGAATGTAGTAGAGGCATACAGAGTCAAGTAGAACTATGGAAGAATGTAGTAAAGACATGGTAGAATGTAGTAGAGTCAAGTAGAGCCAAGTACTGCCATGGTAAAGTGTAGTAGAGTCAAGTAGAGCCAAGTAGAGCCATGGTAGAGTGTAGTAGAGCCAGGTACAGCAATGGTAGAGTGTAGGAGAATCAAGTAGAGTCAAGAAGAGCCATGTTAGAATTCAGTAGAATCATGTAGTGTCAAGTAGAGCCATGGTACAATGGAGTAGAGCCATGGTAGAGTGTAGTAGAGTCAAGTAGAGCCAAGTTGAGCAATGGTAGAGTGTAGTAGAGTCAAGTAGAGCCAAGTAGAGCCATGGTAGAGTGTAGTAGAGTCAAGTAGAGTCAAGTAGAGCCATGGTAGAATGTAGTAGAGTCATGTAGAGTGAAGTGTAGCATGGGTAGAATGTAGTAGAGCAAGGTAGAGCCATGGTAGAGTGTAGGAGAGTCAAGTAGAGTTACGTGGATCCATGGTAGAATGTAGTAGAGCCAAGGTAGAGTGTAGTAGAGACAAGTAGAGCCAGGTCTAGCAATGATGTAGTGTAGTATAGTCAAGATGAGCCAAGTAGAGCCATCGTAGAGTGTAGTAGAGTCGAGTAGAGTCATGGTAGAATATAGTAGAGTCATGTAGTGTCAAGTTGAGCCAAGGTACATTGGAGTAGAGCCATGGTAGAGTGTAGTAGAGTCAAGTAAAGCCAAGTAGAGTCATGGTAGAGTGTAGTAGAGTCAAGTAGAGCCAAGTAGAGCCATGGTAGAATGTAGTAGAGTCCTTTAGTGTCAAGTAGACACATGGTACTATGGAGTAGAGCCATGGTAGAGTGCAGTAGATTCAGGTAGAGCCACGTAGAGCCACGGTAGCATGTAGTAGAGTCATGTAGAGCCATGTAGAGCCATGGTAAAATGCAGTAGAGCCAGGTAGAGCCATAGTAGAATGCAGTACAGTCAAGTAGAGTCACGTGGAGCTATGGTAGAATGTAGTAGAGCCAAGGTAGAGTGTAGTACAGTCAAGTACAGTCAAGTAGAGCCGTGGTAGAATGCAGTACAGTCAAGTAGAGTCACGTGGATCCATGGTACAATGTAGTAGAGCCAAGGTAGAGTGTAGTACAGAGAAGTAGAGTCAAGTAGAGCCATGGTAGCATGTAGTAGAGGTATACAGAGTCAAGTAGAGCTATTGTAGAATTTAGTAGAGTCAAGTAGAGTCACGTGGTGCCATGGTAGAATGTAGTAGAGACATGGTAGAGTGTAGTACAGTCAAGTAGAGACGAGTAGAGCCATGGTAGAGTGTAGTGGATTCAAGTAGAGCCATGGTAGAGTGTAGAAGAGTCAAGTAGAGTCAAGAAGAGGCATGGTAGCATTTAGTAGAATTATGTAGTGTCAAGTAGAGCCATGGTAGAATGAAGTAGAGCAAGGTAGAGCCATGGTAGTGTGTAGTAGAGTCAAGTAGAGTCACATGGAGCATTGTTAGAATGTAGTAGAGCCAAGGTAGATTGTAGTACAGTCAAGTAGAGTCAAGTAGAGCCATGGCAGAATGTAGTAGAGTCAAGTAGAGTCAAGTAGAGCCATGGTAGAATGTAGTAGAGGCATACAGAGTCAAGTAGAGCTATGGTAGAATGCAGTAGAGTCACGTAGAGTCACGTGGAACTATGGTAGAATGTAGTAGAGACATGGTAGAGTGTAGTAGAGTCAAGTAGATCCAAGTAGAGCCAAGGTAGAGTGTAGTGAACTCAAGTAGAGACAAGTAGAGCCATGGTAGAGTGTTGTAGAGTCAAGTAGAGCCATGGTAGAATGTAGTAGAGTCATGTAGTGTCAAGTAGAGCTATGGTACAATGGAGTAGAGCCATGGGAGAGTGTAGTAGAGTCAAGTAGAGCCACGGTTGCATGTAGTAGAGTCATGTAGAACCAAGTAGAGCCATGGTAGAATGTAGCAGAGTCAAGTAGAGTCACGTGGAGCCATGGTAGAATGTAGTAGAGACATGGTAGAGTGTAGTATATTCAAGTAGAGCCAAGTAGAGCCATGGTAGAGTGTAGTACAGTCACGTAGAGCCAAGTAGAGCCATGGCAGAATGTAGTAGAGTCAAGTAGAGTGAAGTAGAGCCATGGTAGAATGTAGTAGAGGCATACAGAGTCAAGTAGAGCTATGGTAGAATGCAGTAGAGTTACGTAGAGTCACGTGGAGCCATGGTAGAATGTAGTAGAGACAAGGTAGAGTGTAGTAGAGTCAAGTAGATCCAAGTACAGCCATGGTAGAGTGTAGTAGAGTCACGTAGAGCCGAGTTGAGCCAAGGTAGGGTGTAGTGGACTCAAGTAGAGCCAAGTAGAGCCATGATAGAGTGTAGTAGAGTCAAGTAGAGTCAAGTAGAGCCATGGTAGAATGTAGTAGAGTCATGTAGTGTGAAGTAGAGCCATGATATACAAAGGAGTAGAGCCATGGTAGAGTGCAGTAGAGTCAAGTAGAGCCAAGTAGAGCCAAGGTAGAGTGTAGTGGACTCAAGTAGAGCCAAGTAGACCCATGGTAGGGTGTTGTAGAGTCAAGTAGCGTCAAGTAGAGCCACGGTTGCATGTAGTAGAGTCATGTAGAACTAAGTAGAGCCATGGTAGAATGTAGCAGAGTCAAGTAGAGTCACGTGGAGCCATGGTAGAATGTAGTAGAGACATGGTAGAGTGTAGTATATTCAAGTAGAGCCAAGTAGAGCCATGGTATAGAGTGTAGTACAGTCACGTAGAGCCAAGTAGAGCCAAGGTAGGGTGTAGTAGCCATGGTAGAGGGCAGTAGATTCAGGTAGAGCCACGTAGAGCCAAGGTAGCATGTAGTAGAGTCATGTAGAGCCAAGTAGAGCCATGGTAGAATGCAGTAGAGCCAGGTAGACCGATGTTACAATGCAGTACAGTCAAGTAGAATCACGTGGAGCCATGGTAGAATGTAGTGGAGCCAAGGTAGAGTGTAGTACAGTGAAGTAGAGTCAAGTAGAGCCATGGTAGCATGTAGTAGAGGTATACAGAGTCAAGGAGAGCTATCGTACAATGTAGTAGAGTCTAGTAGAGTCACGTGGTGCCATGGTAGAATGTACTAAAGACATGGTAGAGTGTAGTACAGTCAAGTAGAGACGAGTAGAGCCATGGTAGAGTGTAGTATAGAGTCAAGTAGAGCCAAGTAGAGCTATGGTAGAGTGTAGTAGAGCCAAGTAGAGTCAAGAACAGGCATGGTAGTATTTAGTAGAATCATGTAGTGTCAAGTAGAGCCATGGTAGAATGTAGTAGAGCAAGGTAGAGCCATGGTAGTGTGTAGTAGAGTCATGTAGAGTCACATGGAGCATTGTTAGAATGTAGTAGAGCCAAGGTAGAGTGTAGTACAGTCAAGTAGAGTCAAGTAGAGCCATGGCAGAATGTAGTAGAGTCAAGTATAGAGTCAAGTAGAGCCATAGTAGAATGTAGTAGAGGCATACAGAGTCAAATAGAGCTATGGTAGAATGCAGTAGAGTGATGTAGAGTCACGTGGAGCCATGGTAGAATGAAGTAGAGACATGGTAGAGTATAGTAGAGTCAAGTACATCCAAATACAGCCATGGTAGAGTGTAGTAGAGTCACGTAGAGCCGAGTTGAGCCAAGATAGGGTGTAGTGGACTCAAGTAGAGCCAAGTTGAGCCATGGTAGAGTGTAGTAGAGTCAAGTAGAGTCAAGTAGAGCCATGGTAGAATGTAGTAGAGTCATGTAGTGTGAAGTAGAGCCATGATATACAATGGAGTAGAGCCATGGTAGAGTGTAGTAGAGTCAAGTAGAGCCAAGGTAGAGTGTAGTGGACTCAAGTAGAGTCAAGTAGAGCCATGGTAGAGTGTAGTAGAGTCAAGTAGAGCCATGGTAGAATGTAGTAAAGTCATGTAGTGTCAAGTAGAGCTATGGTACAATGGAGTAGAGCCATGGGAGAGTGTAGTAGAGTCAAGTAGAGCCACGGTTGCATGTAGTAGAGTCATGTAGAACCAAGTAGAGCCATGGTAGAATGTAGCAGAGTCAAGTAGAGTCACGTGGAGCAATGGTAGAATGTAGTAGGGAATGAGGAACAGAGGTACTGTAGGATGGGAGAGGAAAAGAGCGGGAGATGAAAAATTTGTGTGCGTATGTGTGTGCATATGTGTGTGTGTGTGTGTATGTGTGTGTGTATGTGTGTGTGTGTATGTGTGTGTGTATGTGTGTGTGTGTATTTGGTAAATACCTCAATAAAAGAGAGCCAAGGTAGAGTGTAGTAGAGCCAAGCAGAGCCATGGTAGAGTGTAGTATAGCCAAGTAGAGCCAAGTAGAGCAATGGGCGAGTGTAGGAGAGTCAAGTAGAGTCAAGAAGAGCCATGGTAGAATATAGTAGAGGCATACAGAGTCAAGTAGAGCTATGGTAGAATGCAGTAGGGTCATATAGAGAGAAGTTGAACTATGGTTGAATGTAGTAGAGTCAAGTAGAGCCAAGTAGAGCCATGGGAGAGTGTAGTAGAGTCAAATAGAGCCAAGTAGAGCCATGGTAGAGTGTAGTAGAGTCATGTAGAGTCAAGTAGAGCCATGGTAGAATGTAGTAGAGTAAATTAGAGCCGTGGTAGAGTGTAGGAGGGTCAAGTAGAGTCACGTGGATCCATGGTAGGATGTAGTAGAGCTAACGTAGAGTGTAGTAGAGACAAGTAGAGCCAGGTCTAGAAATGATATAGTGTATGAGAGTCATGTAGAGCAAAGTAGAGCCATTGTAGAGTGTAGTAGAGTCATGTAGAGCCATGGTAGAATGTAGTAGAGTCATGTAGTGTCAACTAGAGCCATGGTACAATGGAGTAGAGCCATGGTAGGGTGTAGTAGAGTCAAGTAGAGCCACGGTTGCATGTAGTAGAGTCATGTAGAACCAAGTAGAGCCATGGTAGAATGTAGCAGAGTCAAGTAGAGTCACGTGGAGCCATGGTAGAATGTAGTAGAGACATGGTAGAGTGTAGTATATTCAAGTAGAGCCAAGTAGAGCCATGGTAGAGTGTAGTACAGTCACGTAGAGCCAAGTAGAGCCAAGGTAGGGTGTAGTGGACTCAAGTAGAGCCAAGTAGAGCCATGGTAGAGTGCAGTAGATTCAGGTAGAGCCACGTAGAGCCACGGTAGCATGTAGTAGAGTCATGTATAGAGCCAAGTAGAGCCATGGTAGAATGCAGTAGAGCCAGGTAGACCGATGTTACAATGCAGTACAGTCAAGTAGAATCACGTGGAGCCATGGTAGAATGTAGTGGAGCCAAGGTAGAGTGTAGTACAGTGAAGTAGAGTCAAGTAGAGCCATGGTAGCATGTAGTAGAGGTATACAGAGTCAAGGAGAGCTATCGTACAATGTAGTAGAGTCTAGTAGAGTCACGTGGTGCCATGGTAGAATGTACTAAAGACATGGTAGAGTGTAGTACAGTCAAGTAGAGACGAGTAGAGCCATGGTAGAGTGTAGTATAGAGTCAAGTAGAGCCAAGTAGAGCTATGGTAGAGTGTAGTAGAGCCAAGTAGAGTCAAGAACAGGCATGGTAGTATTTAGTAGAATCATGTAGTGTCAAGTAGAGCCATGGTAGAATGTAGTAGAGCAAGGTAGAGCCATGGTAGTGTGTAGTAGAGTCATGTAGAGTCACATGGAGCATTGTTAGAATGTAGTAGAGCCAAGGTAGAGTGTAGTACAGTCAAGTAGAGTCAAGTAGAGCCATGGCAGAATGTAGTAGAGTCAAGTAGAGTCAAGTAGAGCCATAGTAGAATGTAGTAGAGGCATACAGAGTCAAATAGAGCTATGGTAGAATGCAGTAGAGTGATGTAGAGTCACGTGGAGCCATGGTAGAATGAAGTAGAGACATGGTAGAGTGTAGTAGAGTCAAGTAGATCCAAATACAGCCATGGTAGAGTGTAGTAGAGTCACGTAGAGCCGAGTTGAGCCAAGATAGGGTGTAGTGGACTCAAGTAGAGCCAAGTTGAGCCATGGTAGAGTGTAGTAGAGTCAAGTAGAGTCAAGTAGAGCCATGGTAGAATGTAGTAGAGTCATGTAGTGTGAAGTAGAGCCATGATATACAATGGAGTAGAGCCATGGTAGAGTGTAGTAGAGTCAAGTAGAGCCAAGTAGAGCCAAGGTAGAGTGTAGTGGACTCAAGTAGAGTCAAGTAGAGCCATGGTAGAGTGTAGTAGAGTCAAGTAGAGCCATGGCAGAATGTAGTAAAGTCATGTAGTGTCAAGTAGAGCTATGGTACAATGGAGTAGAGCCATGGGAGAGTGTAGTAGAGTCAAGTAGAGCCACGGTTGCATGTAGTAGAGTCATGTAGAACCAAGTAGAGCCATGGTAGAATGTAGCAGAGTCAAGTAGAGTCACGTGGAGCAATGGTAGAATGTAGTAGAGCCAAGGTAGAGTGTAGTAGAGTCAAGTAGATCCAAATACAGCCATGGTAGAGTGTAGTAGAGTCACGTAGAGCCGAGTTGAGCCAAGATAGGGTGTAGTGGACTCAAGTAGAGCCAAGTTGAGCCATGGTAGAGTGTAGTAGAGTCAAGTAGAGTCAAGTAGAGCCATGGTAGAATGTAGTAGAGTCATGTAGTGTGAAGTAGAGCCATGATATACAATGGAGTAGAGCCATGGTAGAGTGTAGTAGAGTCAAGTAGAGCCAAGTAGAGCCAAGGTAGAGTGTAGTGGACTCAAGTAGAGTCAAGTAGAGCCATGGTAGAGTGTAGTAGAGTCAAGTAGAGCCATGGCAGAATGTAGTAAAGTCATGTAGTGTCAAGTAGAGCTATGGTACAATGGAGTAGAGCCATGGGAGAGTGTAGTAGAGTCAAGTAGAGCCACGGTTGCATGTAGTAGAGTCATGTAGAACCAAGTAGAGCCATGGTAGAATGTAGCAGAGTCAAGTAGAGTCACGTGGAGCAATGGTAGAATGTAGTAGAGCCAAGGTAGAGTGTAGTAGAGCCAAGCAGAGCCATGGTAGAGTGTAGTATAGCCAAGTAGAGCCAAGTAGAGCAATGGGCGAGTGTAGGAGAGTCAAGTAGAGTCAAGAAGAGCCATGGTAGAATATAGTAGAGGCATACAGAGTCAAGTAGAGCTATGGTAGAATGCAGTAGGGTCATATAGAGAGAAGTTGAACTATGGTTGAATGTAGTAGAGTCAAGTAGAGCCAAGTAGAGCCATGGGAGAGTGTAGTAGAGTCAAATAGAGCCAAGTAGAGCCATGGTAGAGTGTAGTAGAGTCATGTAGAGTCAAGTAGAGCCATGGTAGAATGTAGTAGAGTAAAGTAGAGCCGTGGTAGAGTGTAGGAGGGTCAAGTAGAGTCACGTGGATCCATGGTAGGATGTAGTAGAGCTAACGTAGAGTGTAGTAGAGACAAGTAGAGCCAGGTCTAGAAATGATATAGTGTATGAGAGTCATGTAGAGCAAAGTAGAGCCATTATAGAGTGTAGTAGAGTCATGTAGAGCCATGGTAGAATGTAGTAGAGTCATGTAGTGTCAACTAGAGCCATGGTACAATGGAGTAGAGCCATGGTAGGGTGTAGTAGAGTCAAGTAGAGCCACGGTTGCATGTATAGTAGAGTCATGTAGAACTAAGTAGAGCCATGGTAGAATGTAGTAGAGCCAGGTAGAGCTATGGTAGAATGCAGCAGAGTCAAGTAGAGTCACGTGGAGCCATGGTAGAATGTAGTAGAGCAAAGGTAGAGTGTAGTACTGTCAAGTAGAGTCAAGTAGAGCCATGGCAGAATGTAGTAGAGTCAAGTAGAGTCAAGTAGAGCAATGGTAGAATGTAGTAGAGGCATAGAGAGTCAAGTAGAGCTATGGTAGAATGCAGTAGAGTCACGTAGAGTCAAGTGGAGCGATGGTAGAACGTAGTAGAGACATGGTAGAGTGTAGTAGAGTCAAGTAGAGACAAGTAGAGCAATGGTAGAGTGTAGTAGAGTCATGTAGAGCCAAGTAGATCCATGGTAGAATGTAGTAGAGCCAAGTAGAGCAATGATAGAGTGTAGGTAAGTCAAGTAGAGTCAAGAAGAGCCATGGTAGAATTCAGTAGAATCATGTAGTGACAAGTAGAGCAATGGTACAATGGAGTAGAGCCATGGTAGAGTGTAGTAGAGTCAAGTAGAGCCAAGTTGAGCCATATTAGTGTGTAGTAGAGTCAAGTAGAGCCATGATAGAATGTAGTAGAGTCATGTAGTGTGAATTAGAGCGATGATATACAATGGAGTATAGCCATGGGAGAGTGTACTAGAGTCAAGTAGAGCCATGGTAGAGTGTAGTAGAGTCAAGTAGAGGCAGGTAGAGCCATGGTAGAGTGTAGTAGAGTCAAGTAGAGCCAAGTAGAGCCATGGTAGAATGTAGTAGAGCCAAGTAGAGCATTGGGAGAGTGTAGGAGAGTCAAGTAGAGTCAAGAAAAGCAATGGTAGAATGTAGTAGAGGCATACAGAGTCAAGTAGAACTATGGAAGAATGTAGTAAAGACATGGTAGAATGTAGTAGAGTCAAGTAGAGTCAAGTACTGCCATGGTAGAGTGTAGTAGAGTCAAGTAGAGCCAAGTAGAGCCATGGTAGAGTGTAGTCGAGCCAGGTAGAGCAATGGTAGAGTGTAGGAGAGTCAAGTAGAGTCAAGAAGAGCCATGTTAGAATTCAGTAGAATCATGTAGTGTCAAGTAGAGCCATGGTACAATGGAGTAGAGCCATGGTAGAGTGTAGTAGAGTCAAGTAGAGCCAAGTTGAGCAATGGTAGAGTGTAGTAGAGTCAAGTAGAGCCATAGTAGAATGTAGTAGAGGCATACAGAGTCAAATAGAGCTATGGTAGAATGCAGTAGAGTGATGTAGAGTCACGTGGAGCCATGGTAGAATGAAGTAGAGACATGGTAGAGTGTAGTAGAGTCAAGTAGATCCAAATACAGCCATGGTAGAGTGTAGTAGAGTCACGTAGAGCCGAGTTGAGCCAAGATAGGGTGTAGTGGACTCAAGTAGAGCCAAGTTGAGCCATGGTAGAGTGTAGTAGAGTCAAGTAGAGTCAAGTAGAACCATGGTAGAATGTAGTAGAGTCATGTAGTGTGAAGTAGAGCCATGATATACAATGGAGTAGAGCCATGGTAGAGTGTAGTAGAGTCAAGTAGAGCCAAGTAGAGCCAAGGTAGAGTGTAGTGGACTCAAGTAGAGTCAAGTAGAGCCATGGTAAAGTGTAATAGAGTCAAGTAGAGCCATGGTAGAATGTAGTAAAGTCATGTAGTGTCAAGTAGAGCTATGGTACAATGGAGTAGAGCCATGGGAGAGTGTAGTAGAGTCAAGTAGAGCCACGGTTGCATGTAGTAGAGTCATGTAGAACCAAGTAGAGCCATGGTAGAATGTAGCAGAGTCAAGTAGAGTCACGTGGAGCAATGGTAGAATGTAGTAGAGCCAAGGTAGAGTGTAGTAGAGCCAAGCAGAGCCATGGTAGGGTGTAGTATAGCCAAGTAGAGCCAAGTAGAGCAATGGGCGAGTGTAGGAGAGTCAAGTAGAGTCAAGAAGAGCCATGGTAGAATATAGTAGAGGCATACAGAGTCAAGTAGAGCTATGGTAGAATGCAGTAGGGTCATATAGAGAGAAGTTGAACTACGGTTGAATGTAGTAGAGTCAAGTAGAGCCAAGTAGAGCCATGGGAGAGTGTAGTAGAGTCAAATAGAGCCAAGTAGAGCCATGGTAGAATGTAGTAGAGTAAAGTGGAGCCGTGGTAGAGTGTAGGAGGGTCAAGTAGAGTCACATGGATCCATTGTAGGATGTAGTAGAGCTAACGTAGAGTGTAGTAGAGACAAGTAGAGCCAGGTCTAGAAATGATATAGTGTATGAGAGTCATGTAGAGCAAAGTAGAGCCATTGTAGAGTGTAGTAGAGTCAAGTAAAGCCATGGTAGAATGTAGTAGAGTCATGTAGTGTCAACTAGAGCCATGGTACAATGGAGTAGAGCCATGGTAGGGTGTAGTAGAGTCAAGTAGAGCCACGGTTGCATGTATAGTAGAGTCATGTAGAACTAAGTAGAGCCATGGTAGAATGTAGTAGAGCCAGGTAGAGCTATGGTAGAATGCAGCAGAGTCAAGTAGAGTCACGTGGAGCCATGGTAGAATGTAGTAGAGCAAAGGTAGAGTGTAGTACTGTCAAGTAGAGTCAAGTAGAGCCATGGCAGAATGTAGTAGAGTCAAGTAGAGTCAAGTAGAGCAATGGTAGAATGTAGTAGAGGCATAGAGAGTCAAGTAGAGCTATGGTAGAATGCAGTAGAGTCACGTAGAGTCAAGTGGAGCGATGGTAGAACGTAGTAGAGACATGGTAGAGTGTAGTAGAGTCAAGTAGAGACAAGTAGAGCAATGGTAGAGTGTAGTAGAGTCATGTAGAGCCAAGTAGATCCATGGTAGAATGTAGTAGAGCCAAGTAGAGCAATGATAGAGTGTAGGTAAGTCAAGTAGAGTCAAGAAGAGCCATGGTAGAATTCAGTAGAATCATGTAGTGACAAGTAGAGCAATGGTACAATGGAGTAGAGCCATGGTAGAGTGTAGTAGAGTCAAGTAGAGCCAAGTTGAGCCATATTAGAGTGTAGTAGAGTCAAGTAGAGCCATGATAGAATGTAGTAGAGTCATGTAGTGTGAATTAGAGCGATGATATACAATGGAGTATAGCCATGGGAGAGTGTACTAGAGTCAAGTAGAGCCATGGTAGAGTGTAGTAGAGTCAAGTAGAGGCAGGTAGAGCCATGGTAGAGTGTAGTAGAGTCAAGTAGAGCCAAGTAGAGCCATGGTAGAATGTAGTAGAGCCAGGTAGAGCTATGGTAGAATGCAGCAGAGTCAAGTAGAGTCACGTGGAGCCATGGTAGAATGTAGTAGAGCAAAGGTAGAGTGTAGTACTGTCAAGTAGAGTCAAGTAGAGCCATGGCAGAATGTAGTAGAGTCAAGTAGAGTCAAGTAGAGCAATGGTAGAATGTAGTAGAGGCATAGAGAGTCAAGTAGAGCTATGGTAGAATGGAGTAGAGTCACGTAGAGTCAAGTGGAGCGATGGTAGAACGTAGTAGAGACATGGTAGAGTGTAGTAGAGTCAAGTAGAGACAAGTAGAGCAATGGTAGAGTGTAGTAGAGTCATGTAGAGCCAAGTAGATCCATGGTAGAATGTAGTAGAGCCAAGTAGAGCAATGATAGAGTGTAGGTAAGTCAAGTAGAGTCAAGAAGAGCCATGGTAGAATTCAGTAGAATCATGTAGTGACAAGTAGAGCAATGGTACAATGGAGTAGAGCCATGGTAGAGTGTAGTAGAGTCAAGTAGAGCCAAGTTGAGCCATATTAGAGTGTAGTAGAGTCAAGTAGAGCCATGATAGAATGTAGTAGAGTCATGTAGTGTGAATTAGAGCGATGATATACAATGGAGTATAGCCATGGGAGAGTGTACTAGAGTCAAGTAGAGCCATGGTAGAGTGTAGTAGAGTCAAGTAGAGGCAGGTAGAGCCATGGTAGAGTGTAGTAGAGTCAAGTAGAGCCAAGTAGAGCCATGGTAGAATGTAATAGAGCCAAGTAGAGCATTGGGAGAGTGTAGGAGAGTCAAGTAGAGTCAAGAAAAGCAATGGTAGAATGTAGTAGAGGCATACAGAGTCAAGTAGAACTATGGAAGAATGTAGTAAAGACATGGTAGAATGTAGTAGAGTCAAGTAGAGTCAAGTACTGCCATGGTAGAGTGTAATAGAGTCAAGTAGAGCCAAGTAGAGCCATGGTAGAGTGTAGTCGAGCCAGGTAGAGCAATGGTAGAGTGTAGGAGAGTCAAGTAGAGTCAAGAAGAGCCATGTTAGAATTCAGTAGAATCATGTAGTGTCAAGTAGAGCCATGGTACAATGGAGTAGAGCCATGGTAGAGTGTAGTAGAGTCAAGTAGAGCCAAGTTGAGCAATGGTAGAGTGTAGTAGAGTCAAGTAGAGCCATAGTAGAATGTAGTAGAGGCATACAGAGTCAAATAGAGCTATGGTAGAATGCAGTAGAGTGATGTAGAGTCACGTGGAGCCATGGTAGAATGAAGTAGAGACATGGTAGAGTGTAGTAGAGTCAAGTAGATCCAAATACAGCCATGGTAGAGTGTAGTAGAGTCACGTAGAGCCGAGTTGAGCCAAGATAGGGTGTAGTGGACTCAAGTAGAGCCAAGTTGAGCCATGGTAGAGTGTAGTAGAGTCAAGTAGAGTCAAGTAGAGCCATGGTAGAATGTAGTAGAGTCATGTAGTGTGAAGTAGAACCATGAAATACAATGGAGTAGAGCCATGGTAGAGTGTAGTAGAGTCAAGTAGAGCCAAGTAGAGCCAAGGTAGAGTGTAGTGGACTCAAGTAGAGTCAAGTAGAGCCATGGTAGAGTGTAATAGAGTCAAGTAGAGCCATGGTAGAATGTAGTAAAGTCATGTAGTGTCAAGTAGAGCTATGGTACAATGGAGTAGAGCCATGGGAGAGTGTAGTAGAGTCAAGTAGAGCCACGGTTGCATGTAGTAGAGTCATGTAGAACCAAGTAGAGCCATGGTAGAATGTAGCAGAGTCAAGTAGAGTCACGTGGAGCAATGGTAGAATGTAGTAGAGCCAAGGTAGAGTGTAGTAGAGCCAAGCAGAGCCATGGTAGAGTGTAGTATAGCCAAGTAGAGCCAAGTAGAGCAATGGGCGAGTGTAGGAGAGTCAAGTAGAGTCAAGAAGAGCCATGTTAGAATATAGTAGAGGCATACAGAGTCAAGTAGAGCTATGGTAGAATGCAGTAGGGTCATATAGAGAGAAGTTGAACTACGGTTGAATGTAGTAGAGTCAAGTAGAGCCAAGTAGAGCCATGGGAGAGTGTAGTAGAGTCAAATAGAGCCAAGTAGAGCCATGGTAGAATGTAGTAGAGTAAAGTAGAGCCGTGGTAGAGTGTAGGAGGGTCAAGTAGAGTCACGTGGATCCATGGTAGGATGTAGTAGAGCTAACGTAGAGTGTAGTAGAGACAAGTATAGCCAGGTCTAGAAATGATATAGTGTATGAGAGTCATGTAGAGCAAAGTAGAGCCATTGTAGAGTGTAGTAGAGTCAAGTAAAGCCATGGTAGAATGTAGTAGAGTCATGTAGTGTCAACTAGAGCCATGGTACAATGGAGTAGAGCCATGGTAGGGTGTAGTAGAGTCAAGTAGAGCCACGGTTGCATGTATAGTAGAGTCATGTAGAACTAAGTAGAGCCATGGTAGAATGTAGTAGAGCCAGGTAGAGCTATGGTAGAATGCAGCAGAGTCAAGTAGAGTCACGTGGAGCCATGGTAGAATGTAGTAGAGCAAAGGTAGAGTGTAGTACTGTCAAGTAGAGTCAAGTAGAGCCATGGCAGAATGTAGTAGAGTCAAGTAGAGTCAAGTAGAGCAATGGTAGAATGTAGTAGAGGCATAGAGAGTCAAGTAGAGCTATGGTAGAATGCAGTAGAGTCACGTAGAGTCAAGTGGAGCGATGGTAGAACGTAGTAGAGACATGGTAGAGTGTAGTAGAGTCAAGTAGAGACAAGTAGAGCAATGGTAGAGTGTAGTAGAGTCATGTAGAGCCAAGTAGATCCATGGTAGAATGTAGTAGAGCCAAGTAGAGCAATGATAGAGTGTAGGTAAGTCAAGTAGAGTCAAGAAGAGCCATGGTAGAATTCAGTAGAATCATGTAGTGACAAGTAGAGCAATGGTACAATGGAGTAGAGCCATGGTAGAGTGTAGTAGAGTCAAGTAGAGCCAAGTTGAGCCATATTAGAGTGTAGTAGAGTCAAGTAGAGCCATGATAGAATGTAGTAGAGTCATGTAGTGTGAATTAGAGCGATGATATACAATGGAGTATAGCCATGGGAGAGTGTACTAGAGTCAAGTAGAGCCATGGTAGAGTGTAGTAGAGTCAAGTAGAGGCAGGTAGAGCCATGGTAGAGTGTAGTAGAGTCAAGTAGAGCCAAGTAGAGCCATGGTAGAATGTAGTAGAGCCAGGTAGAGCTATGGTAGAATGCAGCAGAGTCAAGTAGAGTCACGTGGAGCCATGGTAGAATGTAGTAGAGCAAAGGTAGAGTGTAGTACTGTCAAGTAGAGTCAAGTAGAGCCATGGCAGAATGTAGTAGAGTCAAGTAGAGTCAAGTAGAGCAATGGTAGAATGTAGTAGAGGCATAGAGAGTCAAGTAGAGCTATGGTAGAATGCAGTAGAGTCACGTAGAGTCAAGTGGAGCGATGGTAGAACGTAGTAGAGACATGGTAGAGTGTAGTAGAGTCAAGTAGAGACAAGTAGAGCAATGGTAGAGTGTAGTAGAGTCATGTAGAGCCAAGTAGATCCATGGTAGAATGTAGTAGAGCCAAGTAGAGCAATGATAGAGTGTAGGTAAGTCAAGTAGAGTCAAGAAGAGCCATGGTAGAATTCAGTAGAATCATGTAGTGACAAGTAGAGCAATGGTACAATGGAGTAGAGCCATGGTAGAGTGTAGTAGAGTCAAGTAAAGCCAAGTTGAGCCATATTAGAGTGTAGTAGAGTCAAGTAGAGCCATGATAGAATGTAGTAGAGTCATGTAGTGTGAATTAGAGCGATGATATACAATGGAGTATAGCCATGGGAGAGTGTACTAGAGTCAAGTAGAGCCATGGTAGAGTGTAGTAGAGTCAAGTAGAGGCAGGTAGAGCCATGGTAGAGTGTAGTAGAGTCAAGTAGAGCCAAGTAGAGCCATGGTAGAATGTAGTAGAGCCAAGTAGAGCATTGGGAGAGTGTAGGAGAGTCAAGTAGAGTCAAGAAAAGCAATGGTAGAATGTAGTAGAGGCATACAGAGTCAAGTAGAACTATGGAAGAATGTAGTAAAGACATGGTAGAATGTAGTAGAGTCAAGTAGAGTCAAGCACTGCCATGGTAGAGTGTAGTAGAGTCAAGTAGAGCCAAGTAGAGCCATGGTAGAGTGTAGTCGAGCCAGGTAGAGCAATGGTAGAGTGTAGGAGAGTCAAGTAGAGTCAAGAAGAGCCATGTTAGAATTCAGTAGAATCATGTAGTGTCAAGTAGAGCCATGGTACAATGGAGTAGAGCCATGGTAGAGTGTAGTAGAGTCAAGTAGAGCCAAGTTGAGCAATGGTAGAGTGTAGTAGAGTCAAGTAGAGCCATAGTAGAATGTAGTAGAGGCATACAGAGTCAAATAGAGCTATGGTAGAATGCAGTAGAGTGATGTAGAGTCACGTGGAGCCATGGTAGAATGAAGTAGAGACATGGTAGAGTGTAGTAGAGTCAAGTAGATCCAAATACAGCCATGGTAGAGTGTAGTAGAGTCACGTAGAGCCGAGTTGAGCCAAGATAGGGTGTAGTGGACTCAAGTAGAGCCAAGTTGAGCCATGGTAGAGTGTAGTAGAGTCAAGTAGAGTCAAGTAGAGCCATGGTAGAATGTAGTAGAGTCATGTAGTGTGAAGTAGAGCAATGAAATACAATGGAGTAGAGCCATGGTAGAGTGTAGTAGAGTCAAGTAGAGCCAAGTAGAGCCAAGGTAGAGTGTAGTGGACTCAAGTAGAGTCAAGTAGAGCCATGGTAGAGTGTAATAGAGTCAAGTAGAGCCATGGTAGAATGTAGTAAAGTCATGTAGTGTCAAGTAGAGCTATGGTACAATGGAGTAGAGCCATGGGAGAGTGTAGTAGAGTCAAGTAGAGCCACGGTTGCATGTAGTAGAGTCATGTAGAACCAAGTAGAGCCATGGTAGAATGTAGCAGAGTCAAGTAGAGTCACGTGGAGCAATGGTAGAATGTAGTAGAGCCAAGGTAGAGTGTAGTAGAGCCAAGCAGAGCCATGGTAGAGTGTAGTATAGCCAAGTAGAGTCAAGTAGAGCAATGGGCGAGTGTAGGAGAGTCAAGTAGAGTCAAGAAGAGCCATGGTAGAATATAGTAGAGGCATACAGAGTCAAGTAGAGCTATGGTAGAATGCAGTAGGGTCATATAGAGAGAAGTTGAACTACGGTTGAATGTAGTAGAGTCAAGTAGAGCCAAGTAGAGCCATGGGAGAGTGTAGTAGAGTCAAATAGAGCCAAGTAGAGCCATGGTAGAATGTAGTAGAGTAAAGTAGAGCCGTGGTAGAGTGTAGGAGGGTCAAGTAGAGTCACGTGGATCCATGGTAGGATGTAGTAGAGCTAACGTAGAGTGTAGTAGAGACAAGTATAGCCAGGTCTAGAAATGATATAGTGTATGAGAGTCATGTAGAGCAAAGTAGAGCCATTGTAGAGTGTAGTAGAGTCAAGTAAAGCCATGGTAGAATGTAGTAGAGTCATGTAGTGTCAACTAGAGCCATGGTACAATGGAGTAGAGCCATGGTAGGGTGTAGTAGAGTCAAGTAGAGCCACGGTTGCATGTATAGTAGAGTCATGTAGAACTAAGTAGAGCCATGGTAGAATGTAGTAGAGCCAGGTAGAGCTATGGTAGAATGCAGCAGAGTCAAGTAGAGTCACGTGGAGCCATGGTAGAATGTAGTAGAGCAAAGGTAGAGTGTAGTACTGTCAAGTAGAGTCAAGTAGAGCCATGGCAGAATGTAGTAGAGTCAAGTAGAGTCAAGTAGAGCAATGGTAGAATGTAGTAGAGGCATAGAGAGTCAAGTAGAGCTATGGTAGAATGCAGTAGAGTCACGTAGAGTCAAGTGGAGCGATGGTAGAACGTAGTAGAGACATGGTAGAGTGTAGTAGAGTCAAGTAGAGACAAGTAGAGCAATGGTAGAGTGTAGTAGAGTCATGTAGAGCCAAGTAGATCCATGGTAGAATGTAGTAGAGCCAAGTAGAGCAATGATAGAGTGTAGGTAAGTCAAGTAGAGTCAAGAAGAGCCATGGTAGAATTCAGTAGAATCATGTAGTGACAAGTAGAGCAATGGTACAATGGAGTAGAGCCATGGTAGAGTGTAGTAGAGTCAAGTAGAGCCAAGTTGAGCCATATTAGAGTGTAGTAGAGTCAAGTAGAGCCATGATAGAATGTAGTAGAGTCATGTACTGTGAATTAGAGCGATGATATACAATGGAGTATAGCCATGGGAGAGTGTACTAGAGTCAAGTAGAGCCATGGTAGAGTGTAGTAGAGTCAAGTAGAGGCAGGTAGAGCCATGGTAGAGTGTAGTAGAGTCAAGTAGAGCCAAGTAGAGCCATGGTAGAATGTAGTAGAGCCAACTAGAGCATTGGGAGAGTGTAGGAGAGTCAAGTAGAGTCAAGAAAAGCAATTGTAGAATGTAGTAGAGGCATACAGAGTCAAGTAGAACTATGGAAGAATGTAGTAAAGACATGGTAGAATGTAGTAGAGTCAAGTAGAGCCAAGTACTGCCATGGTAGAGTGTAGTAGAGTCAAGTAGAGCCAAGTAGAGCCATGGTAGAGTGTAGTAGAGCCAGGTAGAGCAATGGTAGAGTGTAGGAGAGTCAAGTAGAGTCAAGAAGAGCCATGTTAGAATTCAGTAGAATCATGTAGTGTCAAGTAGAGCCATGGTACAATGGAGTAGAGCCATGGTAGAGTGTAGTAGAGTCAAGTAGAGCCAAGTTGAGCAATGGTAGAGTGTAGTAGAGTCAAGTAGAGCCATAGTAGAATGTAGTAGAGTCATGTAGTGTGAAGTAGAGCCATGATATACAATGGAGTAGAACCATGGTAGAGTGTAGTAGAGTCAAGTAGAGCGAAGTAGAACCAATGTAGAGTGTAGTGGATTCAAGTAGAGCCAAGTAGAGCCATGGTAGAGTGTAGTAGAGTCAAGTAGAGTCAAGTAGAGCCATGGTAGAATGTAGTAGAGTCATGTAGAGTGAAGTGTAGCATGGGTAGAATGTAGTAGAGCAAGGTAGAGCCATGGTAGAGTGTAGGAGAGTCAAGTAGAGTTACGTGGATCCATGGTAGAATGTAGTAGAGCCAAGGTAGAGTGTAGTAGAGACAAGTAGAGCCAGGTCTAGCAATGATGTAGTGTAGTATAGTCAAGATGAGCCAAGTAGAGCCATCATAGAGTGTAGTAGAGTCGAGTAGAGTCATGGTGGAATATAGTAGAGTCATGTAGTGTCAAGTTGAGCCAATGTACATTGGAGTAGAGCCATGGTAGAGTGTAGTAGAGTAAAGTAAAGCGAAGTAGAGTCATGGTAGAGTGTAGTAGAGTCAAGTAGAGCCAAGTAGAGCCATGGTAGAATGTAGTAGAGTCCTTTAGTGTCAAGTAGACACATGGTACTATGGAGTAGAGCCATGGTAGAGTGCAGTAGATTCAGGTAGAGCCACGTAGAGCCACGGTAGCATGTAGTAGAGTCATGTAGAGCCAAGTAGAGCCATGGTAGAATGCAGTAGAGCTAGGTAGAGCCATGGTAGACTGCAGTACAGTCAAGTAGAGTCACGTGGATCCATGGTACAATGTAGTAGAGCCAAGGTAGAGTGTAGTACAGTGAAGTAGAGTCACGTATAGCCATGGTAGCATGTAGTAGAGGTATACAGAGTCAAGTAGAGCTATTGTAGAATGTAGTAGAGTCAAGTAGAGTCACGTGGTGCCATGGTAGAATGTAGTAGAGACATGGTAGAGTGTAGTGCAGTCAAGTAGAGACGAGTAGAGCCATGGTAGAGTGTAGTGGATTCAAGTAGAGCCAAGTAGAGCCATGGTAGAGTGTAGAAGAGTCAAGTAGAGTCAAGAATAGGCATGGTAGCATTTAGTAGAATCATGTAGTGTCAAGTAGAGCCATGGTAGAATGAAGTAGAGCAAGGTAGAGCCATGGTAGTGTGTAGTAGAGTCAAGTAGAGTCACATGGAGCATTGTTAGAATGTAGTAGAGCCAAGGTAGATTGTAGTACAGTCAAGTAGAGTAAAGTAGAGCCATGGCAGAATGTAGTAGAGTCAAGTAGAGTCAAGTAGAGCCATGGTAAAATGTAGTAGAGGCATACAGAGTCAAGTAGAACTATGGTAGAATGCAGTAGAGTCACGTAGAGTCACGTGGAACTATGGTAGAATGTAGTAGAGACATGGTAGAGTGTAGTAGAGTCAAGTAGATCCAAGTACAGCCATGGTAGAGTGTAGTAGAGTCTCGTAGAGCCGAGTTGAGCCAAGGAAGGGTGTAGTGGACTCAAGTAGAGCCAAGTATAGCCATGGTAGAGTGTAGTAGAGTCAAGTAGAGTCAAGTAGAGCCATGGTAGAATGTAGTAGAGTCATGTAGTGTGAAGTAGAGCCATGATATACAATGGAGTAGAGCCATGGTAGAGTGCAGTAGAGTCAAGTAGAGCCAAGTAGAGCCAAGGTAGAGTGTAGTGGACTCAAGTAGAGCCAAGTAGAGCCATGGTAGAGTGTAGTAGAGTCATGTAGTGTCAAGTAGAGCTATGGTACAATGGAGTAGAGCCATGGGAGAGTGTAGTAGAGTGAACTAGAGCCACGGTTGGATGTAGTAGAGTCATGTAGAACCAAGTAGAACCATGGTAGAATGCAGCAGAGTCAAGTAGAGTCACGTGGAGCCATGGTAGAATACAGTAGAGACATGGTAGTGTGTAGTAGAGTCAAGTAGAGCCAAGTACTGCCATGGGAAAGTGTAGTAGAGTCAAGTAGAGCCAAGTAGAGCCATGGTAGAGTGTAGTAGAGCCAAGTAGAGCAATGGTAGAGTGTAGGAAAGTCAAGTAGAGTCAAGAAGACCAATTTAGAATTTAGTAGAATCATGTAGTGCCAAGTAGAGCCATGGTACAATGGAGTAGAGCCATGGTAGAGTGTACTAGAGTCAAGTAGAGCCAAGTTGAGCCATTGTAGAGTGTAGTAGAGTCATCTAGAGCCATCGTAGAATGTAATAGAGTCATGTAGTGTGAAGTAGAGCCATGATATACAATGGAGTAGAGCCATGGTAGAGTGTAGTAGAGTCAAGTAGAGCCAAGTAGAACCAAGGTAGAGTGTAGTGGATTCAAGTAGAGCCCAGTAGAGCCATGGTAGAGTGTAGTAGAGTCATGTAGAGCCAAGTAAAGCCATGGTAGAATGTAGTAGAGCCAAGTAGAGCAATGATAGAGTGTAGGTAAGTCAAGTAGAGTCAAGAAGAGCCATGGAAGAATTCAGTAGAATCATGTAGTGACAAGTAGAGCAATGGTACAATGGAGTAGAGCCATGGTAGAGTGTAGTAGAGTCAAGTAGAGCCAAGTTGAGCCATATTAGTGTGTAGTAGAGTCAAGTAGAGCCATGATAGAATGTAGTAGAGTCATGTAGTGTGAATTAGAGCGATGATATACAATGGAGAATAGCCATGGGAGAGTGTACTAGAGTCAAGTAGAGCCATGGTAGAGTGTACTAGAGTCAAGTAGAGGCAGGTAGAGCCATGGTAGAGTGTAGTAGAGTCAAGTAGAGCCAAGTAGAGCCATGGTAGAGTGTAGTAGAGCCAAGTAGAGCATTGGGAGAGTGTAGGAGAGTCAAGTACAGTCAAGAAGAGCTATGGTAGAATGTAGTAGAGGCATAAAGAGTCAAGTAGAACTATGGTAGAATGTAGTAAAGACATGGTAGAGTGTAGTAGAGTCAAGTAGAGCCAAGTACTGCCATGGTAGAGTGTAGTAGAGTCAAGTAGAGCCAAGTAGAGCCATCGTAGAGTGTAGTAGAGCCAAGTAGAGCAATGGTAGAGTGTAGGAGAGTCAAGTAGAGTCAAGAAGAGCCATGTTAGAATTCAGTAGAATCATGTAGTGTCAAGTAGAGCCATGGTACAATGGAGTAGAGCCATGGTAGAGTGTAGTAGAGTCAAGTAGAGCCAAGTACTGCCATGGTAGAGTGTAGTAGAGTCAAGTAGAGCCAAGTAGAGCCATCGTAGAGTGTAGTAGAGCCAAGTAGAGCAATGGTAGAGTGTAGGAGAGTCAAGTAGAGTCAAGAAGAGCCATGTTAGAATTCAGTAGAATCATGTAGTGTCAAGTAGAGCCATGGTACAATGGAGTAGAGCCATGGTAGAGTGTAGTAGAGTCAAGTACAGCCAAGTTGAGCGATGGTAGAGTGTAGTAGAGTCAAGTAGAGCCAAGTTGAGCGATGGTAGAGTGTAGTAGAGTCAAGTAGAGCCATCGTAGAATGTAGTAGAGTCATGTAGTGTGAAGTAGAGCCATGATATACAATGGAGTAGAGCCATGGTAGAGTGTAGTAGAGTCAAGTAGAGCCAAGTAGAACCAAGGTAGAGTGTAGTGGATTCAAGTAGAGCCAAGTAGAGACATGGTAGAGTGTAGTAGAGTCAAGTAGAGTTACGTGGATCCATGGTAGAATGTAGTAGACCCAAGGTAGAGTGTAGTAGAGACAAGTAGAGCCAGGTCTAGCAATGATGTAGTGTAGTATAGTCAAGATGAATGGAGTAGAGCCATGGTAGAGTGTAGTAGAGTCGAGTAGAGCCATGGTAGAATATAGTAGAGTCATGCACTGTCAAGTAGAGCCAAGGTACAATGGAGTAGAGCCATGGTAGAGTGTAGTAGAGTGAAGTAGAGCCAAGTAGAGTCATGGTAGAATGTAGTAGAGTCAAGTAGAGCCAAGTAGAGTCATGGTAGAATGTAGTAGAGTCATTTAGTGTCAAGTAGACACATGGTACTATGGAGTAGAGCCATGGTAGAGTGCAGTAGATTCAGGTAGAGCCACGTAGAGCCACGGTAGCATGTAGTAGAGTCATGTAGAGCCAAGTAGAGCCATGGTAGAATGCAGTAGAGTCAGGTAGAGCCATGGCAGAATGCAGAACAGTCAAGTAGAGTCAAGTAGAGCCATGGTAGCATGTAGTAGAGGTATACAGAGTCAAGTAGAGCTATCGTAGAATGTAGTAGAGTCAAGTAGAGTCACGTGGTGCCAATGGTAGAATGTAGTAGAGACATGGTAGAGTGTAGTACAGTCAAGTAGAGACGAGTAGAGCCATGGTAGAGTGTAGTGGATTGAAGTAGAGCCAAGTAGAGCCATGGTAGAGTGTAGAAGTGTCAAGTAGAGTCAAGAAGAGGCATGGTAGCATTTAGTAGAATCATGTAGTGTCAAGTAGAGCCATGGTAGAATGAAGTAGAGCAAGGTAGAGCCTTGGTAGTGTGTAGTAGAGTCAAGTAGAGTCACATGGAGCGTTGTTAGAATGTAGTAGAGCCGAGGTAGAGTGTAGTAGAGTCAAGTAGAGTCACATGGAGCGTTATTAGAATGTAGTAGAGCCGAGGTAGAGTGAAGTACAGTCAAGTAGAGTAAACTAGAGCCATGGCAAAATGTAGTAGAGTCAAGTACAGTCAAGTAAAGCCATGGTAGAATGTAGTAGAGGCATACAGAGTCAAGTAGAGCTATGGTAGAATGCACGTGGAGCCATGGTAGAATGTAGTAGAGACATGGTAGAGTGTAGTAGAGTCAAGTAGATCCAAGTACAGCCATGGTAGAGTGTAGTAGAGTCACGTAGAGCCGAGTTGAGCCAAGGTAGGGTGAAGTGGACTCAAGTAGAGCCAAGTACAGCCATGGTAGAGTGTAGTAGAGTCAAGTAGAGTCAAGTAGAGTCAAGTAGAGCCATGGTAGAATGTAGTAGAGTCATGTAGTGTGAAGTAGAGGCATGATATACAATGGAGTAGAGCCATGGTAGAGTGCAGTAGAGTCAAGTAGAGCCAAGTAGAGCCAAGGTAGAGTGTAGTGGACTCAAGTAGAGCCAAGTAGAGCCATGGTAGGGTGTAGTATAGTCAAGTAGAGCCATGGTAGAATGTAGTAGAGTCATATAGTGTCAAGTAGAGCTATGGTACAATGGAGTAGGGTCATGGGAGAGTGTAGTAGAGTCAAGTAGAGCCACGGTTGGATGTAGTAGAGTCATGTAGAACCAAGTAGAACCATGGTAGAATGTAGCAGAGTCAAGTTCAGTCACGTGGAGCCATGGTAGAATGTAGTAGAGCCAAGGTAGAGTGTAGTACAGTCAAGTAGAGTCAAGTAGACCCATGGTAGAGTGTAGTAGAGTCAAGTAGAGCCAAGCAGAGCCATGGTAGAGTATAGTGTAGCCAAGTAGAGCCAAGTAGAGCAATGGGAAAGTGTAGGAGAGTCAAGTAGAGTCAAGAAGTGCCGTTGTAGAATGTGGTAGAGGCATACAGAGTCAATTAGAGCTATGGTAGAATGCAGTAGAGTCATATAGAGACAAGTTGAACTATGGTTGAATGTAGTAGAGTCAAGTAGAGCCAAGTAGAGCCATGGTAGAATGTAGTAGAGTAAAGTAGAGCTGTGGTAGAGTGTACTAGAGTCAAGTAGAGTCACGTGGATCCATGGTAGGATGTAGTAGAGCTAAGGTAGAGTGTAGTAGAGACAAGTGGAGCCAGGTCTAGCAATGATATAGTGTTGTAGAGTCAAGTAGAGCAAAGTAGAGCCATTGTAGAGCGTAGTAGAGTCAAGTAGAGCCATGGTAGAATGGAGTAGAGTCATGTAGTGTCAAGTAGAGCCATGGTACAATGGAGTAGAGCCATGGTAGAGAGTAGTAGAGTCAAGTAGAGCCACGGTTGCATGTAGTAGAGTCATGTAGAACCAAGTAGAGCCATCGTAGAATGTAGTAGAGCCAGGTAGAGCCATGGTAGAATGCAGCAGAGTCAAGTAGAGTCACGTGGTGCCATGGTAGAATGTAGTAGAGCAAAGGTAGAGTGTAGTACTGTCAAGTAGAGTCAAGTAGAGGCATGGTAGAGTGTAGTAGAGTCATGTAGAGTCAAGTAGAGCCATGGTAGAGTGTAGTAGAGCCAACTAGAGCAATGATAGACTGTAGGTAAGTCAAGTAGAGTCAAGAAGAGCCATGGTAGAATGCAGTAGAATCATATAGTGTCAAGTAGAGAAATGGTACAATGGAGTAGAGCCATGGTAGAGTGTAGTAGAGTCAAGTAGAGCCATGGTAGAGTGTAGTAGAGTCAAGCAGAGGCAAGTAGAGCTATGGTAGAGTGTAGTAGAGTCAAGTAGAGCCAAGTATAGCCATGGAAGAGTGTAGTAGAGCCAAGTGCAGCCAAGTAGAGCAATGGGAGAGTGTAGGAGAGTCAAGTAGAGTCAAGAAGAGCTATGGTAGAATGTAGTAGAGTCACGTAGAGTCACATGGAGCCATGGTAGAATGTAGTAGAGACATGGTAGAGTGTAGTAGAGTCAAGTAGAGCCAAGTCCTGCCATGGTAGAGTGTAGTAGAGTCAAGTAGAGCCAAGTAGAGCCATGGTAGAGTGTAGTAGAGCCAAGCAGAGCAATGGTAGAGTGTAGGAGAGTCAAGTAGAGTCAAGAAAACCCATGTTAGAATTCAGTAGAATCATGTAGTGTCAAGGAGAGCCATGGTACAATGGAGTAGAGCCATGGTAGAGTGTAGTAGAGTCAAGTAGAGCCAAGTTCACCCATGGTAGAGTGTAGTAGAGTCAAGTAGAGCCATCGTAGAATGTAATACAGTCATGTAGTGTGAAGTAGAGCCATAATATACAATGGAGTAGAGCCATGGTAGAGTGTAGTAGAGTAAAGTAGAGCCAAGTAGAACCAAGGTAGAGTGTAGTGGATTCAAGTAGAGCCAAGTAGAGCCATGGTAGAGTGTAGTAGAGTCAAGTAGAGTCAAGTAGAGCCATGGTTGAATGTAGTAGAGTCAAGTAGAGCCAAGTAGAGCCATGGTAGAATGTAGTAGAGTCATGTAGTGTCAAGTAGACACATGGTACTATGGAGTAGAGCCATGGTAGAGTGCAGTAGATTCAGGTAGAGCCACGTATAGCCACGGTAGCATGTAGTAGAGTCATGTAGAGCCAAGTAGAGCCATGGTAGAATGCAGTAGAGCTAGGTAGAGCCATGGTAGAATGCAGTACAGTCAAGTAGAGTCACATGGATCCATGGCAGAATGTAGTAGAGCCAAGGTAGGGTGTAGTACAGTGAAGTAGAGTCAAGTAGAGCCATGGTAGCATGTAGTAGAGGTATACCGAGTCAAGTACAGCTATCGTAGAATGTAGTAGAATCAAGTAGAGTCACGTGGTGCCATGGTAGAATGTAGTAGAGACATGGTAGAGTGTAGTACAATCAAGTAGAGACGAGTAGAGCCATGATAGAGTGTACTAGAGTCAAGTAGAGCCAAGTAGAGCTATGGTAGAGTGTAGTAGAGCCAAGTAGAGCAATGGTATAGAGTGTAGAAGAGTCAAGTAGAGTCAAGAAGAGGCATGGTAGCGTTTAGCAGAATCATGTAGTGTCAAGTAGAGCCATAGTAGAATGTAGTAGAGCAAGGTAGAGCGATGGTAGTGTGTAGTAGAGTCAAGTAGAGTCACAAGGAGCATTGTTAGAGCCAAGGTAGAGTGTAGTACAGTCAAGTAGAGTCAAGTAGAGCCATGGCAGAATGTAGTAGAGTCAAGTAGAGTCAAGTAGAGCCATGGTAGAATGTAGTAGAGGCATACAGAGTCAAGTAGAGCTATGGTAGAATGCAGTAGAGTCACGTAGAGTCACGTGGAGCCACGTTAGAATGTAGTAGAGACATGGTAGAGTGTAGTAGAGTCAAGTAGATCCAAGTACAGCCACGGTAGAGTGTAGTAGAGTCACGTAGAACCGAGTTGAGCCAAGGTAGGGTTGTAGTGGACTCAAGTACAGCCAAGTAGAGCCATGGTAGAATGTAGTAGAGTCATGTAGTATGAAGTAGAGCCACGAAATACAATGCAGTAGAGCCATGGTAGAGTGCAGTAGAGTCAAGTAGGACCAAGTAGAGTCAAGTAGAGCCAAGGTAGAGTGTAGAACAGTCAAGTAGAGTCAAGTAGATCCATGGTAGAGTGTAGTAGAGTCAAGTAGAGCCAAGCAGAGCCATGGTAGAGTGCAGTATAGCCAAGTAGAGCCCAGTAGAGCAATGGGAGAGTGTAGGAGAGTCAAGTATAGAGTCAAGAAGAGCCATGGTAGAATGTAGTAGAGGCATACAGAGTCAAGTAGAGCTATGGTAGAATGCAGTAGAGTCATATAGAGACAAGTTGAACTATGGTTGAATGTAGTAGAGTCAAGTAGAGCCAAGTAGAGCCATGGTAGTGTGTAGTAGAGTCAAGAAGAGTCAAGTAGAGCCATTGTAGAATGCAGTAGAGTCATGTAGAGTCAAATAGAGCTATGGTAGAATGTAGTAGAGTAAAGTACAGCCGTGGTAGAGTGTACAAGAGTCAAGTAGAGTCACGTGGATCCATGGTAGGATGTAGCAGAGCTAAGGTAGAGTGTAGTAGAGACAAGTGGAGCCAGGTCTAGCAATGATATAGTGTTGTAGAGTCAAGTAGAGCAAAGTAGAGCCATTGTAGAGTCAAGTAGAGCCATGGTAGAATGGAGTAGAGTCATGTAGTGTCAAGTAGAGCCATGGTACAATGGAGTAGAGCCATGGTAGAGTGTAGTACAGTCAAGTAGAGCCACGGTTACATGTAGTAGAGTCATGTAGAACCAAGTAGAGCCATGGTACGATGTAGTAGACCCAGGTAGAGCAATGGTAGAATGCAGCAGAGTCAAGTAGAGTCACGTGGAGCCATGGTAGAATGTAGTAGAGCAAAGGTAGAGTGTAGTACTGTCAAGTAGAGTCAAGTAGAGCCATGGCAGAATCTAGTAGAGTCAAGTAGAGTCAAGTAGAGCAATGGTAGAGTGTAGTAGAGTCACGTAGAGCCAATTAGAGGCATGGTAGAGTGTAGTAGAGTCATGTGGAGTAAAGTAGAGCCATGGTAGAGTGTAGTAGAGCCAAGGAGAGCAATTACAGACTGTAAGTAAGTCAAGTAGAGTCAAGAAGAGCCATGGTAGAATTCAGTAGAATCATATAGTGTCAAGTAGAGCAATGGTACAATGGAGTTGAGCAATGGTAGAGTGTAGTAGAGTCAAGTAGAGCCATGGTAGAATGTAGTAGAGTCATGTAGTGTGAAGTAGAGCGATGATATACAATGGAGTAGAGCCATGGTAGAGTGTAGTAGAGTCAAGTAAAGGCAAGTAGAGCCATGGTAGAGTGTAGTAGGGTCAAGTAGAGCCAAGTATAGCCATGGAAGAGTGTAGTAGAGCCAAGTACAGCCAAGTAGAGCAATGGGAGAGTGTAGGAGAATCAAGTAGAGTCAAGAAGAGCAATGGTAGAATGTAGTAGAGGCATACAGAGTCAAGTAGAGCTATGGTAGAATGTGGTAGAGTCACGTAGAGTCACGTGGAACCATGGTAGAATGTAGTAGAGACATGGTAGAGTGTAGTAGAGTCAAGTAGAGCCAAGTAGAGCTATGGTAGAGTGTAGTAGAGCCAAGTAGAGCAATGGTATAGAGTGTAGAAGAGTCAAGTAGAGTCAAGAAGAGGCATGGTAGCGTTTAGTAGAATCATGTAGTGTCAAGTACAGCCATAGTAGAATGTAGTAGAGCAAGGTAGAGCCATGGTAGTGTGTAGTAGAGTCAAGTAGAGTCACATGGAGCATTGTTAGAATGTAGTAGAGCCAAGGTAGAGTGTAGTACAGTCAAGTAGAGTGAAGTAGAGCCATGGCAGAATGTAGTAGAGTCAAGTAGAGTCAAGTAGAGCCATGGCAGAATGTAGTAGAGTCAAGTAGAGTCAAGTAGAGCCATGGTAGAATGTAGTAGAGGCATTCAGAGTCAAGTAGAGCTATGGTAGAATGCAGTAGAGTCAGGTAGAGTCACGTGGAGCCACGGTATAATGTAGTAGAGACATGGTAGAGTGTAGTAGAGTCAAGTAGATCAAAGTACAGCCATGGTAGAGTGTAGTAGAGTCACGTAGAGCCGAGTTGAGCCAAGGTAGGGTTGTAGTGGACTCAAGTACAGCCAAGTAGAGCCATGGTAGAATGTAGTAGAGTCATGTAGTGTGAAGTAGAGCCACGATATACAATGCAGTAGAACCATGGTAGAGTGCAGTAGAGTCAAGTAGAGCCAAGTAGAGCCAAGGGAGAGTGTAGTGGACTCAAGTAGAGTCAAGTAGAGCCAAGGTAGAGTGTAGTACAGTCAAGTAGAGTCAAGCAGATCCATGGTAGAGTGTAGTAGAGTCAAGTAGAGCCAAGCAGAGCCATGGTAGAGTGTAGTATAGCCAAGTAGAGCCAAGTAGAGCAATGGGAGAGTGTAGGAGAGTCAAGTAGAGTCAAGAAGAGCCATGGTAGAAAGTAGTAGAGGCATACAGAGTCAAGTTGAGCTATGGTAGAATGCTGTAGAGTCATATAGAGAAAAGTTGAACTATGGTTGAATGTAGTAGAGTCAAGTAGAGCCAAGTAGAGCCATGGTAGAGTGTAGTAGAGTCAAATAGAGCCAAGTAGAGCCATGGTAGAGTGTAGTAGAGCCAAGTAGAGCAATGATAGACTGTAGGTAAGTCAAGTAGAGTCAAGAAGAGCCATGGTAGAATTCAGTAGAATCATATAGTGTCAAGTAGAGTAATGGTACAATGGAGTAGAGCCATGGTAGAGTGTAGTAGCGTCAAGTAGAGCCAAGTTGAGCCATATTAAAGTGTAGTAGAGTCAAGTAGAGCCATGGTAGAATGTAGTAGAGTCATGTAGTGTGAAGTAGAGCGATGATATACAATGGAGTAGAGCCATGGTAGAGTGTAGTAGAGTCAAGTAGAGGCAAGTAGAGCCATGGTAGAGTGTAGTAGAGTCAAGTAGAGCCAAGTATAGCCATGGAAGAGTGTAGTAGAGCCAAGTACAGCCAAGTAGAGCAATGGGAGAGTGTAGGAGAGTCAAGCAGAGTCAAGAAGAGCAATGGTAGAATGTAGTAGAGGCATACAGAGTCAAGTAGAGCTATGGTAGAATGTAGTAGAGTCACGTAGAGTCACGTGGAGCCATGGTAGAATGTAGTAGAGACATGGTAGAGTGTAGTAGAGTCAAGTAGAGCCAAGTACTGCCATGGTAGAGTGCAGTAGAGTCAAGTAGAGCCAAGTAGAGCCATGGTAGAGTGTAGTAGAGCCAAGTAGAGCAATGGTAGAGTGTAGGAGAGTCAAGTAGAGTCAAGAAGACCCATGTTAGAATTCAGTAGAATCATGTAGTGTCAAGTAGAGCCATGGTACAATGGAGTAGAGCCATGGTAGAGTGCAGTAGAGTCAAGTAGAGCCAAGTTGAGTCATGGAAGAGTGTAGTAGAGTCAAGTAGAGCCATCGTAGAATGCAGTAGAGTCATCTAGTGTGAAGTAGAGCCATGATATACAATGGAGTAGAGCCATGGTAGAGTGTAGTAGAGTCAAGTAGAGCCAAGTAGAACCAAGATAGAGTGTAGTGGATTCAAGTAGAGCCAAGTAGAGCCATGGTAGAGTGTAGTAGAGTCAAGTAGAGCCATGGTAGAATGCAGTAGAGTCACGTAGAGTCACGTGGAGCCATGGTAGAATGGAGTATAGCCATGGAAGAGTGTAGTAGAGCCAAGTACAGCCAAGTAGAGCAATGGGAGAGTGTAGGAGAGTCAAGCAGAGTCAAGAAGAGCAATGGTAGAATGTAGTAGAGGCATACAGAGTCAAGTAGAGCTATGGTAGAATGTAGTAGAGTCACGTAGAGTCACGTGGAGCCATGGTAGAATGTAGTAGAGACATGGTAGAGTGTAGTAGAGTCAAGTAGAGCCAAGCACTGCCATGGTAGAGTGCAGTAGAGTCAAGTAGTGCCAAGTAGAGCCATGGTAGAGTGTAGTAGAGCCAAGTAGAGCAATGGTAGAGTGTAGGAGAGTCAAGTAGAGTCAAGAAGACCCATGTTAGAATTCAGTAGAATCATGTAGTGTCAAGTAGAGCCATGGTACAATGGAGTAGAGCCATGGTAGAGTGCAGTAGAGTCAAGTAGAGCAAAGTTGAGTCATGGAAGAGTGTAGTAGAGTCAAGTAGAGCCATCGTAGAATGCAGTAGAGTCATCTAGTGTGAAGTAGAGCCATGATATACAATGGAGTAGAGCCATGGTAGAGTGTAGTAGAGTCAAGTAGAGCCAAGTAGAACCAAGATAGAGTGTAGTGGATTCAAGTAGAGCCAAGTAAAGCCATGGTAGAGTGTAGTAGAGTCAAGTAGAGCCATGGTAGAATGCAGTAGAGTCACGTAGAGTCACGTGGAGCCATGGTAGAATGGAGTAGAGCCATGGTAGAGTGTAGTAGAGTCAAGTAGAGCCAAGTAGAACCAAGATAGAGTGTAGTGGATTCAAGTAGAGCCAAGTAGAGCCATGGTAGAGTGTAGTAGAGTCAAGTAGAGCCATGGTAGAATGCAGTAGAGTCACGTAGAGTCACGTGGAGCCATGGTAGAATGGAGTAGAGCCATGGTAGAGTGTAGTAGAGTCAAGTAGAGTCAAGGAGAGCCATGGTTGAATGTAGTAGAGTCAAGTAGAGCCAAGTAGAGCCATGGTAGAATGTAGTAGAGTCTTGTAGTGTCAAGTAGACACATTGTACTATGGAGTAGAGCCATGGTAGAGTGCATTAGTTTCAGGTAGAGCCACGTAGAGCCACGGTAGCATGTAGTAGAGTCATGTAGAGCCAAGTAGAGCCATGGTAGAATGCAGTGGAGCCAGGTAGAGCCATGGTAGAATGCAGTACAGTCAAGTAGAGTCACATGGATCCATGGTAGAATGTAGTAGAGCCAAGGTAGAGTGTAGTACAGTGAAGTAGAGTCAAGTAGAGCCATGGTAGCATGTAGTAGAGGTATACCGAGTCAGGTAGAGCTATCGTAGAATGTAGTAGAATCAAGTAGAGTCACGTGGTGCCATGGTAGAATGTAGTAGAGACATGGAAGAGTGTAGTACAGTCAAGTAGAGACGAGTAGAGCCATGGTAGAGTGCAGTAGAGTCAAGTAGAGCCAAGTAGATCTATGGTAGAGTGTAGTAGAGCCAAGTAGAGCAATGGTATAGAGTGTAGAAGAGTCAAGTAGACTCAAGAAGAGGTATAGTAGCATTTAGTAGAATCATGTAGTGTCAAGTAGAGCCATGGTAGAATGTAGTAGAGTCAAGTAGAGTCAAGTAGAGCCATGGTAGAATGCAGTAGAGGCATACAGAATCAAGTAGAGCTATGGTAGAATGCAGTAGAGTCACGTAGAGTCACGTGGAGCCATGGTAGAATGTAGTAGAGACATGGTAGAGTGTAGTAGAGTCAAGTAGATCCAAGTACAGCCATCATAGAGTGTAGTAGAGTCACGTAGAGCCGAGTTGAGCCAAGGTAGGGTGTAGTGGACTCAAGTAGAGCCAAGTAGAGCCATGGTAGAATGTAGTAGAGTCATGTAGTGTGAAGTAGAGCCATGATATACAATGCAGTAGAGTCAAGTAGAGCCAAGTAGAGCCAAGGTAGAGTGTAGTGGACTCAAGTAGACTCAAGTAGAGCCAAGGTAGAGTGTAGTACAGTCAAGTAGAGTCAAGTAGATCCATGGTAGAGTGTAGTAGAGTCACGTAGAGCCAAGCAGAGCCATGGTAGAGTGTAGTATAGCCAAGTAGAGCCAAGTAGAGCAATGGGAGAGTGTAGGAGAGTCAAGTAGAGTCAAGAAGAGCCATGGTAGAATGTAGTAGAGGCATACAGAGTAAAGTAGAGCTATGGTAGAATGCAGTAGAGTCATATAGAGACAACTTGAACTATGGTTGAATGTAGTAGAGTCAAGTAGAGCCAAGTAGAGCCATGGTAGAGTGTAGTAGATTCAAATAGAGCCAAGTAGAGCCATGGTAGAGTGTAGTAGAGTCAAGTAGAGTCAAGTAGAGCCATGGTAGAATGTAGTAGAGTCATGTAGAGCCAAGTAGAGCCATGGTAGAGTGTAGTAGAGTCAAGTAGAGTCAACTAGAGCCATGGTAGAATGTAGTAGAGTCGTGTAGTGTGAAGTAGAGCCATGATATACAATGGAGTACAGCCATGGTAGAGTGCAGTAGAGTCAAGTAGAACCAAGTAGAGCCAAGGTAGAGTGTAGTGGACTCAAGTAGACTCAAGTAGAGCCAAGGTAGAGTGTAGTACAGTCAAGTAGAGTGAAGTAGATCAATGGTAGAGTGTAGTAGAATCAAGTAGAGCCAAGCAGAGCCATGGTAGAGTGTAGAATAGCGAAATAGAGCCATGTAGAGCAATCGGAGAGTGTAGGAGAGTCAAGTAGAGTCAAGAAGAGCCATGGTAGAATGTAGTAGAGGCATACAGAGTCAAGTAGAGCTATGGTAGAATCCAGTAGAGTCATATTGAGAAAAGTTGAACTATGGTTGAATGTAGTAGAGTCAAGTAGAGCCAAATAGAGCCATGGTAGAATGTAGCATAGTCAAGTAGAGTCACGTGGAACCATGGTAGAATGTAGTAGAGCCAAGGTAGAGTGTAGTACAGTCAAGTAGAGCCAAGCAGTGCCATGGTAGAGTGTAGTATAGCCAAGTAGAGCCAAGTAGAGCAATGGGAGAGTGTAGGAGAGTCAAGTAGAGTCAAGAAGTGCCATGGTAGAATGTGGTAGAGGCATACAGAGTCAAGTAGAGCTATGGTATAGAATGCACTAGAGTCATATAGAGACAAGTTGAACTATGGTTGAATGTAGTAGAGTGAAGTAGAGCCAAGTAGAGCCATGGTAGAGTGTAGTAGAGTCAAATAGAGCCAAGTAGACCCATGGTAGAGTGTAGTAGAGTCAAGTAGAGTCAAGTAGAGCCATGGTAGAATGTAGTAGAGTCATGTAGAGTCAAGTAGAGCCATGGTAGAATGTAGTAGAGTAAAGTAGAGCCATGGTAGAGTGTAGGAGAGTCAAGTAGAGTCATGTGGATCCATGGTAGGATGTAGTAGAGCTAAGGTAGAGAGTAGTAGAGACAAGTGGAGCAAGGTCTAGCAATGATATAGTGTTGCAGAGTCAAGTAGAGCAAAGTAGAGCCATTGTAGAGTGTAGTAGAGTCAAGTAGAGCCATGGTAGAATGGAGTAGAGTCATGTAGTGTCAAATAGAGCCATGGTACAATGGAGTAGAGCCATGGTAGAGTGTAGTAGAGTCAAGTAGAGCCACGGTTGCATGTAGTAGAGTCATGTAGAACCAAGTAGAGCCATGTTAGAATGTAGTAGAGCCAGGTAGAGCGATGGTAGAATGCAGCAGAGTCAAGTAGAGTCACGTGGAGCCATGGTAGAATGTAGTAGAGCAAAGGTAGAGTGCAGTACTGTCAAGTAGAGTCAAGTAGAGCCATGGAAGAATGTAGTAGAGTGAAGTAGAGTCAAGTAGAGCAATGGTAGAGTGTAGTAGAGTCAAGTAGAGCCAAGTAGAGGCATGGTAGAGTGTAGTAGAGTCATGTAGAGTCAAGTAGAGCCATGGTAGAGTGTAGTAGAGCCAAGTAGAGCAATGATAGGCTGTAGGTAAGTTAAGTAGAGTCAAGAAGAGCCATGGTAGAATTCAGTAGAATCATATAGTGTCAAGTAGAGGAATGGTACAATGGAGTAGAGCCATGGTAGAGTCTAGTAGAGTCAAGTAGAGCCAGGTTGAGCCATATTAGAGTGTAGTAGAGTCAAGTAGAGCCATGGTAGAATGTAGTAGAGTCATGTAGTGGAAAGTAGAGCGATGATATACAATGGAGTAGAGCCATGGTAGAGTGTAGTAGAGTCAAGTAGAGGCAAGTAGAGCCATGGTAGAGTGTAGTATAGTCAAGTAGAGCCAAGTATAGCCATGAAAGTGTGTAGTAGAGCCAAGTAGAGCCAAGTAGAGCAATGGGAGAGTGTAGGAGAGTCAAGTAGAGTCAAGAAGAGCAATGGTAGAATGTAGTAGAGGCATACAGAGTCAAGTAGAGCTATCGTAGAATGTAGTAGAGTCACGTAGAGTCACGTGGAGCCATGTTAGAATGTAGTAGAGACATGGTAGAGTGTAGTAGAGTCAAGTAGAGCCAAGTAGAGCCATGGTAGAGTGTAGTAGAGCCAAGTAGAGCAATGGTAGAGTGTAGGAGAGTCAAGTAGAGTCAAGAAGACCCATGTTAGAATTCAGTAGAATCATGTAGTGTCAAGTAGAGCCATGGTACAATCGATTACAGCCATGGTAGAGTGTAGTAGAGTCAAGTAGAGCCAAGGTAGAGTGTAGTGGACTCAAGTAGAGTCAAGTAGAGCCAAGGTAGAGTGTAGTACAGTCAAGTAGAGTCAAGTAGATCCATGGTAGAGTGTAGTAGAGTCAAGTAGAGCCAAGCAGAGCCATGGTAGAGTGTAGTATAGCCAAGTAGAGCCAAGTAGAGCAATGAGAGAGTGTAGGAGAGTCAAGTAGAGTCAAGAAGAGCCATGGTAGAATGTAGTAGAGGCATACAGAGTCAAGTAGAGCTATGGTAGAATGCTGTAGAGTCAAATAGAGGCAAGCTGAACTATGGTTGAATGTAGTAGAGTCAAGTAGAGCCAAGTAGAGCCATGGTAGAGTGTAGTAGAGTCAAATAGAGCCAAGTAGAGCCATGGTAGTGTGTAGTAGAGTCAAGTAGAGTCAAGTAGAGCCATGGTAGAATGTAGTAGAGTCATGTAGAGTCAAGTAGAGCCATGGTAGAATGTAGTAGAGTAAAGTACAGCCGTTGTAGAGTGTACAAGAGTCAAGTAGAGTCACGTGGATCCATGGAAGGATGTAGTAGAGCTAAGGTAGAGTTTAGTAGAGACAAGTGGAGCCAGGTCTAGCAATGATATAGTGTTGTAGAGTCAAGTAGAGCACAGTACAGCCACTGTAGAGTGTAGTAGAGTCAAGTAGAGCCATGGTAGAATGGAGTAGAGTCATGTAGTGTCAAGTAGAGCCATGGTACAATGGAGTAGAGCCATGGTAGAGTGTAGTAGAGTCAAGTAGAGCCACGGTTGCATGTAGTAGAGTCATGTAGAACCAAGGAGAGCCCTGGTACAATGTAGTAGAGCCAGGTAGAGCCATGGTAGAATGCAGCAGAGTCAAGTAGAGTCACGTGCAGCTATGGTAGAATGTAGTAGAGCAAAGGTAGAGTGTAGTACTGTCAAGTAGAGTCAAGTAGAGCCAAGGCAGAATGTAGTAGAGTCAAGTAGAGTCAAGTAGAGCAATGGTAGAGTGTAGTATAGTCACGTAGAGCCAAGTAGAGGCATGGTAGAGTGTAGTAGAGTCATGTAGAGTCAAGTAGAGCCATGGTAGAGTGTAGTAGAGTCAAGTAGAGCCAAGTATAGCCATGGAAGAGTGTAGTAGAGCCAAGTACAGCCAAGTAGAGCAATGGGAGAGTGTAGGAGAGTCAAGCACAGTCAAGAAGAGCAATGGTAGAATGTAGTAGAGGCGTACAGAGTCAAGTAGATCTATGGTAGAATGTAGTAGAGTCACGTAGAGTCACGTGGAGCCATGGTAGAATGTAGTAGAGACATGGTAGAGTGTAGTAGAGTCAAGTAGAGCCAAGTACTGCCATTGTAGAGTGCAGTAGAGTCAAGTAGAGCCAAGTAGAGCCATGGTAGAGTGTAGTAGAGCCAAGTAGAGCAATGGTAGAGTGTAGGAGAGTCACGTAGAGTCAAGAACACCCATGTTAGAATTCAGTAGAATCATGTAGTGTCAAGTAGAGCCATGGTACAATGGAGTAGAGCCATGGTAGAGTGCAGTAGAGTCAAGTAGAGCCAAGTTGAGTCATGGAAGAGTGTAGTAGAGTCAAGTAGAGCCATCGTAGAATGTAGTAGAGTCATATAGTGTGAAGTAGAGCCATGATATACAATGGAGTAGAGCCATGGTAGAGTGTAGTAGAGTCAAGAAGAGCCAAGTAGAACCAAGATAGAGTGTAGTGGATTCAAGTAGAGTCAAGTAGAGCCATGGTACAGTGTAGTAGAGTCAAGTAGAGTCAAGGAGAGCCATGGTTGAATGTAGTAGAGTCAAGTAGAGCCAAGTAGAGCCTTGGTAGAATGTAGTAGAGTCTTGTAGTGTCAAGTAGACACATTGTACTATGGAGTAGAGCCATGGTAGAGTGCATTAGATTCAGGTAGAGCCACGTAGAGCCACGGTAGCATGTAGTAGAGTCATGTAGAGCCAAGTAGAGCCATGGTAGAACGCAGTAGAGCCAGGTAGAGCCATGGTAGAATGCAGTACAGTCAAGTAGAGTCACGTGGGTCCATGGTAGAATGTAGTAGAGCCAAGGTAGAGTGTAGTACAGTGAAGTAGAGTCAAGTAGAACCATGGTAGCATGTAGTAGAGGTATACCGAGTCAGGTAGAGCTATCGTAGAATGTAGTAGAATCAACTAGAGTCACGTGGTGCCATGGTAGAATGTAGTAGAGACATGGAAGAGTGTAGTACAGTCAAGTAGAGACGAGTAGAGCCATGGTAGAGTGTAGTAGAGTCAAGTAGAGCCAAGTAGATCTATGGTAGAGTGTAGTAGAGCCAAGTAGAGCAATGGTATAGAGTGTAGAAGAGTCAAGTAGAGTCAAGAAGAGGCATGGTAGCATTTAGTAGAATCATGTAGTGTCAAGTAGAGCCATGGTAGAATGTAGTAGAGCAAGGTAGAGCCATGGTAGTGTGTAGTAGAGTCAAGTAGAGTCACATGGAGCATTGTTAGAATGTAGTAGAGCCAAGGTAGAGTGTAGTACAGTCAACTAGAGTCAAGTAGATCCATGGTAGAGTGCAGTAGAGTCAAGTAGAGCCAAGTAGAGCCAAGGTAGAGTGTAGTGGACTCAAGTAGACTCAAGTAGAGCCAAGGTAGAGTGTAGTACAGTCAAGTAGAGTGAAGTAGATCAATGGTAGAGTGTAGTAGAATCAAGTAGAGCCAAGCAGAGCCATGGTAGAGTGTAGAATAGCGAAATAGAGCCATGTAGAGCAATCGGAGAGTGTAGGAGAGTCAAGTAGAGTCAAGAAGAGCCATGGTAGAATGTAGTAGAGGCATACAGAGTCAAGTAGAGCTATGGTAGAATCCAGTAGAGTCATATTGAGAAAAGTTGAACTATGGTTGAATGTAGTAGAGTCAAGTAGAGCCAAATAGAGCCATGGTAGAATGTAGCATAGTCAAGTAGAGTCACGTGGAACCATGGTAGAATGTAGTAGAGCCAAGGTAGAGTGTAGTACAGTCAAGTAGAGCCAAGCAGTGCCATGGTAGAGTGTAGTATAGCCAAGTAGAGCCAAGTAGAGCAATGGGAGAGTGTAGGAGAGTCAAGTAGAGTCAAGAAGTGCCATGGTAGAATGTGGTAGAGGCATACAGAGTCAAGTAGAGCTATGGTATAGAATGCACTAGAGTCATATAGAGACAAGTTGAACTATGGTTGAATGTAGTAGAGTGAAGTAGAGCCAAGTAGAGCCATGGTAGAGTGTAGTAGAGTCAAATAGAGCCAAGTAGACCCATGGTAGAGTGTAGTAGAGTCAAGTAGAGTCAAGTAGAGCCATGGTAGAATGTAGTAGAGTCATGTAGAGTCAAGTAGAGCCATGGTAGAATGTAGTAGAGTAAAGTAGAGCCATGGTAGAGTGTAGGAGAGTCAAGTAGAGTCATGTGGATCCATGGTAGGATGTAGTAGAGCTAAGGTAGAGAGTAGTAGAGACAAGTGGAGCAAGGTCTAGCAATGATATAGTGTTGCAGAGTCAAGTAGAGCAAAGTAGAGCCATTGTAGAGTGTAGTAGAGTCAAGTAGAGCCATGGTAGAATGGAGTAGAGTCATGTAGTGTCAAATAGAGCCATGGTACAATGGAGTAGAGCCATGGTAGAGTGTAGTAGAGTCAAGTAGAGCCACGGTTGCATGTAGTAGAGTCATGTAGAACCAAGTAGAGCCATGTTAGAATGTAGTAGAGCCAGGTAGAGCGATGGTAGAATGCAGCAGAGTCAAGTAGAGTCACGTGGAGCCATGGTAGAATGTAGTAGAGCAAAGGTAGAGTGTAGTACTGTCAAGTAGAGTCAAGTAGAGCCATGGAAGAATGTAGTAGAGTGAAGTAGAGTCAAGTAGAGCAATGGTAGAGTGTAGTAGAGTCAAGTAGAGCCAAGTAGAGGCATGGTAGAGTGTAGTAGAGTCATGTAGAGTCAAGTAGAGCCATGGTAGAGTGTAGTAGAGCCAAGTAGAGCAATGATAGGCTGTAGGTAAGTTAAGTAGAGTCAAGAAGAGCCATGGTAGAATTCAGTAGAATCATATAGTGTCAAGTAGAGGAATGGTACAATGGAGTAGAGCCATGGTAGAGTCTAGTAGAGTCAAGTAGAGCCAGGTTGAGCCATATTAGAGTGTAGTAGAGTCAAGTAGAGCCATGGTAGAATGTAGTAGAGTCATGTAGTGGAAAGTAGAGCGATGATATACAATGGAGTAGAGCCATGGTAGAGTGTAGTAGAGTCAAGTAGAGGCAAGTAGAGCCATGGTAGAGTGTAGTATAGTCAAGTAGAGCCAAGTATAGCCATGAAAGTGTGTAGTAGAGCCAAGTAGAGCCAAGTAGAGCAATGGGAGAGTGTAGGAGAGTCAAGTAGAGTCAAGAAGAGCAATGGTAGAATGTAGTAGAGGCATACAGAGTCAAGTAGAGCTATCGTAGAATGTAGTAGAGTCACGTAGAGTCACGTGGAGCCATGTTAGAATGTAGTAGAGACATGGTAGAGTGTAGTAGAGTCAAGTAGAGCCAAGTAGAGCCATGGTAGAGTGTAGTAGAGCCAAGTAGAGCAATGGTAGAGTGTAGGAGAGTCAAGTAGAGTCAAGAAGACCCATGTTAGAATTCAGTAGAATCATGTAGTGTCAAGTAGAGCCATGGTACAATCGATTACAGCCATGGTAGAGTGTAGTAGAGTCAAGTAGAGCCAAGGTAGAGTGTAGTGGACTCAAGTAGAGTCAAGTAGAGCCAAGGTAGAGTGTAGTACAGTCAAGTAGAGTCAAGTAGATCCATGGTAGAGTGTAGTAGAGTCAAGTAGAGCCAAGCAGAGCCATGGTAGAGTGTAGTATAGCCAAGTAGAGCCAAGTAGAGCAATGAGAGAGTGTAGGAGAGTCAAGTAGAGTCAAGAAGAGCCATGGTAGAATGTAGTAGAGGCATACAGAGTCAAGTAGAGCTATGGTAGAATGCTGTAGAGTCAAATAGAGGCAAGCTGAACTATGGTTGAATGTAGTAGAGTCAAGTAGAGCCAAGTAGAGCCATGGTAGAGTGTAGTAGAGTCAAATAGAGCCAAGTAGAGCCATGGTAGTGTGTAGTAGAGTCAAGTAGAGTCAAGTAGAGCCATGGTAGAATGTAGTAGAGTCATGTAGAGTCAAGTAGAGCCATGGTAGAATGTAGTAGAGTAAAGTACAGCCGTTGTAGAGTGTACAAGAGTCAAGTAGAGTCACGTGGATCCATGGAAGGATGTAGTAGAGCTAAGGTAGAGTTTAGTAGAGACAAGTGGAGCCAGGTCTAGCAATGATATAGTGTTGTAGAGTCAAGTAGAGCACAGTACAGCCACTGTAGAGTGTAGTAGAGTCAAGTAGAGCCATGGTAGAATGGAGTAGAGTCATGTAGTGTCAAGTAGAGCCATGGTACAATGGAGTAGAGCCATGGTAGAGTGTAGTAGAGTCAAGTAGAGCCACGGTTGCATGTAGTAGAGTCATGTAGAACCAAGGAGAGCCCTGGTACAATGTAGTAGAGCCAGGTAGAGCCATGGTAGAATGCAGCAGAGTCAAGTAGAGTCACGTGCAGCTATGGTAGAATGTAGTAGAGCAAAGGTAGAGTGTAGTACTGTCAAGTAGAGTCAAGTAGAGCCAAGGCAGAATGTAGTAGAGTCAAGTAGAGTCAAGTAGAGCAATGGTAGAGTGTAGTATAGTCACGTAGAGCCAAGTAGAGGCATGGTAGAGTGTAGTAGAGTCATGTAGAGTCAAGTAGAGCCATGGTAGAGTGTAGTAGAGTCAAGTAGAGCCAAGTATAGCCATGGAAGAGTGTAGTAGAGCCAAGTACAGCCAAGTAGAGCAATGGGAGAGTGTAGGAGAGTCAAGCACAGTCAAGAAGAGCAATGGTAGAATGTAGTAGAGGCATACAGAGTCAAGTAGATCTATGGTAGAATGTAGTAGAGTCACGTAGAGTCACGTGGAGCCATGGTAGAATGTAGTAGAGACATGGTAGAGTGTAGTAGAGTCAAGTAGAGCCAAGTACTGCCATTGTAGAGTGCAGTAGAGTCAAGTAGAGCCAAGTAGAGCCATGGTAGAGTGTAGTAGAGCCAAGTAGAGCAATGGTAGAGTGTAGGAGAGTCACGTAGAGTCAAGAACACCCATGTTAGAATTCAGTAGAATCATGTAGTGTCAAGTAGAGCCATGGTACAATGGAGTAGAGCCATGGTAGAGTGCAGTAGAGTCAAGTAGAGCCAAGTTGAGTCATGGAAGAGTGTAGTAGAGTCAAGTAGAGCCATCGTAGAATGTAGTAGAGTCATATAGTGTGAAGTAGAGCCATGATATACAATGGAGTAGAGCCATGGTAGAGTGTAGTAGAGTCAAGAAGAGCCAAGTAGAACCAAGATAGAGTGTAGTGGATTCAAGTAGAGTCAAGTAGAGCCATGGTACAGTGTAGTAGAGTCAAGTAGAGTCAAGGAGAGCCATGGTTGAATGTAGTAGAGTCAAGTAGAGCCAAGTAGAGCCTTGGTAGAATGTAGTAGAGTCTTGTAGTGTCAAGTAGACACATTGTACTATGGAGTAGAGCCATGGTAGAGTGCATTAGATTCAGGTAGAGCCACGTAGAGCCACGGTAGCATGTAGTAGAGTCATGTAGAGCCAAGTAGAGCCATGGTAGAACGCAGTAGAGCCAGGTAGAGCCATGGTAGAATGCAGTACAGTCAAGTAGAGTCACGTGGATCCATGGTAGAATGTAGTAGAGCCAAGGTAGAGTGTAGTACAGTGAAGTAGAGTCAAGTAGAACCATGGTAGCATGTAGTAGAGGTATACCGAGTCAGGTAGAGCTATCGTAGAATGTAGTAGAATCAACTAGAGTCACGTGGTGCCATGGTAGAATGTAGTAGAGACATGGAAGAGTGTAGTACAGTCAAGTAGAGACGAGTAGAGCCATGGTAGAGTGTAGTAGAGTCAAGTAGAGCCAAGTAGATCTATGGTAGAGTGTAGTAGAGCCAAGTAGAGCAATGGTATAGAGTGTAGAAGAGTCAAGTAGAGTCAAGAAGAGGCATGGTAGCATTTAGTAGAATCATGTAGTGTCAAGTAGAGCCATGGTAGAATGTAGTAGAGCAAGGTAGAGCCATGGTAGTGTGTAGTAGAGTCAAGTAGAGTCACATGGAGCATTGTTAGAATGTAGTAGAGCCAAGGTAGAGTGTAGTACAGTCAACTAGAGTCAAGTAGATCCATGGTAGAGTGTAGTAGAATCAAGTAGAGCCAAGCAGAGCCATGGTAGAGTGTAGAATAGCCAAATAGAGCCAAGTAGAGCAATCGGAGAGTGTAGGAGAGTCAAGTAGAGTCAAGAAGAGCCATAGTATAATGTAGTAGAGGCATACACAGTCAAGTAGAGCTATGGTAGAATCCAGTAGAGTCATATTGAGAAAAGTTGAACTATCAAGTAGAGCCAAGTAGAGCCATGGTAGAATGTAACATAGTCAAGTAGAGTCACGTGGAGCCATGGTAGAATGTAGTAGAGCCAAGGTAGAGTGTAGTACAGTCAAGTAGAGTCAAGTAGATCCATGGTAGAGTGTAGTAGAGTCAAGTAGAGCCAAGCAGAGCCATGGTAGAGTGTAGTATAGCCAAGTAGAGCCAAGTAGAGCAATGGGAGAGTGTAGGAGAGTCAAGTAGAGTCAAGAAGTGCCATGGTAGAATGTGGTAGAGGCATACAGAGTCAAGTAGAGCTATGGTAGAATGCACTAGAGTCATATAGAGACAAGTTGAACTATGGTTGAATGTAGTAGAGTGAAGTAGAGCCAAGTAGAGCCATGGTAGAGTGTAGTAGAGTCAAATAGAGCCAAGTAGAGCCATGGTAGAGTGTAGTAGAGTCAAGTAGAGTCAAGTAGAGCCATGGTAGAATGTAGTAGAGTCATGTAGAGTCAAGTAGAGCCATGGTAGAATGTAGTAGAGTAAAGTAGAGCCGTGGTAGACTGTACAAGAGTCAAGTAGAGTCATGTGGATCCATGGTAGGATGTAGTAGAGCTAAGGTATAGAGTGTAGTAGAGGCAAGTGGAGCCAGGTCTAGCAATGATATAGTGTTGCAGAGTCAAGTAGAGCAAAGTAGAGCCATTGTAGAGTGTAGTAGAGTCAAGTAGAGCCATGGTAGAATGGAGTAGAGTCATGTAGTGTCAAGTAGAGCCATGGTACAATGGAGTAGAGCCATGGTAGAGTGTAGTAGAGTCAAGTAGAGCCACGGTTGCATGTAGTAGAGTCATGTAGAACCAAGTAGAGCCATGTTAGAATGTAGTAGAGCCAGGTAGAGCCATGGTAGAATGCAGCAGAGTCAAGTAGAGTCACGTGGAGCCATGGTAGAATGTAGTAGAGCAAAGGTAGAGTGCAGTACTGTCAAGTAGAGTCAAGTAGAGCCATGGCAGAATGTAGTAGAGTCAAGTAGAGTCAAGTAGAGCAATGGTAGAGTGTAGTAGAGTCAAGTAGAGCCAAGTAGAGGCATGGTAGAGTGTAGTAGAGTCATGTAGTGTGAAGTAGAGTGATTATATGCAATTGAGTAGAGCCATGGTAGAGTGTAGTAGAGTCAAGTAGAGCAATGGTAGAGTGTAGGAGAGTCAAGTAGAGCCAAGTAGAGGCATGGTAGAGTGTAGTAGAGTCATGTAGAGTCAAGTAGAGCCATGGTAGAGTGTAGTAGAGCCAAGTAGAGCAATGATAGGCTGTAGGTAAGTCAAGTAGAGTCAAGAAGAGCCATGGTAGAATTCAGTAGAATCATATAGTGTCAAGTAGAGCAATGGTACAATGGAGTAGAGCCATGGTAGAGTGTAGTAGAGTCAAGTAGAGCCAGGTTGAGCCATATTAGAGTGCAGTAGAGTCAAGTAGAGCCATGGTAGAATGTAGTAGAGTCATGTAGTGTAAAGTAGAGCGATGATATACAATGGAGTAGAGCCATGGTAGAGTGTAGTAGAGTCAAGTAGAGCCATGGTAGAGTGTAGTATAGTCAAGTAGAGCCAAGTATAGCCATGAAAGTGTGTAGTAGAGCCAAGTAAAGCCAAGTAGAGCAATGGGAGAGTGTAGGAGAGTCAAGTAGAGCCATGGTAGAGTGTAGTATAGTCAAGTAGAGCCAAGTATAGCCATGAAAGTGTGTAGTAGAGCCAAGTAAAGCCAAGTAGAGCAATGGGAGAGTGTAGGAGAGTCAAGTAGAGTCAAGAAGAGCAATGGTAGAATGTAGTAGAGGCATACAGAGTCAAGTAGAGCTATCGTAGAATGTAGTAGAGTCACGTAGAGTCACGTGGAGCCATGTTAGAATGTAGTAGAGACATGGTAGAGTGTAGTAGAGTCAAGTGGAGTCAAGAAGACCCATGTTAGAATTCAGTAGAATCATGTAGTGTCAAGTAGAGCCATGGTACAATGGAGTACAGCCATGGTAGAGTGTAGTAGAGTCAAGTAGAGCCAAGGTAGAGTGTAGTGGACTCAAGTAGAGTCAAGTAGAGCCAAGGTAGAGTGTAGTACAGTCAAGTAGAGTCAAGTAGATCCATGGTAGAGTGTAGTAGAGTCAAGTAGAGCCAAGCAGAGCCATGGTAGACTGTAGTATAGCCAAGTAGAGCCAAGTAGAGCAATGAGAGAGTGTAGGAGAGTCAAGTAGAGTAAAGAAGAGCAATGGTAGAATATAGTAGAGGCATACAGAGTCAAGTAGAGCTATGGTAGAATGCTGTAGAGTCATATAGAGACAAGTTGAACTATGGTTGAATGTAGTAGAGTCAAGTAGAGCCAAGTAGAGCCATGGTAGAGTGTAGTAGAGTCAAATAGAGCCAAGTAGAGCCATGGTAGATTGTAGTAGAGTCAAGTAGAGTCAAGTAGAGCCATGGTAGAATGTAGTAGAGTCATGTAGAGTCAAGTAGAGCCATGGTAGAATGTAGTAGAGCAAAGTACAGCCGTTGTAGAGTGTACAAGAGTCAAGTAGAGTCACGTGGATCCATGGTAGGATGTAGTAGAGCTAAGGTAGAGTGTAGTAGAGACAAGTGGAGCCAGGTCTAGCAATGATATAGTGTTGTAGAGTCAAGTAGAGCAAAGTAGAGCCAGTGTAGAGTGTAGTAGAGTCAAGTAGAGCCATGGTAGAATGGAGTAGAGTCATGTAGTGTCAAGTAGAGCCATGGTACAATGGAGTAGAGCCATGGTAGAGTGTAGTAGAGTCAAGTAGAGCCACGGTTGCATGTAGTAGAGTCATGTAGAACCAAGTAGAGCCATGGTACAATGTAGTAGAGCCAGGTAGAGCCATGGTAGAATGCAGCAGAGTCAAGTAGAGTCACGTGGAGCCATGGTAGAATGTAGTAGAGCAAAGGTAGAGGGTAGTACTGTCAAGTAGAGTCAAGTAGAGCCATGGCAGAATGTAGTAGAGTCAAGTAGAGTCAAGTAGAGCAATGGTAGAGTGTAGTAGAGTCACGTAGAGCCAAGTAGAGGCATGGTAGAGTGTAGTAGAGTCATGTAGAGTCAAGTAGAGCCATGGTAGAGTGTAGTATAGCCAAGTAGAGCAATGATAGACTGTAGGTAAGTCAAGTAGAGTCAAGAAGAGCCATGGTAGAATTCAGTAGAATCATATAGTGTCAAGTAGAGTAATGGTACAATGGAGTAGAGCCATGGTAGAGTGTAGTAGCGTCAAGTAGAGCCAAGTTGAGCCATATTAAAGTGTAGTAGAGTCAAGTAGAGCCATGGTAGAATGTAGTAGAGTCATGTAGTGTGAAGTAGAGCGATGATATACAATGGAGTAGAGCCATGGTAGAGTGTAGTAGAGTCAAGTAGAGGCAAGTAGAGCCATGGTAGAGTGTAGTAGAGTCAAGTAGAGCCAAGTATAGCCATGGAAGAGTGTAGTAGAGCCAAGTATAGCCAAGTAGAGCAATGGGAGAGTGTAGGAGAGTCAAGCAGAGTCAAGAAGAGCAACGGTAGAATGTAGTAGAGGCATACAGAGTCAAGTAGAGCTATGGTAGAATGTCGTAGAGTCATATAGAGACAAGTAGATCTATGGTAGAATGTAGTAGAGTCAAGTAAGTAGAGCCATGGTAGAGTGTAGTAGAGTCAAATAGAGCCAAGTGGAGCTATGGTAGAGGGTAGTAGAGTCAAGTAGAGTCACGTGGAGCCATGGTAGAATGTAGTAGAGACATGGTAGAGTGTAGTAGAGTCAAGTAGAGCCAAGTACTGCCATGGTAGAGTGTAGTAGAGTCAAGTAGAGCCAAGTAGAGCCATGGTAGAGTGTAGTAGAACCAAGTAGAGCAATGGTAGAGTGTAGGAGAGTCAAGTAGAGTCAAGAAGACCCATGTTAGAATTCAGTAGAATCATGTAGTGTCAAGTAGAGCCATGGTACAATGGAGTAGAGCCAAGGTAGAGTGTAGTAGAGTCAAGTAGAGCCAAGTTGAGCCATGGAAGAGTGTAGTAGAGTCAAGTAGAGCCATCGTAGAATGTAGTAGAGTCATGTAGTGTGAAGTAGAGCCATGATATACAATGGAGTAGAGCCATGGTAGAGTGTAGTAGAGTCAAGTAGAGCCAAGTAGAACCAAGATAGAGTGTAGTGGATTCAAGTAGAGGCAAGTAGAGCCATGGTAGAGTGTAGTAGAGTCAAGTAGAGTCCAGGAGAGGCATGGTTGAATGTAGTAGAGTCAAGTAGAGCCAAGTAGAGCCATGGTAGAATGTAGTAGACAGGCCCGTAGGCAGGGGGGGTTCGAGGGGGTTCGCTCGAACCCCCCTTTTGACCTCCAAAAGATGTACATTTTAAGTGTCCTACTGTTTGAAAATGGTCCACTAGTCTCGCTGCTATAGAGAACCACCGCTGTCCAAACGAGTCTGGTTGCAGCTATGCGAGTTTGTTCGGGAGGACCAGCGCGGAACGCGCGCAGAAGCTGTTTACGCCGCTACGTTGAAATCGGAGAGTGTAGGAGAGTCAAGTAGAGTCAAGAAGAGCCATGGTAGAATGTAGTAGAGGCATACAGAGTCAAGTAGAGCTATGGTAGAATCCAGTAGAGTCATATTGAGAAAAGTTGAACTATGGTTGAATGTAGTAGAGTCAAGTAGAGCCAAGTAGAGCCATGGTAGAATGTAGCATAGTCAAGTAGAGTCACGTGGAGCCATGGTAGAATGTAGTAGAGCCAAGGTAGAGTGTAGTACAGTCAAGTAGAGTCAAGTAGAGCCATGGTAGAATGTAGTAGAGCCAAGGTAGAGTGTAGTACAGTCAAGTAGAGTCAAGTAGAGCCATGGTAGAGTGTAGTAGAGTCAAGTAGAGCCAAGCAGAGCCATGGTAGAGTGTAGTATAGCCAAGTAGAGCCAAGTAGAGCAATGGGAGAGTGTAGGAGAGTCAAGTAGAGTCAAGAAGTGCCATGGTAGAATGTGGTAGAGGCATACATAGTCGAGTAGAGCTATGGTAGAATGCACTAGAGTCATATAGAGACAAGTTGAACTATGGTTGAATGTAGTAGAGTGAAGTAGAGCCAAGTAGAGCCATGGTAGAGTGTAGTAGAGTCAAATAGAGTCAAGTAGAGTCATGTGGATCCATGGTAGGATGTAGTAGAGCTAAGGTATAGAGTGTAGTAGAGGCAAGTGGAGCCAGGTCTAGCAATGATATAGTGTTGCAGAGTCAAGTAGAGCAAAGTAGAGCCATTGTAGAGTGTAGTAGAGTCAAGTAGAGCCATGGTAGAATGGAGTAGAGTCATGTAGTGTCAAGTAGAGCCATGGTACAATGGAGTAGAGCCATGGTAGAGTGTAGTAGAGTCAAGTAGAGCCACGGTTGCATGTAGTAGAGTCATGTAGAACCAAGTAGAGCCATGTTAGAATGTAGTAGAGCCATGGTAGAATGCAGCAGAGTCAAGTAGAGTCACGTGAAGCCATGGTAGAATGTAGTAGAGCAAAGGTAGAGTGTAGTACTGTCAAGTAGAGTCAAGTAGAGCCATGGCAGAATGTAGTAGAGTCAAGTAGAGTCAAGTAGAGCAATGGTAGAGTGTAGTAGAGTCAAGTAGAGCCAAATAGAGGCATGGTAGAGTGTAGTAGAGTCATGTAGAGTTAAGTAGAGCCATGGTAGAGTGTAGTAGAGCCAAGTAGAGCAATGATAGGCTGTAGGTAAGTCAAGTAGAGTCAAGAAGAGCCATGGTAGAATTCAGTAGAATCATATAGTGTCAAGTAGAGCAATGGTACAATGGAGTAGAGCCATGGTAGAGTGTAGTAGAGTCAAGTAGAGCCAGATTGAGCCATATTAGAGTGTAGTAGAGTCAAGTAGAGCCATGGTAGAATGTAGTAGAGTCATGTAGTGTAAAGTAGAGCGATGATATACAATGGAGTAGAGCCATGGTAGAGTGTAGTAGAGTCAAGTAGAGCCATGGTAGAGTGTAGTATAGTCAAGTAGAGCCAAGTATAGCCATGAAAGTGTGTAGTAGAGCCAAGTAAAGCCAAGTAGAGCAATGGGAGAGTGTAGGAGAGTCAAGTAGAGTCAAGAAGAGCAATGGTAGAATGTAGTAGAGGCATACAGAGTCAAGTAGAGCTATCGTAGAATGTAGTAGAGTCACGTAGAGTCACGTGGAGCCATGTTAGAATGTAGTAGAGACATGGTAGAGTGTAGTAGAGTCAAGTGGAGTCAAGAAGACCCATGTTAGAATTCAGTAGAATCATGTAGTGTCAAGTAGAGCCATGGTACAATGGAGTACAGCCATGGTAGAGTGTAGTAGAGTCAAGTAGAGCCAAGGTAGAGTGTAGTGGACTCAAGTAGAGTCAAGTAGAGCCAAGGTAGAGTGTAGTACAGTCAAGTAGAGTCAAGTAGATCCATGGTAGAGTGTAGTAGAGTCAAGTAGAGCCAAGCAGAGCCATGGTAGACTGTAGTATAGCCAAGTAGAGCCAAGTAGAGCAATGAGAGAGTGTAGGAGAGTCAAGTAGAGTAAAGAAGAGCAATGGTAGAATATAGTAGAGGCATACAGAGTCAAGTAGAGCTATGGTAGAATGCTGTAGAGTCATATAGAGACAAGTTGAACTATGGTTGAATGTAGTAGAGTCAAGTAGAGCCAAGTAGAGCCATGGTAGAGTGTAGTAGAGTCAAATAGAGCCAAGTAGAGCCATGGTAGAGTGTAGTAGAGTCAAGTAGAGTCAAGTAGAGCCATGGTAGAATGTAGTAGAGTCATGTAGAGTCAAGTAGAGCCATGGTAGAATGTAGTAGAGTAAAGTACAGCCGTTGTAGAGTGTACAAGAGTCAAGTAGAGTCACGTGGATCCATGGTAGGATGTATTAGAGCTAAGGTAGAGTGTAGTAGAGACAAGTGGAGCCAGGTCTAGCAATGATATAGTGTTGTAGAGTCAAGTAGAGCAAAGTAGAGCCATTGTAGAGTGTAGTAGAGTCAAGTAGAGCCATGGTAGAATGGAGTAGAGTCATGTAGTGTCAAGTAGAGCCATGGTACAATGGAGTAGAGCCATGGTAGAGTGTAGTAGAGTCAAGTAGAGCCACGGTTGCATGTAGTAGAGTCATGTAGAACCAAGTAGAGCCATGGTACAATGTAGTAGAGCCAGGTAGAGCCATGGTAGAATGCAGCAGAGTCAAGTAGAGTCACGTGGAGCCATGGTAGAATGTAGTAGAGCAAAGGTAGAGGGTAGTACTGTCAAGTAGAGTCAAGTAGAGCCATGGCAGAATGTAGTAGAGTCAAGTAGAGTCAAGTAGAGCAATGGTAGAGTGTAGTAGAGTCACGTAGAGCCAAGTAGAGGCATGGTAGAGTGTAGTAGAGTCATGTAGAGTCAAGTAGAGCCATGGTAGAGTGTAGTAGAGCCAAGTAGAGCAATGATAGACTGTAGGTAAGTCAAGTAGAGTCAAGAAGAGCCATGGTAGAATTCAGTAGAATCATATAGTGTCAAGTAGAGTAATGGTACAATGGAGTAGAGCCATGGTAGAGTGTAGTAGCGTCAAGTAGAGCCAAGTTGAGCCATATTAAAGTGTAGTAGAGTCAAGTAGAGCCATGGTAGAATGTAGTAGAGTCATGTAGTGTGAAGTAGAGCGATGATATACAATGGAGTAGAGCCATGGTAGAGTGTAGTAGAGTCAAGTAGAGGCAAGTAGAGCCATGGTAGAGTGTAGTAGAGTCAAGTAGAGCCAAGTATAGCCATGGAAGAGTGTAGTAGAGCCAAGTATAGCCAAGTAGAGCAATGGGAGAGTGTAGGAGAGTCAAGCAGAGTCAAGAAGAGCAATGGTAGAATGTAGTAGAGGCATACAGAGTCAAGTAGAGCTATGGTAGAATGTAGTAGAGTCACGTAGAGTCACGTGGAGCCATGGTAGAATGTAGTAGAGACATGGTAGAGTGTAGTAGAGTCAAGTAGAGCCAAGTACTGCCATGGTAGAGTGTAGTAGAGTCAAGTAGAGCCAAGTAGAGCCATGGTAGAGTGTAGTAGAGCCAAGTAGAGCAATGGTAGAGTGTAGGAGAGTCAAGTAGAGTCAAGAAGACCCATGTTAGAATTCAGTAGAATCATGTAGTGTCAAGTAGAGCCATGGTACAATGGAGTAGAGCCATGGTAGAGTGCAGTAGAGTCAAGTAGAGCCAAGTTGAGTCATGGAAGAGTGTAGTAGAGTCAAGTAGAGCCATCGTAGAATGTAGTAGAGTCATGTAGTGTGAAGTAGAGCCATGATATACAATGGAGTAGAGCCATGGTAGAGTGTAGTAGAGTCAAGTAGAGCCAAGTAGAACCAAGATAGAGTGTAGTGGATTCAAGTAGAGGCAAGTAGAGCCATGGTAGAGTGTAGTAGAGTCAAGTAGAGTCCAGGAGAGGCATGGTTGAATGTAGTAGAGTCAAGTAGAGCCAAGTAGAGCCATGGTAGAATGTAGTAGACAGGCCCGTAGGCAGGGGGGGTTCGAGGGGGTTCGCTCGAACCCCCCTTTTGACCTCCAAAAGATGTACATTTTAAGTGTCCTACTGTTTGAAAATGGTCCACTAGTCTCGCTGCTATAGAGAACCACCGCTGTCCAAACGAGTCTGGTTGCAGCTATGCGAGTTTGTTCGGGAGGACCAGCGCGGAACGCGCGCAGAAGCTGTTTACGCCGCTACGTTGAAAGGATGCGCGCGTAAATACGTGCGTAAATAAATCGCTAGTTCTGGCGCGAGAGTTGTCCTTCTAGTGATGTCCCCCCATCTGCTGTCCTGCCAACCTTAGTACCTTCTCTCGTGGAAATTCAATGTCAGCTGGCTTAGCAAATGCATACATGGACAGCCACAAATTGGATGCAATACTCCGCGAGCCATGTAGCTACTACGGCTCTGCTTCTGTCCCAAAATGGCCTCAGAAGCAATCTCAGAGCATCTAATTTCAAAAAATTTCCTGGGGAAGAATTCCCCCAGACCCCCCTAGTCTTGCATACTTATGTATGCATACATACCAATCAGACATCCATGTAACCCCCCTTCGAAAAATCCTGGCTACGGGCCTGGTAGAGTCTTGTAGTGTCAAGTAGACACATTGTACTATGGAGTAGAGCCATGGTAGAGTGCATTAGATTCAGGTAGAGCCACGTAGAGCCACGGTAGCATGTAGTAGAGTCATGTAGAGCCAAGTAGAGCCATGGTAGAACGCAGTAGAGCCAGGTAGAGCCATGGTAGAATGCAGTACAGTCAAGTAGAGTCAAGTAGAGCCATGGTAGCATGTAGTAGAGGTATACCGAGTCAGGTAGAGCTATCGTGGAATGTAGTAGAATCAAGTAGAGTCACGTGGTGCCATGGTAGAATGTAGTAGAGACATGGAAGAGTGTAGTTCAGTCAAGTAGAGACGAGTAGAGCCATGGTAGAGTGTAGTAGAGTCAAGTAGAGCCAAGTAGATCTATGGTAGAGTGTAGTAGAGCCAAGTAGAGCAATGGTATAGAGTGTAGAAGAGTCAAGTAGAGTCAAGAAGAGGCATGGTAGCATTTAGTAGAATCATGTAGTGTCAAGTAGAGCCATGGTAGAATGTAGTAGAGCAAGGTAGAGCCATGGTAGTGTGTAGTAGAGTCAAGTAGAGTCACATGGAGCATTGTTACAATGTAGTAGAGCCAAGGTAGAGTGTAGTACAGTCAACTAGAGTCAAGTAGAGCCATGGCAGAATGTAGTAGAGTCAAGTAGAGTCAAGTAGAGCCATGGTAGAATGCAGTAGAGGCATACAGAATCAAGTACAGCTATGGTAGAATGCAGTAGAGTCACGTAGAGTCACGTGGAGCCATGGTAGAATGTAGTAGAGACATGGTAGAGTGTAGTAGAGTCAAGTAGATCCAAGTACAGCCATGGTAGAGTGTAGTAGAGTCACGTAGAGCCGAGTTGAGCCAAGGTAGGGTGTAGTGGACTCAAGTAGAGCCAAGTAGAGCCATGGTAGAATGTAGTAGAGTCATGTAGTGTGAAGTAGAGCCATGATATACAATGCAGCAGAGCCATGGTAGAGTGCAGTAGAGTCAAGTAGAGCCAAGTAGAGCCAAGGTAGAGTGTAGTGGACTCAAGTAGACTCAGGTAGAGCCAAGGTAGAGTGTAGTACAGTCAAGTAGAGTCAAGTAGATCCATGGTAGAGTGTAGTAGAGTCAAGTAGAGCCAAGCAGAGCCATGGTAGAGTGTAGTATAGCCAAGTAGAGCCAAGTAGAGCAATGGGAGAGTGTAGCAGAGTCAAGTAGAGTCAAGAAGAGCCATGGTAGAATGTAGTAGAGTCATGTAGAGCCAAGTAGAGCCATGGTAGAGTGTAGTAGAGTCAAGTAGAGTCAAGTAGAGCCATGGTAGAATGTAGTAGAGTCGTGTAGTGTGAAGTAGAGACATGATATACAATGGAGTAGAGCCATGGTAGAGTGCAGTAGAGTCAAGTAGAGCCAAGTAGAGCCAAGGTAGAGTGTAGTGGACTCAAGTAGACTCAAGTAGAGCCAAGGTAGAGTGTAGTACAGTGAAGTAGAGTGAAGTGAGATCCATGGTAGAGTGTAGTAGAATCAAGTAGAGCCAAGCAGAGCCATGGTAGAGTGTAGAATAGCCAAATAGAGCAAAGTAGAGCAATCGGAGAGTGTAGGAGAGTCAAGTAGAGGCAAGTAGAGCCATGGTAGAGTGTAGTATAGTCAAGTAGAGCCAAGTATAGCCATGAAAGTGTGTAGTAGAGCCAAGTAGAGCAATGGTAGAGTGTAGGAGAGTCAAGTAGAGTCACATGGAGCCATGGTAGAATGTAGTAGAGCCAAGGTAGAGTATAGTACAGTCAAGTAGAGTCAAGTAGAGCCATGGTAGAATGTAGTAGAGCCAAGGTAGAGTGTAGTACAGTCAAGTAGAGTCAAGTAGAGCCATGGTAGAGTGTAGTAGAGTCAAGTAGAGCCAAGCAGAGCCATGGTAGAGTGTAGTATAGCCAAGTAGAGCCAAGTAGAGCAATGGGAGAGTGTAGGAGAGTCAAGTAGAGTCAAGAAGTGCCATGGTAGAATGTGGTAGAGGCATACAGAGTCGAGTAGAGCTATGGTAGAATGCACTAGAGTCATATAGAGACAAGTTGAACTATGGTTGAATGTAGTAGAGTGAAGTAGAGCCAAGTAGAGCCATGGTAGAGTGTAGTAGAGTCAAATAGAGTCAAGTAGAGTCATGTGGATCCATGGTAGGATGTAGTAGAGCTAAGGTAGACTGTAGTAGAGGCAAGTGGAGCCAGGTCTAGCAATGATATAGTGTTGCAGAGTCAAGTAGAGCAAAGTAGAGCCATTGTAGAGTGTAGTAGAGTCAAGTAGAGCCATGGTAGAATGGAGTAGAGTCATGTAGTGTCAAGTAGAGCCATGGTACAATGGAGTAGAGCCATGGTAGAGTGTAGTAGAGTCAAGTAGAGCCACGGTTGCATGTAGTAGAGTCATGTAGAACCAAGTAGAGCCATGTTAGAATGTAGTAGAGCCATGGTAGAATGCAGCAGAGTCAAGTAGAGTCACGTGAAGCCATGGTAGAATGTAGTAGAGCAAAGGTAGAGTGTAGTACTGTCAAGTAGAGTCAAGTAGAGCCATGGCAGAATGTAGTAGAGTCAAGTAGAGTCAAGTAGAGCAATGGTAGAGTGTAGTAGAGTCAAGTAGAGCCAAATAGAGGCATGGTAGAGTGTAGTAGAGTCATGTAGAGTTAAGTAGAGCCATGGTAGAGTGTAGTAGAGCCAAGTTGAGCAATGATAGGCTGTAGGTAAGTCAAGTAGAGTCAAGAAGAGCCATGGTAGAATTCAGTAGAATCATATAGTGTCAAGTAGAGCAATGGTACAATGGAGTAGAGCCATGGTAGAGTTTAGTAGAGTCAAGTAGAGCCAGATTGAGCCATATTAGAGTGTAGTAGAGTCAAGTAGAGCCATGGTAGAATGTAGTAGAGTCATGTAGTGTAAAGTAGAGCGATGATATACAATGGAGTAGAGCCATGGTAGAGTGTAGTAGAGTCAAGTAGAGCCATGGTAGAGTGTAGTAGAGTCAAGTAGAGGCAAGTAGAGCCATGGTAGAGTGTAGTATAGTCAAGCAGAGCCAAGTATAGCCATGAAAGTGTGTAGTAGAGCCAAGTAGAGCAATGGTAGAGTGTAGGAGAGTCAAGTAGAGTCACGTGGAGCCATGGTAGAATGTAGTAGATCCAAGGTAGAGTGTAGTACAGTCAAGTAGAGTCAAGTAGAGCCATGGTAGAATGTAGTAGAGCCAAGGTAGAGTGTAGTACAGTCAAGTAGAGTCAACTAGAGCCATGGTAGAGTGTAGTAGAGTCAACTAGAGCCAAGCAGAGCAATGGTAGAGTGTAGTATAGCCAAGTAGAGCCAAGTAGAGCAATGGGAGAGTGTAAGAGAGTCAAGTAGAGTCAAGAAGTGCCATGGTAGAATGTGGTAGAGGCATACAGAGTCGAGTAGAGCTATGGTAGAATGCACTAGAGTCATATAGAGACAAGTTGAACTATGGTTGAATGTAGTAGAGTGAAGTAGAGCCAAGTAGAGCCATGGTAGAGTGTAGTAGAGTCAAATAGAGTCAAGTAGAGTCATGTGGATCCATGGTAGGATGTAGTAGAGCTAAGGAAGAGTGTAGTAGAGGCAAGTGGAGCCAGGTCTAGCAATGATATAGTGTTGCAGAGTCAAGTAGAGCAAAGTAGAGCCATTGTAGAGTGTAGTAGAGTCAAGTAGAGCCATGGTAGAATGGAGTAGAGTCATGTACTGTCAAGTAGAGCCATGGTACAATGGAGTAGAGCCATGGTAGAGTGTAGTAGAGTCAAGTAGAGCCACGGTTGCATGTAGTAGAGTCATGTAGAACCAAGTAGAGCCATGTTAGAATGTAGTAGAGCCATGGTAGAATGCAGCAGAGTCAAGTAGAGTCACGTGGAGCCATGGTAGAATGTAGTAGAGCAAAGCTAGAGTGTAGTACTGTCAAGTAGAGTCATGTAGAGCCATGGCAGAATGTAGTAGAGTCAAGTAGAGTCAAGTAGAGCAATGGTAGAGTGTAGTAGAGTCAAGTAGAGCCAAGTAGAGGCATGGTAGAGTGTAGTAGAGTCATGTAGAGTTAAGTAGAGCCATGGTAGAGTGTAGTAGAGCCAAGTAGAGCAATGATAGGCTGTAGGTAAGTCAAGTAGAGTCAAGAAGAGCCATGGTAGAATTCAGTAGAATCATATAGTGTCAAGTAGAGCAATGGTACAATGGAGTAGAGCCATGGTAGAGTGTAGTAGAGTCAAGTAGAGCCAGATTGAGCCATATTAGAGTGTAGTAGAGTCAAGTAGAGCCATGGTAGAATGTAGTAGAGTCATGTAGTGTAAAGTAGAGCGATGATATACAATGGAGTAGAGCCATGGTAGAGTGTAGTAGAGTCAAGTAGAGCCATGGTAGAGTGTAGTAGAGTCAAGTAGAGGCAAGTAGAGCCATGGTAGAGTGTAGTATAGTCAAGCAGAGCCAAGTATAGCCATGAAAGTGTGTAGTAGAGCCAAGTAGAGCAATGGTAGAGTGTAGGAGAGTCAAGTAGAGTCACGTGGAGCCATGGTAGAATGTAGTAGATCCAAGGTAGAGTGTAGTACAGTCAAGTAGAGTCAAGTAGAGCCATGGTAGAATGTAGTAGAGCCAAGGTAGAGTGTAGTACAGTCAAGTAGAGTCAAGTAGAGCCATGGTAGAGTGTAGTAGAGTCAAGTAGAGCCAAGCAGAGCAATGGTAGAGTGTAGTATAGCCAAGTAGAGCCAAATAGAGGCATGGTATAGAGTGTAGTAGAGTCATGTAGAGCCAAGCAGAGCCATGGTAGAGTGTAGTATAGCCAAGTAGAGCCAAGTAGAGCAATGGGAGAGTGTAGGAGAGTCAAGTAGAGTCAAGAAGTGCCATGGTAGAATGTGGTAGAGGCATACAGAGTCGAGTAGAGCTATGGTAGAATGCACTAGAGTCATATAGAGACAAGTTGAACTATGGTTGAATGTAGTAGAGTGAAGTAGAGCCAAGTAGAGCCATGGTAGAGTGTAGTAGAGTCAAATAGAGTCAAGTAGAGTCATGTGGATCCATGGTAGGATGTAGTAGAGCTAAGGTAGAGTGTAGTAGAGGCAAGTGGAGCCAGGTCTAGCAATGATATAGTGTTGCAGAGTCAAGTAGAGCAAAGTAGAGCCATTGTAGAGTGTAGTAGAGTCAAGTAGAGCCATGGTAGAATGGAGTAGAGTCATGTAGTGTCAAGTAGAGCCATGGTACAATGGAGTAGAGCCATGGTAGAGTGTAGTAGAGTCAAGTAGAGCCACGGTTGCATGTAGTAGAGTCATGTAGAACCAAGTAGAGCCATGTTAGAATGTAGTAGAGCCATGGTAGAATGCAGCAGAGTCAAGTAGAGTCACGTGAAGCCATGGTAGAATGTAGTAGAGCAAAGGTAGAGTGTAGTACTGTCAAGTAGAGTCAAGTAGAGCCATGGCAGAATGTAGTAGAGTCAAGTAGAGTCAAGTAGAGCAATGGTAGAGTGTAGTAGAGTCAAGTAGAGCCAAATAGAGGCATGGTAGAGTGTAGTAGAGTCATGTAGAGTTAAGTAGAGCCATGGTAGAGTGTAGTAGAGCCAAGTTGAGCAATGATAGGCTGTAGGTAAGTCAAGTAGAGTCAAGAAGAGCCATGGTAGAATTCAGTAGAATCATATAGTGTCAAGTAGAGCAATGGTACAATGGAGTAGAGCCATGGTAGAGTGTAGTAGATTCAAGTAGAGCCAGATTGAGCCATATTAGAGTGTAGTAGAGTCAAGTAGAGCCATGGTAGAATGTAGTAGAGTCATGTAGTGTAAAGTAGAGCGATGATATACAATGGAGTAGAGCCATGGTAGAGTGTAGTAGAGTCAAGTAGAGGCAAGTAGAGCCATGGTAGAGTGTAGTATAGTCAAGCAGAGCCAAGTATAGCCATGAAAGTGTGTAGTAGAGCCAAGTAGAGCAATGGTAGAGTGTAGGAGAGTCAAGTAGAGTCACGTGGAGCCATGGTAGAATGTAGTAGATCCAAGGTAGAGTGTAGTACAGTCAAGTAGAGTCAAGTAGAGCCATGGTAGAATGTAGTAGAGCCAAGGTAGAGTGTAGTACAGTCAAGTAGAGTCAAGTAGAGCCATGGTAGAGTGTAGTAGAGTCAAGTAGAGCCAAGCAGAGCAATGGTAGAGTGTAGTATAGCCAAGTAGAGCCAAGTAGAGCAATGGGAGAGTGTAAGAGAGTCAAGTAGAGTCAAGAAGTGCCATGGTAGAATGTGGTAGAGGCATACAGAGTCGAGTAGAGCTATGGTAGAATGCACTAGAGTCATATAGAGACAAGTTGAACTATGGTTGAATGTAGTAGAGTCAAGTAGAGCCAAGTAGAGCCATGGTAGAGTGTAGTAGAGTCAAATAGAGTCAAGTAGAGTCATGTCGATCCATGGTATAGGATGTAGTAGAGCTAAGGAAGAGTGTAGTAGAGGCAAGTGGAGCCAGGTCTAGCAATGATATAGTGTTGCAGAGTCAAGTAGAGCAAAGTAGAGCCATTGTAGAGTGTAGTAGAGTCAAGTAGAGCCATGGTAGAATGGAGTAGAGTCATGTACTGTCAAGTAGAGCCATGGTACAATGGAGTAGAGCCATGGTAGAGTGTAGTAGAGTCAAGTAGAGCCACGGTTGCATGTAGTAGAGTCATGTAGAACCAAGTAGAGCCATGTTAGAATGTAGTAGAGCCATGGTAGAATGCAGCAGAGTCAAGTAGAGTCACGTGGAGCCATGGTAGAATGTAGTAGAGCAAAGCTAGAGTGTAGTACTGTCAAGTAGAGTCATGTAGAGCCATGGCAGAATGTAGTAGAGTCAAGTAGAGTCAAGTAGAGCAATGGTAGAGTGTAGTAGAGTCAAGTAGAGCCAAGTAGAGGCATGGTAGAGTGTAGTAGAGTCATGTAGAGTTAAGTAGAGCCATGGTAGAGTGTAGTAGAGCCAAGTAGAGCAATGATAGGCTGTAGGTAAGTCAAGTAGAGTCAAGAAGAGCCATGGTAGAATTCAGTAGAATCATATAGTGTCAAGTAGAGCAATGGTACAATGGAGTAGAGCCATGGTAGAGTGTAGTAGAGTCAAGTAGAGCCATGGTAGAATGTAGTAGAGTCATGTAGTGTAAAGTAGAGCGATGATATACAATGGAGTAGAGCCATGGTAGAGTGTAGTAGAGTCAAGTAGAGGCAAGTAGAGCCATGGTAGAGTGTAGTATAGTCAAGTAGAGCCAAGTATAGCCATGAAAGTGTGTAGTAGAGCCAAGTAGAGCAATGGTAGAGTGTAGGAGAGTCAAGTAGAGTCACGTGGAGCCATGGTAGAATGTAGTAGAGCCAAGGTAGAGTGTAGTACAGTCAAGTAGAGTCAAGTAGAGCCATGGTAGAATGTAGTAGAGCCAAGGTAGAGTGTAGTACAGTCAAGTAGAGTCAAGTAGAGCCATGGTAGAGTGTAGTAGAGTCAAGTAGAGCCAAGCAGAGCCATGGTAGAGTGTAGTATAGCCAAGTAGAGCCAAGTAGAGCAATGGGAGAGTGTAGGAGAGTCAAGTAGAGTCAAGAAGTGCCATGGTAGAATGTGGTAGAGGCATACAGAGTCGAGTAGAGCTATGGTAGAATGCACTAGAGTCATATAGAGACAAGTTGAACTATGGTTGAATGTAGTAGAGTGAAGTAGAGCCAAGTAGAGCCATGGTAGAGTGTAGTAGAGTCAAATAGAGTCAAGTAGAGTCATGTGGATCCATGGTAGGATGTAGTAGAGCTAAGGTAGACTGTAGTAGAGGCAAGTGGAGCCAGGTCTAGCAATGATATAGTGTTGCAGAGTCAAGTAGAGCAAAGTAGAGCCATTGTAGAGTGTAGTAGAGTCAAGTAGAGCCATGGTAGAATGGAGTAGAGTCATGTAGTGTCAAGTAGAGCCATGGTACAATGGAGTAGAGCCATGGTAGAGTGTAGTAGAGTCAAGTAGAGCCACGGTTGCATGTAGTAGAGTCATGTAGAACCAAGTAGAGCCATGTTAGAATGTAGTAGAGCCATGGTAGAATGCAGCAGAGTCAAGTAGAGTCACGTGAAGCCATGGTAGAATGTAGTAGAGCAAAGGTAGAGTGTAGTACTGTCAAGTAGAGTCAAGTAGAGCCATGGCAGAATGTAGTAGAGTCAAGTAGAGTCAAGTAGAGCAATGGTAGAGTGTAGTAGAGTCAAGTAGAGCCAAATAGAGGCATGGTAGAGTGTAGTAGAGTCATGTAGAGTTAAGTAGAGCCATGGTAGAGTGTAGTAGAGCCAAGTAGAGCAATGATAGGCTGTAGGTAAGTCAAGTAGAGTCAAGAAGAGCCATGGTAGAATTCAGTAGAATCATATAGTGTCAAGTAGAGCAATGGTACAATGGAGTAGAGCCATGGTAGAGTGTAGTAGAGTCAAGTAGAGCCAGATTGAGCCATATTAGAGTGTAGTAGAGTCAAGTAGAGCCATGGTAGAATGTAGTAGAGTCATGTAGTGTAAAGTAGAGCGATGATATACAATGGAGTAGAGCCATGGTAGAGTGTAGTAGAGTCAAGTAGAGCCATGGTAGAGTGTAGTAGAGTCAAGTAGAGGCAAGTAGAGCCATGGTAGAGTGTAGTATAGTCAAGCAGAGCCAAGTATAGCCATGAAAGTGTGTAGTAGAGCCAAGTAGAGCAATGGTAGAGTGTAGGAGAGTCAAGTAGAGTCACGTGGAGCCATGGTAGAATGTAGTAGATCCAAGGTAGAGTATAGTACAGTCAAGTAGAGTCAAGTAGAGCCATGGTAGAATGTAGTAGAGCCAAGGTAGAGTGTAGTACAGTCAAGTAGAGTCAAGTAGAGCCATGGTAGAGTGTAGTAGAGTCAAGTAGAGCCAAGCAGAGCAATGGTAGAGTGTAGTATAGCCAAGTAGAGCCAAATAGAGGCATGGTAGAGTGTAGTAGAGTCATGTAGAGTTAAGTAGAGCCATGGTAGAGTGTTGTAGAGCCAAGTTGAGCAATGATAGGCTGTAGGTAAGTCAAGTAGGGTCAAGAAGAGCCATGGTAGAATTCAGTAGAATCATATAGTGTCAAGTAGAGCAATGGTACAATGGAGTAGAGCCATGGTAGAGTGTAGTAGAGTCAAGTAGAGCCAGATTGAGCCATATTAGAGTGTAGTAGAGTCAAGTAGAGCCATGGTAGAATGTAGTAGAGTCATGTAGTGTAAAGTAGAGCGATGATATACAATGGAGTAGAGCCATGGTAGAGTGTAGTAGAGTCAAGTATAGCCATGGTAGAGTGTAGTAGAGTCAAGTAGAGGCAAGTAGAGCCATGGTAGAGTGTAGTATAGTCAAGTAGAGCCAAGTATAGCCATGAAAGTGTGTAGTAGAGCCAAGTAGAGCAATGGTAGAATGTAGGAGAGTCAAGTAGAGTCAACAAGACCCATGTTAGAATTCAGTAGAATCATGTAGTGTCAAGTAGAGCCATGGTACAATGGAGTTGAGCCATGGTAGAGTGTAGTAGAGTCAAGTAGAGCCAGATTGAGCCATATTAGAGTGTAGTAGAGTCAAGTAGAGCCATGGTAGAATGTAGTAGAGTCATGTAGTGTAAAGTAGAGCGATGATATACAATGGAGTAGAGCCATGGTAGAGTGTAGTAGAGTCAAGAAGAGCCATGGTAGAGTGTAGTAGGGTCAAGTAGAGGCAAGTAGAGCCATGGTAGAGTGTAGTATAGTCAAGTAGAGACAAGTATAGCCATGAAAGTGTGTAGTAGAGCCAAGTAGAGCAATGGCAGAGTGCAGGAGAGTCAAGTAGAGTCAACAAGACCCATGTTAGAATTCAGTAGAATCATGTAGTGTCAAGTAGAGCCATGGTACAATGGACTAGAGCCATGGTGGAGTGCAGTAGAGTCAAGTAAAGCCAAGTTGAGTCATGGAATTAAGAGTGTAGTAGAGCCAAGTAGAGCCATGGTAGAATGTAGTAGAGTCTTTTAGTGTCAAGTAGACACATTGCACTATGGAGTAGAGCCATGGTAGAGTGCATTAGATTCAGGTAGAGCCACGTAGAGCCACGGTAGCATGTAGTAGAGTCATGTAGAGCCAAGTAGAGCCATGGTAGAACGCAGTAGAGCCAGGTATAGAGCCATGGTAGAATGCAGTACAGTCAAGTAGAGTCACGTGGATCCATGGTAGAATGTAGTAGAGCCAAGGTAGAGTGTAGTACAGTGAAGTAGAGTCAAGTAGAGCCATGGTAGCATGTAGTAGAGGTATACCGAGTCAGGTAGAGCTATCGTAGAATGTAGTAGAACCAAGTAGAGTCACGTGGTGCCATGGTAGAATGTAGTAGAGACATGGAAGAGTGTAGTACAGTCAAGTAGAGACGAGTAGAGCCATGGTAGAGTGTAGTAGAGTCAAGTAGAGCCAAGTAGATCTATGGTAGAGTGTAGTAGAGCCAAGTAGAGCAATGGTATAGAGTATAGAAGAGTCAAGTAGAGTCAAGAAGAGGCATGGTAGCATTTAGTAGAATCATGTAGTGTCAAGTAGAGCCATGGTAGAATGTAGTAGATCAAGGTAGAGCCATGGTAGTGTGTAGTAGAGTCAAGCAGAGTCACATGGAGCATTGTTAGAATGTAGTAGAACCAAGGTAGAGTGTAGTACAGTCAACTAGAGTCAAGTAGAGCCATGGCAGAATGTAGTAGAGTCAAGTAGAGTCAAGTAAAGTCATGGTAGAATGCAGTAGAGGCATACAGAATCAAGTAGAGCTATGGTAGAATGCAGTAGAGTCACGTAGAGTCACGTGGAGCCATGGTAGAATGTAGTAGAGACATGGTAGAGTGTAGTAGAGTCAAGTAGATCCAAGTACAGCCATGGTAGAGTGTAGTAGAGTCACGTAGAGCCGAGTTGAGCCAAGGTAGGGTGTAGTGGACTCAAGTAGAGCCAAGTAGAGCCATGGTAGAATGTAGTAGAGTCATGTAGTGTGAAGTAGAGCCATGATATACAATGCAGTAGAGCCATGGTAGAGTGCAGTAGAGTCAAGTAGAGCCAAGTAGAGCCAAGGTAGAGTGTAGTGAACTCAAGTAGACTCAAGTAGAGCCAAGGTAGAGTGTAGTACAGTCAAGTAGAGTCAAGTAGATCCATGGTAGAGTGTAGTAGAGTCAAGTAGAGCCAAGCAGAGCCATGGTAGAGTGTAGTATAGCCAAGAAGAGCCAAGTAGAGCAATCGGAGAGTGTAGGAGAGTCAAGTAGAGTCAAGAAGAGCCATGGTAGAATGTAGTAGAGGCATACAGAGTAAAGTAGAGCTATGGTAGAATGCAGTCGAGTCATATAGAGACAAGTTGAACTATGGTTGAATGTAGTAGAGTCAAGTAGAGCCAAGTAGAGCCATGGTAGAGTGTAGTAGATTCAAATATAGCCAAGTAGAGCCATGGTAGAGTATAGTAGAGTCAAGTAGAGTCAAGTAGAGCCATGGCAGAATGTAGTAGAGTCATGTAGTGTGAAGTAGAGTCATGATATACAATGGAGTAGAGCCATGGTAGAGTGCAGTAGAGTCAAGTAGAGCCAAGTAGAGCCAAGGTAGACTGTAGTGGACTCAAGTAGACTCAAGTAGAGCCAAGGTAGAGTGTAGTACAGTCAAGTAGAGTGAAGTAGATCCATGGTAGAGTGTAGTAGAATCAAGTAGAGCCAAGCAGAGCCATGGTAGAGTGTAGAATAGCCAAATAGAGCCAAGTAGAGCAATTGAAGAGTGTAGGAGAGTCAAGAAGAGCCATGGTAGAATGTAGTAGAGGCATACAGAGTCAAGTAGAGCTATGGTAGAATCCAGTAGAGTCATATTGAGAAAAGTTGAACTATGGTTGAATGTAGTAGAGTCAAGTAGAGCCAAGTAGAGCCATGGTAGAATGTAGCATAGTCAAGGAGAGTCACGTGGAGCCATGGTAGAATGTAGTAGAGCCAAGGTAGAATGTAGTACAGTCAAGTAGAGTCAAGTAGAGCCATGGTAGAGTGTAGTAGAGTCAAGTAGAGCCAAGAAGAGCCATGGTAGAGTGTAGTAGAGTCAAGTAGAGCAAAGCAGAGCCATGGTAGAGTGTAGTAGAGCCAAGTTGAGCAATGGTAGAGTGTAGGAGAGTCAAGTAGAGTCAAGAAGACCCATGTTAGAATTCAGTAGAATCGTGTAGTGTCAAGTAGAGCCACAGTACAATGGAGTACAGCCATGGTAGAGTGTAGTAGTAGAGTCAAGTAGAGCAAAGTTGAGCCATGGTAGAGTGTAGTAGAGTCAAGTAGAGCCATCGTAGAATGTAGTAGAGTCATGTAGTGTGAAGTAGAGCCATGATATACAATGGAGAAGAGCCATGGTAGAGCGTAGTAGAGTCAAGTAGAGCCAAGTAGAACCAAGGTAGAGTGTAGTGGATTCAAGTAGAGCCAAGTAGAGCCATGGTAGAGTGTAGTAGAGTCAAGTAGAGTCAAGAAGAGCCATGGTTGAATGTAGTAGAGTCAAGTAGATCCAAGTAGAGCCAAGGTAGAGTGCAGTAGATTCAGGTAGAGCCACGGTAGCATGTAGTAGAGTCATGTAGAGCCAAGTAGAGCCAGCGTAGAATGCAGTAGAGGCAGGTAGAGCCATGGTAGAAAGCAGTACAGTCAAGTAGAGTCACGTGGATCCATGGCAGAATGTAGTAGAGCCAAGGTAGAGTGTAGTACAGTGAAGTAGAGTCAAGTAGAGCCGTAGTAGCATGTAGTAGAGGTATACCGAGTCAAGTAAAGCTATCGTAGAATGTAGTAGAATCAAGTAGAGTCATGTAGTGCCATGGCAGTATGTAGTAGAGACATGGTAGAGTGTAGTACAGTCAAGTAGAGACGAGTAGAGCCATGGTAGAGTGTAGTAGAGTCAAGTAGAGCCAAGTAGAGCTATGGTAGAGTGTAGTAGAGCCAACTACAGCAATGGTATAGAGTGTAGAAGAGTCAAGTAGAGTCAAGAAGAGGCATGGTAGCATTTAGTAGAATCATGTAGTGTCAAGTATAGAGGCAAGTAGAGCCATGGTAGAGTGTAGTAGAGTCAAGTAGAGCCAAGTATAGCCATGGAAGAGTGTAGTAGAGCCAAGTAGAGCCAAGTTGAGCAATGGGAGAATGTAGGAGAGTCAAGTAGAGTCAAGAAGGGCAATGGAAGAATGTAGTAGAGGCATACAGAGTCAAGTAGAGCTATCGTAGAATGGAGTAGAGTCACGAAGAGTCACGTAGAGCCATGGTAGAATGTAGTAGAGACATGGTAGAGTGTAGTACAGTCAAGTAGAGCCAAGTACTGCCGTGGTAGAGTGTAGTAGAGTCAAGTAGAGCCAAGTAGAGCCATGGTAGAGTGTAGCAGAGCCAAGTAGAGCAATGGTAGAGTGTAGGAGAGTCAAGTAGAGTCAAGAAGACCCATGTTAGAATTCAGTAGAATCATGTAGTGTCAAGTAGAGCCATGGTACAATGGAGTATAGAGCCAAGGTAGAGTGTAGTAGAGTCAAGTAGAGCCAAGTTGAGCCATGGTAGAGTGTAGTAGAGTCAAGTAGAGCCATCGTAGAATGTAGTGGAGTCATGTAGTGTGAAGTAGAGCCATGATATACAATGGAGTAGAGCCATGGTAGAGTGTAGTATAGTCAAGTAGAGCCAAGTAGAACTAAGGTAGAGTGTAGTGGATTCAAGTAGAGCCAAGTAGAGGAATGGTAGAGTGTAGTAGAGTCAAGTAGAGTCAAGTAGAGCCATGGTTGAATGTAGTAGAGTCAAGTAGAGCCAACTAGAGCCATGGTAGAATGTAGTAGAGTCATTTAGTGTCAAGTAGACACATGGTACTATGGAGTAGAGCCATGGTAGAGTGCAGTAGATTCAGGTAGAGCCACGTAGAGCCACGGTAGCATGTAGTAGAGTCATGTAGAGCCAAGTACAGCCATGGTAGAATGCAGTAGAGCCCGGTAGAGCCATGGTAGAATGCTGTACAGTCAAGTAGAGTCACGTGTATCCATGGCAGAATGTAGTAGAGTCAAGGTAGAGTGTAGTACAGTGAAGTAGAGTCAAGTAGAGCCATGGTAGCATGTAGTAGAGGTATATCGAGACAAGTAGAGCTATCGTAGAATGTAGTAGAATCAAGTAGAGTCACGTGGTGCCATTGTAGAATGTACTAGAGACATGGTAGAGTGTAGTACAGTCAAGTAGAGACGAGTAGATGACATGTTAGTGTGTAGTAGTGTCAAGTAGAGCTAAGTAGAGCTATGGTAGAGTGTAGTAGAGCCAAGTAGAGCAATGGTATAGAGTGTAGAAGAGTGCAGTAGAGTCAAGAAGAGGCATGGTAGCATTTAGTAGAGTCATGTAGTGTCAAGTAGAGCCATGGTAGAATGTAGTAGAGCAAGGTAGAGCCATGGTAGTGTGTAGTAGAGTAAAGTAGAGTCACATGGAGCATTGTTCGAATGTAGTAGAGCCAAGGTAGAGTGTAGTACAGTCAAGTATAGTCAAGTAGAGCCATGGCAGAATGTAGTAGAATCAAGTAGAGTGAAGTAGAGCCATGGTAGAATGTAGTAGAGGCATACAGAGTCAAGTAGAGCTATGGTAGAATGCAGTAGAGTCACGTACAGTCACGTGGAGCCATGGTAGAATGTAGTAGAGCCATGGAGAGTGTAGTAGAGTCAAGTAGAGCCAAGTACTGCCATGGTAGAGTGCAGTAGAGTCAAGTGGAGCCAAGTAGAGCCATGGTAGAGTGTAGTAGAGCCAAGTAGAGCAATGGTAGAGTGTAGGAGAGTCAAGTAGAGTCAAGAAGACCCATGTTAGAATTCAGTAGAATCATGTAGTGTCAAGTAGAGCAATGGTGCAATGGAGTACAGCCATGGTAGAGTGTAGTAGAGTCAAATAGAGCCAAGTTGAGCCATGGTAGAGTGTAGTAGAGTCAAGTAGAGCCATCGTAGAATGTAGTAGAGTCATGTAGTGTGAAGTAGAGCCATGATATACAATGGAGTAGAGCCATGGTAGAGCGTAGTAGAGTCAAGTAGAACCAAGTAGAACCAAGGTAGAGTGTAGTGGATTCAAGTAAAGCCAAGTAGAGCCATGGTAGAGTGTAGTAGAGTCAAGTAGAGTCAAGTAGAGCCATGGTTGAATGTAGTAGAGTCAAGTAGAGCAAAGTAGAGCCATGGTAGAATGTAGTAGAGTCATTAAGTGTCAAATAGACACATGGTACTATGGAGTAGAGCCATGGTAGAGTGCAGTAGATTCAGGTATAGATCCACGTAGAGCCACAGTAGCATGTAGTAGAGTCATGTAGAGCCAAGTAGAGCCATCGTAGAATGCAGTAGAGCCAGGTAGAGCCATGGTAGAATGCAGTACAGTCAAGTAGAGTCACGTGGATCCATGGCAGAAAGTAGTAGAGCCAAGGTAGAGTGTAGTACAGTGAAGTAGAGTCAAGTAGAGCCATGGTAGCATGTAGTAGAGGTATACCGAGTCAAGTAGAGCTATCGTAGAATGTAGTAGAATCAAGTAGAGTCATGTGGAGCCATGGTAGAATGTAGTAGAGCCATGGTAGAGTGTAGTAGAGTCAAGTAGAGCCAAGTACTGCCATGGTAGAGTGCAGTAGAGTCAAGTAGAGCCAAGTAGACCCATGGTAGAGTGTAGTAGAGCCAAGTAGAGCAATGGTAGAGTGTAGGAGAGTCAAGTAGAGTCAAGAAGACCCATGTTAGAATTCAGTAGAATCATGTAGTGTCAAGTAGAGCCATGGTGCAATGGAGTACAGCCATGGTAGAGTGTAGTAGAGTCAAGTAGAGCCATCGTAGAATGTAGTGGAGTCATGTAGTGTGAAGTAGAGCCATGATATACAATGGAGTAGAGCCATGGTAGAGTGTAGTATAGTCAAGTAGAGCCAAGTAGAACTAAGGTAGAGTGTAGTGGATTCAAGTAGAGCCAAGTAGAGGAATGGTAGAGTGTAGTAGAGTCAAGTAGAGTCAAGTAGAGCCATGGTTGAATGTAGTAGAGTCAAGTAGAGCCAACTAGAGCCATGGTAGAATGTAGTAGAGTCATTTAGTGTCAAGTAGACACATGGTACTATGGAGTAGAGCCATGGTAGAGTGCAGTAGATTCAGGTAGAGCCACGTAGAGCCACGGTAGCATGTAGTAGAGTCATGTAGAGCCAAGTACAGCCATGGTAGAATGCAGTAGAGCCCGGTAGAGCCATGGTAGAATGCTGTACAGTCAAGTAGAGTCACGTGTATCCATGGCAGAATGTAGTAGAGTCAAGGTAGAGTGTAGTACAGTGAAGTAGAGTCAAGTAGAGCCATAGTAGCATGTAGTAGAGGTATATCGAGACAAGTAGAGCTATCGTAGAATGTAGTAGAATCAAGTAGAGTCACGTGGTGCCATTGTAGAATGTAGTAGAGACATGGTAGAGTGTAGTACAGTCAAGTAGAGACGAGTAGATGACATGTTAGTGTGTAGTAGTGTCAAGTAGAGCTAAGTAGAGCTATGGTAGAGTGTAGTAGAGCCAAGTAGAGCAATGGTATAGAGTGTAGAAGAGTGCAGTAGAGTCAAGAAGAGGCATGGTAGCATTTAGTAGAGTCATGTAGTGTCAAGTAGAGCCATGGTAGAATGTAGTAGAGCAAGGTAGAGCCATGGTAGTGTGTAGTAGAGTAAAGTAGAGTCACATGGAGCATTGTTCGAATGTAGTAGAGCCAAGGTAGAGTGTAGTACAGTCAAGTATAGTCAAGTAGAGCCATGGCAGAATGTAGTAGAATCAAGTAGAGTGAAGTAGAGCCATGGTAGAATGTAGTAGAGGCATACAGAGTCAAGTAGAGCTATCGTAGAATGCAGTAGAGTCACGTACAGTCACGTGGAGCCATGGTAGAATGTAGTAGAGCCATGGTAGAGTGTAGTAGAGTCAAGTAGAGCCAAGTACTGCCATGGTAGAGTGCAGTAGAGTCAAGTAGAGCCAAGTAGAGCCATGGTAGAGTGTAGTAGAGCCAAGTAGAGCAATGGTAGAGTGTAGGAGAGTCAAGTAGAGTCAAGAAGACCCATGTTAGAATTCAGTAGAATCATGTAGTGTCAAGTAGAGCCATGGTGCAATGGAGTACAGCCATGGTAGAGTGTAGTAGAGTCAAATAGAGCCAAGTTGAGCCATGGTAGAGTGTAGTAGAGTCAAGTAGAGCCATCGTAGAATGTAGTAGAGTCATGTAGTGTGAAGTAGAGCCATGATATACAATGGAGTAGAGCCATGGCAGAGCGTAGTAGAGTCAAGTAGAACCAAGTAGAACCAAGGTAGAGTGTAGTGGATTCAAGTAAAGCCAAGTAGAGCAATGGTAGAGTGTAGTAGATTCAAGTAGAGTCAAGTAGAGCCATGGTTGAATGTAGTAGAGTCAAGTAGAGCCAAGTAGAGCCTTGGTAGAATGTAGTAGAGTCATTAAGTGTCAAGTAGACACATGGTACTATGGAGTAGAGCCATGGTAGAGTGCAGTAGATTCAGGTAGAGCCACGTAGAGCCACGGTAGCATGTAGTAGAGTCATGTAGAGCCAAGTAGAGCCATCGCAGAATGCAGTAGAGCCAGGTAGAGCCATGGTAGAATGCAGTACAGTCAAGTAGAGTCACGTGGATCCATGGCAGAAAGTAGTAGAGCCAAGGTAGAGTGTAGTACAGTGAAGTAGAGTCAAGTAGAGCCATGGTAGCATGTAGTAGAGGTATACCGAGTCAAGTAGTGCTATCGTAGAATGTAGTAGAATCAAGTAGAGTCACGTGGAGCCATGGTAGAATGTAGTAGAGCCATGGTAGAGTGTAGTAGAGTCAAGTAGAGCCAAGCACTGCCATGGTAGAGTGCAGTAGAGTCAAGTAGAGCCAAGTAGACCCATGGTAGAGTGTAGTAGAGCCAAGTAGAGCAATGGTAGAGTGTAGGAGAGTCAAGTAGAGTCAAGAAGACCCATGTTAGAATTCAGTAGAATCATGTAGTGTCAAGTAGAGCCATGGTGCAATGGAGTACACCCATGGTAGAGTGTAGTAGAGTCAAGTAGAGCCAAGTTGAGCCATGGTAGAGTGTAGTAGAGTCAAGTAGAGCCATCGTAGAATGTAGTAGAGTCATGTAGTGTGAAGTAGAACCATGATATACAATGGAGTAGAGCCATGGTAGAGGGTACTAGAGTCAAGTAGAGCCAAGTAGAACCAAGATAGAGTGTAGTGGATTCAAGTAAAGCCAAGTAGAGCCATGGTAGAGTGTAGTAGAGTCAAGTAGAGTCAAGTAGAGCCATGGTAGAATGTAGTAGAGTCAAGTAGAGCCAAGTAGAGCCATGGTAGAATGTAGTAGAGTCATGTAGTGTCAAGTAGACACATGGTACTATGGAGTAGAGCCATGGTAGAGTGCAGTAGATTCAGGTAGAGCCACGTAGAGCCACGGTAGCATGTAGTAGAGTCATGTAGAGCTAAGTAGAGCCATCGTAGAATGCAGTAGAGCCAGGTAGAGCCATGGTAGAATGCAGTACAGTCAAGTAGAGTCACGTGGATCCATGGCAGAATGCAGTATAGCCAAGGTAGAGTGTAGTACAGTGAAGTAGAGTCAAGTAGAGCCATGGTAGCATGTAGTAGAGGTATACCGAGTCAAGTAGAGCGATCGTAGAATGTAGTAGAATCAAGTAGAGTCACGTGGTTCCATGGTAGAATGTAGTAGAGACATGGTAGAGTGTAGTACAGTCAAGTAGAGACGAATAGAGCCATGGTAGAGTGTAGTAGAGTCAAGTAGAGCCAAGGATAGCCATGGAAGAGTGTAGTAGAGCCAAGTAGAGCCAAGTTGAGCAATGGGAGAGTGTAGGAGAGTCAAGTAGAGTCAAGAAGAGCAATGGAAGAATGTAGTAGAGGCATACAGAGTCAAGTAGAGCTATCGCAGAATGGAGTAGAGTCACTTAGAGTCACGTGGAGCCATGGTAGAATGTAGTAGAGACATGGTAGAGTGTAGTAGAGTCAAGTAGAGCTAAGTACTGCCGTGGTAGAGTGTAGTAGAGTCAAGTAGAGCCAAGTAGAGCCATGGTAGAGTGTAGAAGAGCCAAGTAGAGCAATGGTAGAGTGTAGAAGAGTCAAGTAGAGTCAAGAAGACCCATGTTAGAATTCAGTAGAATCATGTAGTGTCAAGTAGAGCCATGGTACAATGGAGTAGAGCCAAGGTAGTGTTTAGTAGAGTTAAGTAGAGCAAAGTTGAGCCATGATAGAGTGTAGTAGAGTCAAGTAGAGCTATCGTAGAATGTAGTAGAGTCATGTAGTGTGAAGTAGAGCCATGATATACAATGGAGTAGAGCCATGGTAGAGTGTAGTAGAGTCAAGTAGAGCCAAGGTGAAACAAGGTAGAGTGTAGTGGATTCAAGTAGAGCCAAGTAGAGCAATGGTAGAGTGTAGTAGAGTCAAGTAGAGTCAAGTAGAGCCATGGTTGAATGTAGTAGAGTCAAGTAGAGCCAAGTAGAGCCTTGGTAGAATGTAGTAGAGTCATTTAGTGTCAAGTAGACACATGGTACTATGGAGTAGAGCCATGGTAGAGTGCAGTAGATTCAGGTAGAGCCACGTAGAGCCACGGTAGCATGTAGTAGAGTCATGTAGTGTCAAGTAGAGCCATCGTAGAATGCAGTAGAGCCAGGTAGAGCCATGGTAGAATGCAGTACAGTCAAGTAGAGTCACGTGGATCCATGGCAGAAAGTAGTAGAGCCAAGGTAGAGTGTAGTACAGTGAAGTAGAGTCAAGTAGAGCCATGGTAGCATGTAGTAGAGGTATACCGAGTCAAGTAGAGCTATCGTAGAATGTAGTAGAATCAAGTAGAGTCACGTGGAGCCATGGTAGAATGTAGTAGAGCCATGGTAGAGTGTAGTAGAGTCAAGTAGAGCCAAGTACTGCCATGGTAGAGTGCAGTAGAGTCAAGTAGAGCCAAGTAGACCCATGGTAGAGTGTAGTAGAGCCAAGTAGAGCAATGGTAGAGTGTAGGAGAGTCAAGTAGAGTCAAGAAGACCCATGTTAGAATTCAGTAGAATCATGTAGTGTCAAGTAGAGCCATGGTGCAATGGAGTACAGCCATGGTAGAGTGTAGTAGAGTCAAGTAGAGCCAAGTTGAGCCATGGTAGAGTGTAGTAGAGTCAAGTAGAGCCATCGTAGAATGTAGTAGAGTCATGTAGTGTGAAGTAGAGCCATGATATACAATGGAGTAGAGCCATGGTAGAGCGTACTAGAGTCAAGTAGAGCCAAGTAGAACCAAGGTAGAGTGTAGTGGATTCAAGTAAAGCCAAGTAGAGCCATGGTAGAGTGTAGTAGAGTCAAGTAGAGTCAAGTAGAGCCATGGTAGAATGTAGTAGAGTCAAGTAGAGCCAAGTAGAGCCATGGTAGAATGTAGTAGAGTCAAGTAGAGCCAAGGTGAAACAAGGTAGAGTGTAGTGGATTCAAGTAGAGCCAAGTAGAGCAATGGTAGAGTGTAGTAGAGTCAAGTAGAGTCAAGTAGAGCCATGGTTGAATGTAGTAGAGTCAAGTAGAGCCAAGTAGAGCCATGGTAGAATGTAGTAGAGTCATTTAGTGTGAAGTAGACACATGGTACTATGGAGTAGAGCCATGGTAGAGTGCAGTAGATTCAGGTAGAGCCACGTAGAGCCACGGTAGCATGTAGTAGAGTCATGTAGTGTCAAGTAGAGCCATCGTAGAATGCAGTAGAGCCAGGTAGAGCGATGGTAGAATGCAGTACAGTCAAGTAGAGTCACGTGGATCCATGGCAGAAAGTAGTAGAGCCAAGGTAGAGTGTAGTACAGTGAAGTAGAGTCAAGTAGAGCCATGGTAGCATGTAGTAGAGGTATACAGAGTCAAGTAGAGCTATCGTAGAATGTAGTAGAATCAAGTAGAGTCACGTGGAGCCATGGTAGAATGTAGTAGAGCCATGGTAGAGTGTAGTAGAGTCAAGTAGAGCCAAGTACTGCCATGGTAGAGTGCAGTAGAGTCAAGTAGAGCCAAGTAGACCCATGGTAGAGTGTAGTAGAGCCAAGTAGAGCAATGGTAGAGTGTAGGAGAGTCAAGTAGAGTCAAGAAGACCCATGTTAGAATTCAGTAGAATCATGTAGTGTCAAGTAGAGCCATGGTGCAATGGAGTACAGCCATGGTAGAGTGTAGTAGAGTCAAGTAGAGCCAAGTTGAGCCATGGTAGAGTGTAGTAGAGTCAAGTAGAGCCATCGTAGAATGTAGTAGAGTCATGTAGTGTGAAGTAGAGCCATGATATACAATGGAGTAGAGCCATGGTAGAGCGTACTAGAGTCAAGTAGAGCCAAGTAGAACCAAGGTAGAGTGTAGTGGATTCAAGTAAAGCCAAGTAGAGCCATGGTAGAGTGTAGTAGAGTCAAGTAGAGTCAAGTAGAGCCATGGTAGAATGTAGTAGAGTGAAGTAGAGCCAAGTAGAGCCATGGTAGAATGTAGTAGAGTCATGTAGTGTCAAGTAGACACATGGTACTATGGAGTAGAGCCATGGTAGAGTGCAGTAGATTCAGGTAGAGCCACGTAGAGCCACGGTAGCATGTAGTAGAGTCATGTAGAGCCAAGTAGAGCCATCGTAGAATGCAGTAGAGCCAGGTAGAGCCATGGTAGAATGCAGTACAGTCAAGTAGAGTCACGTGGAACCATGGCAGAATGCAGTATAGCCAAGGTAGAGTGTAGTACAGTGAAGTAGAGTCAAGTAGAGCCATGGTAGCATGTAGTAGAGGTATACCGAGTCAAGTAGAGCTATCGTAGAATGTAGTAGAATCAAGTAGAGTCACGTGGTGCCATGGTAGAATGTAGTAGAGACATGGTAGAGTGTAGTACAGTCAAGTAGAGACGAATAGAGCCATGGTAGAGTGTAGTAGAGTCAAGTAGAGCCAAGGATAGCCATGGAAGAGTGTAGTAGAGCCAAGTAGAGCCAAGTTGAGCAATGGGAGAGTGTAGGAGAGTCAAGTAGAGTCAAGAAGAGCAATGGAAGAATGTAGTAGAGGCATACAGAGTCAAGTAGAGCTATCGTAGAATGGAGTAGAGTCACTTAGAGTCACGTGGAGCCATGGTAGAATGTAGTAGAGACATGGTAGAGTGTAGTAGAGTCAAGTAGAGCTAAGTACTGCCGTGGTAGAGTGTAGTAGAGTCAAGTAGAGCCAAGTAGAGCCATGGTAGAGTGTAGAAGAGCCAAGTAGAGCAATGGTAGAGTGTAGAAGAGTCAAGTAGAGTCAAGAAGACCCATGTTAGAATTCAGTAGAATCATGTAGTGTCAAGTAGAGCCATGGTACAATGGAGTAGAGCCAAGGTAGTGTGTAGTAGAGTTAAGTAGAGCAAAGTTGAGCCATGGTAGAGTGTAGTAGAGTCAAGTAGAGCCATCGTAGAATGTAGTAGAGTCATGTAGTGTGAAGTAGAGCCATGATATACAATGGAGTAGAGCCATGGTAGAGTGTAGTAGAGTCAAGTAGAGCCAAGGTGAAACAAGGTAGAGTGTAGTGGATTCAAGTAGAGCCAAGTAGAGCAATGGTAGAGTGTAGTAGAGTCAAGTAGAGTCAAGTAGAGCCATGGTTGAATGTAGTAGAGTCAAGTAGAGCCAAGTAGAGCCATGGTAGAATGTAGTAGAGTCATTTAGTGTCAAGTAGACACATGGTACTATGGAGTAGAGCCATGGTAGAGTGCAGTAGATTCAGGTAGAGCCACGTAGAGCCACGGTAGCATGTAGTAGAGTCATGTAATGTCAAGTAGAGCCATGGTAGAATGAAGTAGAGCAAGGTAGAGCCATGGTAGTGTGTAGTAGAGTCAAGTAGAGTCACATGGAGCATTGTTCGAATGTAGTAGAGCCAAGGTAGAGTGTACTACAGTCAAGTAGAGTCAAGTAGAGCCATGGCAGAATGTAGTAGAATCAAGTAGAGTGAAGTAGAGCCATGGTAGAATGTAGTAGAGGCATACAGAGTCAAGTAGAGCTATGGTTGAATGCAGTAGAGTCATATTGAGACAAGTTAAACTATGGTTGAATGTAGTAGAGTCAAGTAGAGCCAAGTAGAGGCATGGTAGAGCGTAGTAGATTCAAATAGAGCCAAGTAGAGTCATGGTAGAGTGTAGTAGAGTCAAGTAGTGTCAAGTAGAGCCATGGAAGAATGTAGTCGAGTCATGTAGAGTCAAGTAGAGCCATGGTAGAATGTAGTAGAGTAAAGTAGAGCCGTGGTAGAGTGTAGGAGAGTCAAGTAGAGTGACGTGGATCCATGGTAGGATGTAGTAGAGCTAACGTAGAGTGTAGTAGAGACAAGTAGAGCCAGGTCTAGCAATGATATAGTGTAGTAGAGTCAAGTAGAGCAAAGTAGAGCCATCGTAGAGTGTAGTAGATTCAAGTAGAGCCATGGTAGAATGTAGTAGAGTCATGTAGTGTCAAGTAGAGCCATGGTACAATGGAGTAGAGCCATGGTAGAGTGTAGTAGATTCAAGTAGAGCGACGGTTGCATGTAGTAGAGCCATGTAGAACCAAGTAGAGCCACAGTAGAATGTAGTAGAGCCAGTTAGTGCCATGGTAGAATGCAGCAGAGTCAAGTAGAGTCACGTGGAGCCATGGTAGAATGTAGTTGGGGAAAGGTAGAATGTAGTACTGTCAAGTAGAGTCAAGTAGAACCATGGAAGAATGTAGTAGAGTCAAGTAGAGTCAAGTAGAGCAATGGTAGAATGTAGTAGAGGCATACAGAGTCAAGTAGAGCTAGGGTAGAATGCAGTAGAGTCACGTAGAGTCACGTGGAGCCATGGTAGAATGTAGTAGAGACATGGTAGAGTGTAGTAGAGTCAAGTAGAGCCAAGTAGAGCCATGGTAGAGTGTAGTAGAGTCATGTAGAGTCAAGTAGAGCTGTGGTAGAGTGTAGTAGAGCCAAGTAGAGCAATGATAGAGAGTAGGTAAGTCAAGTAGGGTCAAGAAGAGCCATCGTAGAATTCAGTAGAATCATGTAGTGTCAAGTAGAGCCATGGTACAATGGAGTAGAGCCATGGTAGAGTGTAGCAGAGTCAAGTAGAGCCATCGTAAAATGTAGTAGAGTCATATAGTGTGAAGTAGAGCCATGATATACAATGGAGTAGAGCCATGGTAGAGTGTAGTAGAGTCAAGTAGAGCCGAGTAAAACCAAGGTAGAGTGTAGTGGATTCAAGTAGAGCCAAGTAGAGCCATGGTAGAGTGTAGTAGAGTCAAGTAGAGTCAAGTAGAGCCATGGTAGTATGTAGTAGAGTCAAGTAGAGCCAAGTAGAGCCATGGTAGAATGCAGTATAGTCAAGTAGAGTCACGTGCTGCCATGGTAGAATGTAGTAGAGACATGGTAGAGTGTAGTACAGTCAAGTAGAGACGAATAGAGCCATGGTAGAGTGTAGTAGAGTCAAGTAGAGCCAAGGATAGCCATGGAAGAGTGTAGTAGAGCCAAGTAGAGCCAAGTTGAGCAATGGGAGAGTGTAGGAGAGTCAAGTAGAGTCAAGAAGAGCAATGGAAGAATGTAGTAGAGGCATACAGAGTCAAGTAGAGCTATCGTAGAATGGAGTAGAGTCACTTAGAGTCACGTGGAGCCATGGTAGAATGTAGTAGAGACATGGTAGAGCGTAGTAGAGTCAAGTAGAGCTAAGTACTGCCGTGGTAGAGTGTAGTAGAGTCAAGTAGAGCCAAGTAGAGCCATGGTAGAGTGTAGAAGAGCCAAGTAGAGCAATTGTAGAGTGTAGAAGAGTCAAGTAGAGTCAAGAAGACCCATGTTAGAATTCAGTAGAATCATGTAGTGTCAAGTAGAGCCATGGTACAATGGAGTAGAGCGAAGGTAGTGTGTAGTAGAGTTAAGTAGAGCAAAGTTGAGCCATGGTAGAGTGTAGTAGAGTCAAGTAGAGCCATCGTAGAATGTAGTAGAGTCATGTAGTGTGAAGTAGAGCCATGATATACAATGGAGTAGAGCCATGGTAGAGTGTAGTAGAGTCAAGTAGAGCCAAGTTGAAACAACGTAGAGTGTAGTGGATTCAAGTAAGGCCAAGTAGAGCAATGGTAGAGTGTAGTAGAGTCAAGTAGAGTCAAGTAGAGCCATGGTTGAATGTAGTAGAGTCAAGTAGAGCCAAGTAGAGCCATGGTAGAATGTAGTAGAGTCATTTAGTGTCAAGTAGACACATGGTACTATGGAGTAGAGCCATGGTAGAGTGCAGTAGATTCAGGTAGAGCCACGTAGAGCCACGGTAGCATGTAGTAGAGTCATGTAGTGTCAAGTAGAGCCATGGTAGAATGAAGTAGAGCAAGGTAGAGCCATGGTAGTGTGTAGTAGAGTCAAGTAGAGTCACATGGAGCATTGTTCGAATGTAGTAGAGCCAAGGTAGAGTGTACTACAGTCAAGTAGAGTCAAGTAGAGCCATGGCAGAATGTAGTAGAATCAAGTAGAGTGAAGTAGAGCCATGGTAGAATATAGTAGAGGCATACAGAGTCAAGTAGAGCTATGGTTCAATGCAGTAGAGTCATATTGAGACAAGTTGAACTATGGTTGAATGTAGTAGAGTCAAGTAGAGCCAAGTAGAGGCATGGTAGAGTCTAGTAGATTCAAATAGAGCCAAGTAGAGTCATGGTAGAGTGTAGTAGAGTCAAGTAGTGTCAAGTAGAGCCATGGAAGAATGTAGTCGAGTCATGTAGAGTCAAGTAGAGCCATGGTAGAATGTAGTAGAGTAAAGTAGAGCCGTGGTACAGTGTAGGAGAGTCAAGTAGAGTCACGTGGATCCATGGTAGGATGTAGTAGAGCTAAGGTAGAGTATAGTAGAGACAAGTAGAGCCAGGTCTAGCAATGATATAGTGTAGTAGAGTCAAGTAGAGCAAAGTAGAGCCATCGTAGAGTGTAGTAGAGTCAAGTAGAGCCATGGTAGAATGTAGTAGAGTCATGTAGTGTCAAGTAGAGCCATGGTACAATGGAGTAGAGCCATGGTAGAGTGTAGTAGATTCAAGTAGAGCGACGGTTGCATGTAGTAGAGCCATGTAGAACCAAGTAGAGCCACGGTAGAATGTAGTAGAGCCAGTTAGTGCCATGGTAGAATGAAGCAGAGTCAAGTAGAGTCACGTGGAGCCATGGTAGAATGTAGTTGGGGAAAGGTAGAATGTAGTACTGTCAAGTAGAGTCAAGTAGAGCCATGGAAGAATGTAGTAGAGTCAAGTAGAGTCAAGTAGAGCAATGGTAGAATGTAGTAGAGGCATACAGAGTCAAGTAGAGCTAGGGTAGAATGCAGTAGAGTCACGTAGAGTCACGTGGAGCCATGGTAGAATGTAGTAGAGACATGGTAGAGTGTAGTAGAGTCAAGTAGAGCCAAGTAGAGCCATGGTAGAGTGTAGTAGAGTCATGTAGAGTCAAGTAGAGCTGTGGTAGAGTGTAGTAGAGCCAAGTAGAGCAATGATAGAGTGTAAGTAAGTCAAGTAGGATCAAGAAGAGCCATCGTAGAATTCAGTAGAATCATGTAGTGTCAAGTAGAGCCATGGTACAATGGAGTAGAGCCATGGTAGAGTGTAGTAGAGTCAAGTAGAGCCATCGTAAAATGTAGTAGAGTCATGTAGTGTGAAGTAGAGCCATGATATACAATGGAGTAGAGCCATGGTAGAGTGTAGTAGAGTCAAGTAGAGCCGAGTAAAACCAAGGTAGAGTGTAGTGGATTCAAGTAGAGCCAAGTAGAGCCATGGTAGAGTGTAGTAGAGTCAAGTAGAGTCAAGTAGAGCCATGGTAGTATGTAGTAGAGTCAAGTAGAGCCAAGTAGAGCCATGGTAGAATGTAGTAGAGTCATATAGTGTCAAGTGGACTCATGGTAATATGGAGTAGAGCCATGGTAGAGTGCAGTAGATTCAGGTAGAGCCACGTAGAGCCACGGTAGCATGTAGTAGAGTCATGTAGAGCCAAGTAGAGCCATGGTAGAATGCAGTAGAGCCAGGTAGAGCCATGGTAGAATGCACTACAGTCAAGTAGAGTCACGTGGATCCTTGGTAGAATGAAGTAGAGCCAAGGTAGAGTGTAGTACAGTGAAGTAGAGTCAAGTAGAGCCATGGTAGCATGTAGTAGAGGTATACCGAGTCAAGTAGAGCTATCGTAGAATGTAGTAGAATCAAGTAGAGTCAAGTGGTGCCATTGTAGAATGTAGTAGAGACATGGTAGAGTGTAGTACAGTCAAGTAGAGACGAGTAGAGCCATGGTAGAGTGTAGTAGAGTCAAGTAGAGCCAAGTAGAGCTATGGTAGAGTGTAGTAGAGCCAAGTAGAGCAATGGTAGAGTGTAGAAGAGTCAAGTAGAGTCAAGAAGAGGCATGGTAGCATTTAGTAGAATCATGTAGTGTCAAGTAGAGTCATGGTAGAATGTAGTAGAGCAAGGTAGAGCCATGGTAGAGTGTAGTACAGTCAAGTAGAGTCAAGTAGAGCCATGGCAGAATGTAGTAGAGTCAAGTAGAGCCATGGTAGAATGTAGTAGAGGCACATAGAGTCAAGTAGAGTTATGGTAGAATGCAGTAGAGTCACGTAGAGTCACGTGGAGCCATGGTAGAATGTAGTAGAGACATGGTAGAGTGTAGTAGAGTCAAGTATAGATCCAAGTACAGCCATGGTAGAGTGTAGTAGAGTCACATAGAGCCGAGTTGAGCCTAGGTAGGGTGTAGTGGACTCAAGTAGAGCCAAGTAGAGCAATGGTAGAGTGTAGTAGAGTCAAGTAGAGTCACGTAGAGCCATGGTAGAATGTAGTAGAGTCATGTAGTGTGAAGTAGAGCCATGATATACAATGGAGTAGAGACATGGTAGAGTGCAGTAGAGTCAAGTAGAGCCAATTAGAGCCAAGGTAGAGTATAGTGGACTCAAGTAGAGCCAAGTAGAGCCATGGTAGAGTGTAGTAGAGTCAATTAGAGCCATGGTAGAATGTAGTAGAGTCATGTAGTGTCAAATAGAGCTATGGTACAATGGAGTAGAGCCATGGGAGAGTTTAGTAGAGTCAAGTAGAGCCACGGTTGCATGTAGTAGAGTCATGTAGAACCAAGTAGAGCCATGGTAGAATGTAGCCGAGTAAAGTAGAGTCACGTGGAGCCATGGTAGAATGTAGTAGAGCCAAGGTAGAGTATAGTACAGTCAAGTAGAGTCAAGTAGAACTATGGTAGAATGCAGTAGAGTCATGTAGAGTGCCGTGGAGCCATGGTAGAATGCAGTAGAGACATGGTAGAGTGTAGTAGAGCCAAGTAGAGCCATGGTAGAGTGTAGTACAGTCACGTAGAGCCAAGTAGAGCCAAGGTAGGGTGTAGTGGACTCAAGTAGAGCCAAGTAGAGCCATGGTAGAGTGAAATAGAGTCAAGTAGAGTCAAGTAGAGCCATGGTAGAATGTAGTAGAGTCATGTAGAGTCAAGTAGAGTCATGGTAGAATGTAGTAGAACCAGGTAGAGCCATAGTAGAGTGTAGTAGAGTCAAGTAGAGTCACGTGGATCCGTGGTGGATATAGCAGAGCTAAGGTAGAGTGTAGTACGGACAAGTAGAGCCAGGTCTAGCAATGATATAGTGTAGTAGAGTCAAGTAGAGCCGAGTAGAGGCATCGTAGAGTGTAGTAGAGTCAAGTATAACTATGGTAGAATGTAGTAGAGTCATGTAGAGTCAAGTAGAGCCATGGTACAATAGAGTAGAGCCAAGTATTGCCAAGTAGAGCCATGGTAGAGTGTAGTAGAGCCAAGTAGAGCCAAGTAAAGCAATGGGAGAATGTAGGAGAGTCAAGTAGAGTCAAGACAAGCTACGGAAGAATGTAGTAGAGGCATACAGAGTCAAGTAGAGCTATGGTAGAATGCAGTACAGTCACATAGACACAAGTAGAACGATGGTAGAATGTAGTAGAGTCAAGTAAGTAGAGCCATGGTAGAGTGAAGTAGAGTCAAATAGAGCCAAGTAGAATTATGGTAGAGTGTAGTAGAGTCAAGTAGAGCCAAGTGCAGCCATGGAAGAATGTAGTAGAGTCATGTACAGTCAAGTAGAGCCATGGTAGAATGTAGTAGAGCAAGGTAGAGTCAAGTAGAGCCATGGTAGAGTATAGGAGAGTCATGTAGTGTGAAGTAGAGCCATGATATACAATGGAGTAGAGCCATGGTAGAGTGTAGTAGAGTCAAGTAGAGCCAAGTTCAGCCATGGTAGAGTGTAGTAGAGGCAAGTAGAGCCATGATAGAATGTACCCGAGTCATGTAGTGTGAAGTAGAGCCATGATATACAATGGAGTAGAGCCATGGTAGAGTGTAGTAGAGCCAAGTAGAGCCAAGTAGAGCCAAGGTAGAGTGTAGTGGACTCAAGTAGAGCAAATTAGAGCCATGGTAGAATGTGGTAGAGCCAGGTAGAGCCATGGTAGAGTGTAGTATAGTCAAGTAGAGTCACATGGATCCATGGTAGGATGTAGTAGCGCGAAGGTAGAGTGTAGCAGACAAGTAGAGTCAAGTAGAGCCATGGCAGAATGTAGTTGAGTCAAGTAGAGTCAAGTAGAGCCAACGTAGAATGTAGTAGACTCAAGTAGAGCCAAGTAGAGCCATGATAGAGTGTAGTAGAGTCAAGTAGAGCCAAGTAGAGCAATGGTAGAATGTAGTAGAGTCATGTAGTGTCAAGTAGACACATGCTACTATGGAGTAGAGGCATGGTAGAGTGCAGTAGATTCAGGTAGAGCCACGTACAGCCACGGTAGCATGTAGTAGAGTCATGTAGAGCCAAGTAGAGCCATGGTAGAATGCTGTAGAGCTAGGTAGAGCCATGGTAGAATGCAGTACAGTCAAGTAGAGTCACGTGGAGCTATGGTAGAATGTAGTAGAGCCAAGGTAGAGTGTAGTACAGTGAAGTAGAGTCAAGTAGAGCCATGGTAGCATGAAGTAGAGGTATACAGAGTCAAGTAGAGCTATCGTAGAATGTAGTAGAGTCAAGTAGAGTCACGTGGTGCCATGGTAGACTGTAGTAGAGACATGGTAGAGTATAGTACAGTCAAGTAGAGATGAGTAGAGCCATGGTAGATATAGTAGAGTCAAGTAGAGCCAAGTAGAACTATGGTAGAGTGTAGTACAGCCAAGTAGAGCAATGGTAGAGTGTAGAAGAGTCAAGTAGAGTCAAGAAGAGGCATGGTAGCATTTAGTAGAATCATGTAGGGTCAAGTAGAGCCATGGTAGAATGTAGTAGAACAAGGTAGAGCCATGGTAGTGTGTAGTAGAGTCAAGTAGAGTCACATGGAACATTGTTAGAATGTAGTAGAGCCATGGTAGAGTGTAGTACAGTCAAGTAGAGTCAAGTAGAGCCATGGCAGAATGTAGTAGAGTCAAGTAGAGTCAAGTAGAGCCATGGTAGAATGTAGTAGAGGCATACAGAGTCAAGTAGAGCTATGGTAGAATGCAGTAGAGTCATATTGAGAAAAGTTGAACTATGGTTGAATGTAGTAGAGTCATGTAGAGTCAAGTAGAGCCATGGTAGAATGTAGTAGAACAAGGTAGAGCCATAGTAGATTGTAGTAGAGTCAAGTAGAGTCACGTGGATCCATGGTGGATGTAGTAGAGCTAAGGTAGAGTGTAGTAGAGACAAGTAGAGCCAGGTCTAGCAATGATATAGTGTAGTAGAGTCAAGTTGAGCCGAGTAGAGGCATCGTAGAGTGTAGTAGAGTCAAGTAGAACCATGGTAGAATGTAGTAGAGTCATGTAGTGTCAAGTAGAGCCATGGTACAATGGAGTAGAGCCAAGTATTGCCAAGTAGAGCCATGGTAGAGTGTAGTAGAGCCAAGTAGAGCCAAGTAGAGCAATGGGAGAATGTAGGAGAGTCAAGTAGAGTCAAGACGAGCTATGGTAGAATGTAGTAGAGGCATACAGAGTCAAGTAGAGCTATGGTAGAATGCAGTGGAGTCATATAGAGACAAGTAGAAGTATGGTAGAATGTAGTAGAGTCAAGTAAGTAGAGCCATGGTAGAGTGTACTAGAGTCAAATAGAGCCAAGTAGAGCTATGGGAGAGTGTAGTAGAGTCAAGTAGAGCCAAGTAGAGCCATGGAATAATGTAGTAGAGTCATGTACAGTCAAGTAGAGCCATGGTAGAATGTAGTAGAGCAAGGTAGAGTCAAGTAGAGCCATGGTAGAGTATAGGAGAGTCATGTAGTGTGAAGTAGAGCCATGATATACAATGGAGTAGAGCCATGGTAGAGTGTAGTAGAGTCAAGTAGAGCCAAGTTCAGCCATGGTAGAGTGTAGTAGAGGCAAGTAGAGCCATGATAGAATGTACCCGAGTCATGTAGTGTGAAGTAGAGCCATGATATACAATGGAGTAGAGCCATGGTAGAGTGTAGTAGAGCCAAGTAGAGCCAAGTAGAGCCAAGGTAGAGTGTAGTGGACTCAAGTAGAGCAAATTAGAGCCATGGTAGAATGTGGTAGAGCCAGGTAGAGCCATGGTAGAGTGTAGTATAGTCAAGTAGAGTCACGTGGATCCATGGTAGGATGTAGTAGCGCGAAGGTAGAGTGTAGCAGACAAGTAGAGTCAAGTAGAGCCATGGCAGAATGTAGTTGAGTCAAGTAGAGTCAAGTAGAGCCAACGTAGAATGTAGTAGACTCAAGTAGAGCCAAGTAGAGCCATGATAGAGTGTAGTAGAGTCAAGTAGAGTCAAGTAGAGCAATGGTAGAATGTAGTAGAGTCATGTAGTGTCAAGTAGACACATGCTACTATGGAGTAGAGCCATGGTAGAGTGCAGTAGATTCAGGTAGAGCCACGTACAGCCACGGTAGCATGTAGTAGAGTCATGTAGAGCCAAGTAGAGCCATGGTAGATTGCTGTAGAGCTAGGTAGAGCCATGGTAGAATGCAGTACAGTCAAGTAGAGTCACGTGGAGCTATGGTAGAATGTAGTAGAGCCAAGGTAGAGTGTAGTACAGTGAAGTAGAGTCAAGTAGAGCCATGGTAGCATGAAGTAGAGGTATACAGAGTCAAGTAGAGCTATCGTAGAATGTAGTAGAGTCAAGTAGAGTCACGTGGTGCCATGGTAGACTGTAGTAGAGACATGGTAGAGTATAGTACAGTCAAGTAGAGATGAGTAGAGCCATGGTAGATATAGTAGAGTCAAGTAGAGCCAAGTAGAACTATGGTAGAGTGTAGTACAGCCAAGTAGAGCAATGGTAGAGTGTAGAAGAGTCAAGTAGAGTCAAGAAGAGGCATGGTAGCATTTAGTAGAATCATGTAGGGTCAAGTAGAGCCATGGTAGAATGTAGTAGAACAAGGTAGAGCCATGGTAGTGTGTAGTAGAGTCAAGTAGAGTCACATGGAGCATTGTTAGAATGTAGTAGAGCCATGGTAGAGTGTAGTACAGTCAAGTAGAGTCAAGTAGAGCCATGGCAGAATGTAGTAGAGTCAAGTAGAGTCAAGTAGAGCCATGGTAGAATGTAGTAGAGGCATACAGAGTCAAGTAGAGCTATGGTAGAATGCAGTAGAGTCACGTAGAGTCACGTGGAGCCATGGTAAAATGTAGTAGAGACATGGTAGAGTGTAGTAGAGTCAAGTAGATCCAAGTACAGCCATGGTAGACTGTACTAGAGTCACGTAGAGCCGAGTTGAGCCAAGGTAGGGTGTAGTGGACTCAAGTAGAGCCAAGTAGAGCCATGGTAGAATGTAGTAGAGTCATGTAGTGTGAATTAGAGCCATGATATACAATGGAGTAGAGCCATGGTACAGTGCAGTAGAGTCAAGTAGAGCCAAGTAGAGCCAAGTAGAGCCAAGGTAGAGTGTAGTGGACTCAAGTAGAGCCAAGTAGAGCCATGGTAGAGTGTAGTAGAGTCAAGTAGAGCCATGGTAGAATGTATTAGAGTCATGTAGTGTCAAGTAGAGCTCTGGTACAATGGAGTAGAGCCATGGGAGAGTGCAGTAGAGTCAAGTAGAGTCACTGTTGCATGTAGTAGAGTCAGGTAGAACCAAGTAGAGCCATGGTAGAATGCAGCAGAGTCAAGTAGAGTCACGTGGAGCCATGCTAGAATGTAGTAGAGCCAAGGTACAGTGTAGTACAGTCACGTAGAGTCAAGTAGAGCCATGGCAGAATGTAGTAGAGTCAAGTAGAGTCAAGTAGAGCCATGGTAGAATGTAGTAGAGGCATACAGAGTCAAGTAGAACTATGGTAGAATGCAGTTGAGTCATGTAGAGTGCCGTGGAGCCATGGTAGAATGTAGTAGAGACATGGTAGAGTGTAGTATATTCAAGTAGAGCCAAGTAGAGCCATGGTAGAGTATAGTACAGTCACGTAGAGCCAAGTAGAGCCAAGGTAGGGTGTAGTGGACTCAAGTAGAGCCAAGTAGAGCCATGGTAGAGTGAAGTAGAGTGAAGTAGAGTCAAGTAGAGCCATGGTAGAATGTAGTAGAGTCATGTAGATTCAAGTAGAGCCATGGTAGAATGTAGTAGAACCAGGTAGAGCCATGGTAGAGTGTAATAGAATCAAGTAGAGTCACGTGGATCCGTGGTAGGATGTAGTAGAGCCAAGGTAGAGTGTAGTAGAGACAAGTAGAGCCAGGTCTAGCAATGATATAGTGTAGTAGAGTCAAGTAGAACCATGGTAGAATGTAGTAGAGTCATGTAGTGTCAAGTAGAGCCTTAGTACAATGGAGTAGAGCCAAAGTAGATTGTAGTAGAGTCGAGTAGAGTCAAGTAGAGCCATGGCAGAATGTAGTAGAGTCAAGTATTGCCAAGTAGAGCAATGGTAGAGTGTAGTAGAGCCAAGTAGAACCAAGTAGAGTCAAGACAAGCTATAGTAGAATGTAGTAGAGGCATACAGAGTCAAGTAGAGCTATGGTGGAATGCAGTAGAGTCATATAGAGACAAGTAGAACTATGGTAGAATGTAGTAGAGTCAAGTAAGTAGAGCCATGGTAGAGTGTAGTAGAGTCAAATAGAGCCAAGTAGAGATATGGTAGAGTGTAGTAGAGTCAAGTAGAGCCAAGTAGAGCCATGGTAGAATGTAGTAGAGTCATGTAGAGTCAAGTAGAGCTATGGTAGAATGTAGTAGAGCAAGGTAGAGTCAAGTAGAGCCATGGTAGAGTGTAGGAGAGTCATGTAGTGTGAAGTAGAGTCATGATATACAATAGAGTACAGCCATGGTAGAGTGTAGTAGAGTCAAGTAGAGCCAAGTTGAGCCATGGTAGAGTGTAGTAGAGGCAAGTAGAGCCATGGTAGAATGTAGCAGAGTCATGTAGTGTGAAGTAGAGCCATGATATACAGTGGAGTAGAGCCATGGTAGAGTGTAGTAGAGCCAAGTAGAGCCAAGTAGAGCCAAGGTAGAGTGTAGTGGACTCAAGTAGAGCAAAGTAGAGCCATGGTAGAATGTAGTAGAGCCAGGTAGAGCCATGGCAGAGTGTAGTAGAGTCAAGTAGAGTCACGTAGATCCATGGTAGGATGTAGTAGCGCCAAGGTAGTGTGTAGCAGACAAGTAGAGTCAAGTAGAGCCATGGCAGAATGTAGTAGAGTCAAGTAGAGTCAAGTAGAGCCATCGTAGAATGTAGTAGAGTCAAGTAGAGCCAAGTAGAGCCATGGTAGGGTGTAGTAGATCCAATTATAGCCAAGTAGAGGAATGGGAGAGTGTAGGAGAGTCCAGTAGAGTCAAGAAGAGCCAAGGTAGAATGTAGTAGAGGCATACAGAGTCAAGTAGAACTATGGTAGAATGCAGTAGAGTCATATAGAGACAAGTAGAACTATGGTAGAATATAGTAGAGTCAAGTAGATCCAAGTAGAGCCATGGTAGACTGTAGTAGAGTCAAATAGAGCCAAGTAGAGCCTTGGTAGAGTTTAGTAGAGTCATGTAGAGCCGAGTAGAGCCAAGGTAGAGTGTAGTGGACTCAAGTAGAGCAAAGTAGAGCCATGGTAGAATGTAGTAGAGCCAGGTAAAGCCATGGTATGGTGTAGTAGAGTCAAGTAGAGTCACGTGGATCCATGGTACGATGTAGTAGCACCAAGGTAGAGTGTAGTAGACAAGTAGAGCGAGGACTAGCAATGGTATAGTGTAGTTCAGTAAAGTAGAGCCATGGTAGAATGTAGTAGAGTCAAGTAGTGTCAAGTACAGCCATTGTACAATGGAGTAGAGCCATAGTAGAGTGCAGTAGAGTCGTGTAGAGCCAAGTAGAACCAAGGTAGCATGTAGTAGAGTCATGTAAGCCATGGTAGAATGTAGTAGATTCAAGTAGATTCAAGTGGAGCCTTGGTAGAATGTAGTAGAGCCAAGGTAGAGTGTAGTACAGTCAAGTACAGTCAAGTAGAGCCATGGTAGAATGTAGTACAGTCAAGTAGCGTCAAGTAGAGCCATGGTAGAATGTAGTACAGGCATACAGAGATAAGTAGAGCTATGGTAGAATGTAGTAGAGTCACGTAGAGTAACGTGGAGCCATGGTAGAATGTAGTAGAGACATGGTAGAGTGTAGTAGAGTCAAGTAGAGCCAAGTAGAGCCATGGTAGAGTGTAGTAGAGTCAAGTAGAGCCAAGTTGAGCCATGTTAGAGTGTAGTAAAGTCAAGTACAGCCATGGTAGAGTGTAGTAGAGTCCACTAGAGCCAAGTAGAGCTATGGTACAGTGTAGTAGAGCCAAGTAGAAGCAAGTAGAGCAATGGGAGAGTGTAGGAGAGTGAACTAGAGTCAAGAAGAGTTATGGTAGAATGTAGTAGAGGCATACAGAGTCAAGTGGAGCTATGGTAGAATGTAGTAGAGGCATACAGAGTCAAGTGGAGCTATGGTAGAATGTAGTAGAGTCACGTAGAGTCACGTGGAGCCATGGTAGAATGTAGTAGAGACATTGTAGAGTGTAGTAGAGTCAAGTCGAGCCAAGTACTGCCATGGTAGAGTGTAGTAGAGTCAAGTAGAGCCCAGTAGAGCCAAGGTAGAGTGCAGTAGAGCCAAGTAGAGCTATGGTAGAGTGTAGGAGAGTCAAGTACAGTCAAGAAGAGCCATGTTAGAATTCAGTAGAATCATGTAGTGTCAAGTAGAGACATGGTACAATGGAGTAGAGCCATGGTAGAGTGTAGTAGAGTCAAGTAGAGCCAAGTTGAGCCATGGTAGAGTGTAGTAGAGGCAAGTAGAGCCATGATAGAATGTAGCAGAGTCATGTAGTGTGAAGTAGAGCCATGATATACAATGGAGTAGAGCCATGGTAAAGTGTAGTAGAGCCAAGTAGAGCCAAGTAGAGCCAAGGTAGAGTGTAGTGGACTCAAGTAGAGCAAATTAGAGCCATGGTAGAATGTGGTAGAACCAGGTAGAGCCATGGTAGAGTGTAGTACAGTCGAGTAGAGTCACGTGGATCAATGGTAGGATGTAGTAGCGCGAAGGTAGAGTGTAGCAGACAAGTAGAGTCAAGTAGAGCCATGGCAGAATGTAGTTGAGTCAAGTAGAGTCAAGTAGAGCCAACGTAGAATGTAGTAGACTCAAGTAGAGCCAAGTAGAGCCATGATAGAGTGTAGTAGAGTCAAGTAGAGCCAAGTAGAGCCATGGTAGAATGTAGTAGAGTCATGTAGTGTCAAGTAGACTCATGGTATTATGGAGTAGAGCCATGGTAGAGTGCAGTAGATTCAGGTAGAGCCAAGTAGAGCCACAGTAGCATGTAGTACAGTCACGTATAGTCACGTGGAGCCATGGTAGAATGTAGTAGAGCCAAGGTAGAGTGTTGTACAGTCAAGTAGAGTCAAGTAGAGCCATGGCAGAATGTAGTAGAGTCAAGTAGAGTCAAGTAGAGCCATGGTAGAATGTAGTGGACTCAAGTAGAGCTAAGTAGAGCCATGGTAGAGTGTAGTAGAGTCAAGTAGAGCCATGGTAGAATGTAGTAGAGTCATGTAGTGTCAAGTAGAGCTATGGTACAATGGAGTAGAGCCATGGGAGAGTGTAGTAGAGTCAAGTAGAGCCACTGTTGCATGTAGTAGAGTCATGTAGAACCAAGTAGAGCCATGGTAGAATGTAGCAGAGTCAAGTAGAGTCACGTGGAGCAATGGTAGAATGTAGTAGAGCCAAGGTAGAGTGTTGTACAGTCAAGTAGAGTCAAGTAGAGCCATGGCAGAATGTAGTAGAGTCAAGTAGAGTCAAGTAGAGCCATGGTAGAATGTAGTAGAGGCATACAGAGTCAAGTAGAACTATGGTAGAATGCAGTAGATTCATGTAGAGTGCCGTGGAGCCATGGTAGAATGCAGTAGAGACATGCTAGAGTGTAGTAGAGCCAAGTAGAGCCATGGTAGATTGTAGTACAGTCACGTAGAGCCAAGTAGAGTCAAGGTAGGGTGTAGTGGACTCAAGTAGAGCCAAGTAGAGCCATGGTAGAGTGAAGTAGAGTCAAGTAGAGTCAAGTAGAGCCATGGTAGAATATAGTAGAGTCATGTAGAGTCAAGTAGAGCCATGGTAGAATGTAGTAGAACCAGGTAGAGCCATGGTAGAGTATAGTAGAGTCAAGTAGAGTCACGTGGATCCGTGGTGGATGTAGTAGAGCTAAGGTAGAGTGTAGTAGAGACAAGTAGAGCCAGGTCTAGCAATGATATAGTGTAGTAGAGTCAAGTAGAGCCGAGTAGAGGCATCGTAGAGTGTAGTAGAGTCAAGTTGAACCATGGTAGAATGTAGTAGAGTCATGTAGTGTCAAGTAGAGCCATGGTACAATGGAGTAGAGCCAAGTATTGCCAAGTAGAGCCATGGTAGAGTGTAGTAGAGCCAAGTAGAGCCAAGTAGAGCAATGGGAGAATGTAGGAGTGTCAAGTAGAGTCAAGACGAGCTATGGTAGAATGTAGTAGAGGCATACAGAGTCAAGTAGAGCTATGGTAGAATGGAGTGGAGTCATATAGAGACAAGTAGAAGTATGGTAGAATGTAGTAGAGTCAAGTAAGTAGAGCCATGGTAGAGTGTACTAGAGTCAAATAGAGCCAAGTAGAGCTATGGTAGAGTGTAGTAGAGTCAAGTAGAGCCAAGTAGAGCCATTGAATAATGTAGTAGAGTCATGTACAGTCAAGTAGAGCCATGGTAGAATGTAGTAGAGCAAGGTAGAGTCAAGTAGAGACATGGTAGAGTGTAGGAGAGTCATGTAGTGTGAAGTAGAGCCATGATATACAATGGAGTACAGACATGGTAGAGTGTAGTAGAGTCAAGTAGAGCCAAGTTCAGCCATGGTAGAGTGTAGTAGAGGCAAGTAGAGCCATGATAGAATGTAGCAGAGTCATGTAGTGTGAAGTAGAGCCATGATATTCAATGGAGTAGAGCCAAGGTAGAGTGTAGTGGACTCAAGTAGAGCAAATTAGAGCCATGGTAGAATGTGGTAGAGCCAGGTAGAGCCATGGTAGAGTGTAGTACAGTCAAGTAGAGTCACGTGGATCCATGGTAGGATGTAGTAGCGCGAAGGTAGAGTGTAGCAGACAAGTAGAGTCAAGTAGAGCCATGGCAGAATGTAGTTGAGTCAAGTAGAGTCAAGTAGAGCCAACGTAGAATGTAGTAGACTCAAGTAGAGCCAAGTAGAGCCATGATAGAGTGTAGTAGAGTCAAGTAGAGCCAAGTAGAGCAATGGTAGAATGTAGTAGAGTCATGTAGTGTCAAGTAGACACATGCTACTATGGAGTAGAGCCATGGTAGAGTGCAGTAGATTCAGGTAGAGCCACGTACAGCCACGGTAGCATGTAGTAGAGTCATGTAGAGCCAAGTAGAGCCATGGTAGAATGCTATAGAGCCAGGTAGAGCCATGGTAGAATGCAGTACAGTCAAGTAGAGTCACGTGGAGCCATGGTAGAATGTAGTAGAGCCAAGGTAGAGTGTAGTACAGTGAAGTAGAGTCAAGTAGAGCCATGGTAGCATGAAGTAGAGGTATACAGAGTCAAGTAGAGCTATCGTAGAATGTAGTAGAGTCAAGTAGAGTCACGTGGTGCCATGGTAGAATGTAGTAGAGACATGGTAGAGTGTAGTACAGTCAAGTAGAGATGAGTAGAGCCATGGTAGATATAGTAGAGTCAAGTAGAGCCAAGTAGAGCTATGGTAGAGTGTAGTACAGCCAAGTAGAGCAATGGTAGAGTGTACAAGAGTCAAGTAGAGTCAAGAAGAGGCATGGTAGCATTTCGTAGAATCATGTAGGGTCAAGTAGAGCCATGGTAGAATGTAGTAGAACAAGGTAGAGCCATGGTAGTGTGTAGTAGAGTCAAGTAGAGTCACATGGAGCATTGTTAGAATGTAGTAGAGCCATGGTAGAGTGTAGTACAGTCATGTAGAGTCAAGTAGAGCCAAGGCAGAACGTAGTAGAGTCAAGTAGAGTCAAGTAGAGCCATGGTAGAATGTAGTAGAGGCATACAGAGTCAAGTAGAGCTATGGTAGAATGCAGTAGAGTCACATAGAGTCACGTGGAGCCATGGTAGAATGTAGTAAAGACATGGTAGAATGCAGTAGAGTCAAGTAAATCCAAGTACAGCCATGGTAGACTGTAGTAGAGTCACGTAGAGCCGAGTTGAGCCAAGGTAGGGTGTAGTGGACTCAAGTAGAGCCAAGTAGAGCCATGGTAGAATGTAGTAGAGTCATGTAGTGTGAAGTAGAGCCATGATATACAATGGAGTAGAGCCATGGTACAGTGCAGTAGAGTCAAGTAGAGCCAAGTAGAGCCAAGTAGAGTCAAGGTAGAGTGTAGTGGACTCAAGTAGAGCCAAGTAGAGCCATGGTAGAGTGTAGTAGAGTCAAGTAGAGCCATGGTAGAATGTAGTAGAGTCATGTAGTGTCAAGTAGAGCTATGGTACAATGGAGTAGAGCCATGGGAGAGTGCAGTAGAGTCAAGTAGAGTCACTGTTGCATGTAGTAGAGTAAGGTAGAACCAAGTAGAGCCATGGTAGAATGCAGCAGAGTCAAGTAGAGTCACGTGGAGCCATGGTAGAATGTAGTAGAGCCAAGGTAGAGTGTAGTACAGTCAAGTAGAGTCAAGTAGAGCCATGGCAGAATGCAGCAGAGTCAAGTAGAGTCAAGTAGAGCCATGGTAGAATGTAGTAGAGGCATACAGAGTCAAGTAGAACTATGGTAGAATGCAGTTGAGTCATGTAGAGTGCCGTGGAGCCATGGTAGAATGTAGTAGAGACATGGTAGAGTGTAGTATATTCAAGTAGAGCCAAGTAGAGCCATGGTAGAGTGTAGTACAGTCACGTAGAGCCAAGTAGAGCCAAGGTATAGGGTGTAGTGGACTCAAGTAGAGCCAAGTAGAGCCATGGTAGAGTGAAGTAGAGTCAAGTAGAGTCAAGTAGAGCCATGGTAGAATGTAGTAGAGTCATGTAGATTCAAGTAGAGCCATGGTAGAATGTAGTAGAACCAGGTAGAGCCATGGTAGAGTGTAATAGAATCAAGTAGAGTCACGTGGATCCGTGGTAGGATGTAGTAGAGCCAAGGTAGAGTGTAGTGGAGACAAGTAGAGCCAGGTCTAGCAATGATATAGTGTAGTAGAGTCAAGTAAAACCATGGTAGAATGTAGTAGAGTCATGTAGTGTCAAGTAGAGCCTTAGTACAATGGAGTAGAGCCAAGGTAGAGTGTAGTACAGTCAAGTAGAGTCAAGTAGAGCCATGGCAGAATGTAGTAGAGTCAAGTATTGCCAAGTAGAGCCATGGGAGAGTGTAGTAGAGCCAAGTAGAACCAAGTAGAGCAATGGGAGAATGTAGGAGAGTCAAGTAGAGTCAAGACAAGCTATGGTAGAATGTAGTAGAGGCATACAGAGTCAAGTAGAGCTATGGTGGAATGCAGTAGAGTCATATAGAGACAAGTAGAACTATGGTAGAATGTAGTAGAGTCAAGTAAGTAGAGCCATGGTAGAGTGTAGTAGAGTCAAATAGAGCCAAGTAGAGCTATGGTAGAGTGTAGTAGAGTCAAGTAGAGCCAAGAAGAGCCATGGTAGAATGTAGTAGAGTCATGTAGAGTCAAGTAGAGCCATGGTAGAATGTAGTAGAGCAAGGTAGAGTCAAGTAGAGCCATGGTAGAGTGTAGGAGACTCATGTAGTGTGAAGTAGAGCCATGATATACAATAGAGTAGAGCCATGGTAGAGTGTAGTAGAGTCAAGTAGAGCCAAGTTGAGCCATGGTAGACTGTAGTAGAGGCAAGTAGAGCCATGGTAGAATGTAGCAGAGTCATGTAGTGTGAAGTAGAGCCATGATATACAGTGGAGTAGAGCCATGGTAGAGTGTAGTAGAGCCAAGTAGAGCCAAGTAGAGCCATGGCAGAGTGTAGTAGAGTCAAGTAGAGTCACGTGGATGCATGGTAGGATGTAGTAGCGCCAAGGTAGTGTGTAGCAGACAAGTAGAGTCAAGTAGAGCCATGGCAGAATGTAGTAGAGTCAAGTAGAGTCAAGTAGAGCCATCGTAGAATGTAGTAGAGTCAAGTAGAGCCAAGTAGAGCCATGGTAGAGTGTAGTAGAGCCAATTAGAGCCAAGTAGAGGAATGGGAGAGTGTAGGAGAGTCCAGTAGAGTCAAGAAGAGCCAAGGTAGAATGTAGTAGAGGCATACAGAGTCAAGTAGAACTATGGTAGAATGCAGTAGAGTCATATAGATACAAGTAGAACTATGGTAGAATATAGTAGAGTCAAGTAGATCCAAGTAGAGCCATGGTAGACTGTAGTAGAGTCAAATAGAGCCAAGTAGAGCCTTGGTAGAGTTTAGTAGAGTCATGTAGAGCCGAGTAGAGCCAAGGTAGAGTGTAGTGGACTCAAGTAGAGCAAAGTAGAGCCATGGTAGAATGTAGTAGAGCCAGGTAAAGCCATGGTATGGTGTAGTAGAGTCAAGTAGATTCACGTGGAGCCATGGTAAAATGTAGTAGAGCCAAGGTAGAGTGTAGTACAGTCAAGTACAGTCAAGTAGAGCCATGGTAGAATGTAGTACAGTCAAGTAGCGTCAAGTAGAGCCATGATAGAATGTAGTACAGGCATACAGAGATAAGTAGAGCTATGGTAGAATGTAGTAGAGTCACGTAGAGTAACGTGGAGCCATGGTAGAATGTAGTAGAGACATGGTAGAGTGTAGTAGAGTCAAGTAGAGCCAAGTAGAGCCATGGTAGAGTGTAGTAGAGTCAAGTAGAGCCAAGTTGAGCCATGTTAGAGTGTAGTAAAGTCAAGTAGAGCCATGGTAGAGTGTAGTAGAGTCAAGTAGAGCCAACTAGAGCTATGGTACAGTGTAGTAGAGCCAAGTAGAGCCAAGTAGAGCAATGGGAGAGTGTAGGAAAGTGAACTAGAGTCAAGAAGAGTTATGGTAGAATGTAGTACAGGCATACAGAGTCAAGTGGAGCTATGGCAGAATGTAGTACAGGCATACAGAGTCAAGTGGAGCTATGGTAGAATGTGGTACAGTCACGTAGAGTCACGTGGAGCCATGGTAGAATGTAGTAGAGACATTGTAGAGTGTAGTAGAGTCAAGTCGAGCCAAGTACTGCCATGGTAGAGTCTAGTAGAGTCAAGTAGAGCCCAGTAGAGCCAAGGTAGAGTGCAGTAGAGCCAAGTAGAGCTATGGTAGACTGTAGGAGAGTCAAGTACAGTCAAGAAGAGCCATGTTAGATTTCAGTAGAATCATGTAGTGTCAAGTAGAGACATGGTACAATGGAGTAGAGCCATGGTAGAGTGTAGTAGAGTCAAGTAGAGCCAAGTAGAGCCAAGGTAGAGTGTAGTGGACTCAAGTAGAGCAAATTAGAGCCATGGTAGAATGTGGTAGAACCAGGTAGAGCCATGGTAGAGTGTAGTACAGTCAAGTAGAGTCACGTGGATCCATGGTAGGATGTAGTAGCGCGAAGGTAGAGTGTAGCAGACAAGTAGAGTCAAGTAGAGCCATGGCAGAATGTAGTTGAGTCAAGTAGAGTCAAGTAGAGCCAACGTAGAATGTAGTAGACTCAAGTAGAGCCAAGTAGAGCCATGATAGAGTGTAGTAGAGTCAAGTAGAGCCAAGTAGAGCCATGGTAGAATGTAGTAGAGTCATGAAGTGTCAAGTAGACTCATGGTACTATGGAGTAGAGCCATGGTAGAGTGCAGTAGATTCAGGTAGAGCCACGTAGAGCCACGGTAGCATGTAGTAGAGTCATGTAGAGCCAAGTAGAGCCATGGTAGAATGCAGTAGAGCCAGGTAGAGCCATGGTAGAATGCAGTACAGTCAAGTATAGTCACGTGGAGCCATGGTAGAATGTAGTAGAGCCAAGGTAGAGTGTAGTACAGTGAAGTAGAGTCAAGTAGAGCCATGGTAGCATGAAGTAGAGGTATACAGAGTCAAGTAGAGCTATCGTAGAATGTAGTAGAGTCAAGTAGAGTCACGTGGTGCCATGGTAGAATGTAGTAGAGACATGGTAGAGTGTAGTACAGTCAAGTACAGACGAGTAGAGTCATGGTAGATATAGTAGAGTCAAGTAGAGCCAAGTAGAGCTATGGTAGAGTGTAGTACAGCCAAGTAGAGCAATGGTAGAGTGTAGAAGAGTCAAGTAGAGTCAAGAAGAGGCATGGTAGCATTTAGTAGAATCATGTAGGGTCAAGTAGAGCCATGGTAGAATGTAGTAGAACAAGGTAGAGCCATGGTAGTGTGTAGTAGAGTCAAGTAGAGTCACATGGAGCATTGTTAGAATGTAGTAGAGCCATGGTAGAGTGTAGTACAGTCAAGTAGAGTCAAGTAGAGCCATGGCAGAATGTAGTAGAGTCACGTAGAGTCAAGTAGAGCCATGGTAGAATGTAGTAGAGGCATACAGAGTCAAGTAGAGCTATGGTAGAATGCAGTAGAGTCACGTAGAGTCACGTGGAGCCATGGTAGAATGTAGTAGAGACATGGTAGAGTGTAGTAGAGTCAAGTAGATCCAAGTACAGCCATGGTAGACTGTAGTAGAGTCACGTAGAGCCGAGTTGAGCCAAGGTAGGGTGTAGTGGACTTAAGTAGAGCCAAGTAGAGCCATGGTAATATGTAGTAGAGTCATGTAGTGTGAAGTAGAGCCATAATATACAATGGAGTAGAGCCATGGTAGAGTGCAGTAGAGTCAAGTAGAGCCAAGTAGAGCCAAGTAGAGCCAAGGTAGAGTGTAGTGAACTCAAGTAGAGCCAAGTAGAGCCATGGTAGAGTATAGTAGAGTCAAGAAGAGCCATGGTAGAATGTAGTAGAGTCATGTAGTGTCAAGTAGAACTACGGTAAAATGGAGTAGAGCCATGGGAGACTGTAGTAGAGTCAAGTAGAGTCACTGTTGCATGTAGTAGAGTCAGGTAGAACCAAGTAGAGCCATGGTAGAATGTAGCAGAGTCAAGTAGAGTCAAGTAGAGCCATGGTAGAATGTAGTAGAGGCATACAGAATCAAGTAGAACTATGGTAGAATGCAGTTGAGTCATGTAGAGTGCCGTGGAGCCATGGTAGAATGTAGTAGAGACATGGTAGAGTGTAGTATATTCAAGTAGAGCCAAATAGAGCCATGGTAGAGTGTAGTACAGTCACGTAGAGCCAAGTAGAGCCAAGGTAGGGTGTAGTGGACTCAAGTAGAGCCAAGTAGAGCCATGGTAGGGTGAAGTAGAGTCAAGTAGAGTCAAGTAGAGCCATGGTAGAATGTAGTAGAGTCATGTAGATTCAAGTAGAGCCATGGTAGAATGTAGTAGAACCAGGTAGAGCCATGGTAGAGTGTAATAGAATCAAGTAGAGTCACGTGGATCCGTGGTAGGATGTAGCAGAGCCAAGGTAGAGTGTAGTAGAGACAAGTAGAGCCAGGTCTAGCAATGATATAGTGTAGTAGAGTCAAGTAGAACCATGGTAGAATGTAGTAGAGTCATGTAGTGTCAAGTAGAGCCTTAGTACAATGGAGTAGAGCCAAGGTAGAGTGTAGTACAGTCAAGTAGAGTCAAGTAGAGCCATGGCAGAATGTAGTAGAGTCAAGTAGAGTCAAGTAGAGCCATGGTAGAGTGTAGTAGAGTCAAGTATTGCCAAGTAGAGCCATAGTAGAGTGTAGTAGAGCCAAGTAGAGCCAAGTAGAGCAATGGGAGAATGTAGGAGAGTCAAGTAGAGTCAAGACAAGCTATGGTAGAATGTAGTAGAGGCATACAGAGTCAAGTAGAGCTATGGTGGAATGCAGTAGAGTCATATAGAGACAAGTAGAACTATGGTAGAATGTAGTAGAGTCAAGTAAGTAGAGCCATGGTAGAGTGTAGTAGAGTCAAATAGAGCCAAGTAGAGCTATGGTAGAGTGTAGTAGAGTCAAGTAGACCCAAGTAGAGCCATGGTAGAATGTAGTAGAGTCATGTAGAGTCAAGTAGAGCCATGGTAGAATGTAGTAGAGCAAGGTAGAGTCAAGTAGAGCCATGGTAGAGTGTAGGAGAGTCATGTAGTGTGAAGTAGAGCCATGATATACAATAGAGTAGAGCCATGGTAGAGTGTAGTAGAGTCAAGTAGAGCCAAGTTGAGCCATGGTAGAGTGTAGTAGAGGCAAGTAGAGACATGGTAGAATGTAGCAGAGTCATGTAGTGTAAAGTACAGACATGGTATACAGTGGAGTAGAGCCATGGTAGAGTGTAGTAGAGTCAAGTAGAGCCAAGTAGAGGCAAGGTAGAGTGTAGTGGACTCAAGTAGAGCAAAGTAGAGCCATGGTAGAATGTAGTAGAGCCAGGTAGAGCCATGGCAGAGTGTAGTAGAGTCAAGTAGAGTCACGTGGATCCATGGTAGGATGTAGTAGCGCCAAGGTAGAGTGTAGCAGACAAGTAGAGTCAAGTAGAGCCATGGCAGAATGTAGTAGAGTCAAGTAGAGTCAAGTAGAGCCATCGTAGAATGTAGTAGAGTCAAGTAGAGCCAAGTAGAGCCATGGTAGAGTGTAGTAGAGCCAATTAGAGCCAAGTAGAGGAATGGGAGAGTGTAGGAGAGTCCAGTAGAGTCAAGAAGAGCCAAGGTAGAATGTAGTAGAGGCATATAGAGTCAAGTAGAGCTATGGTAGAATGCAGTAGAGTCATATAGAGACAAGTAGAAATATGGTAGAATATAGTAGAGTCAAGTAGAGTCAAGTAAAGCCAAGGTAGAGTGTAGTGGACTCAAGTAGAGCAAAGTAGAGCCATGGTAGAATGTAGTAGAGCCAGGTAAAGCCATGGAATGGTGTAGTAGAGTCAAGTAGAGTCACGTGGATCCATGGTAGGATGTAGTAGAGCAAAGGTAGAGTGTAGTACTGTCAAGTAGAGTCAAGTAGAGCCATGGCAGAATGTAGTAGAGGCATACAGAGTCAAGTAGAGCTATGGTAGAATGCAGTAGAGTCATATAGAGACAAGTAGAACTATGGTAGAATATAGTAGAGTCAAGTAGAGCCAAGTAGAGCCAAGGTAGAGTGTAGTGGACTCAAGTAGAGCAAAGTAGAGCCATGGTAGAATGTAGTAGAGCCAGGTAAAGCCATGGTATGGTGTAGTAGAGTCAAGTAGAGTCACGTGGATCCATGGTAGGATGTAGTACCACCAAGGTAGAGTGTAGTAGACAAGTAGAGCCAGGACTAGCAATGGTATAGTGTAGTTGAATAAAGTAGAGCCATGGTAGAATGTAGTAGAGTCAAGTAGTGTCAAGTACAGCCATTGTACAATGGAGTAGAGCCATAGTAGAGTGCAGTAGAGTCGTGTAGAGCCAAGTAGAACCAAGGTAACATGTAGTAGAGTCATGTAAGCCATGGTAGAATGTAGTAGAGTCAAGTAGATTCAAGTGGAGCCATGGTAGAATGTAGTAGAGCCAAGGTAGAGTGTAGTACAGTCAAGTACAGTCAAGTAGAGCCATGGTAGAATGTAGTACAGTCAAGTAGCGTCAAGTAGAGCCATGGTAGAATGTAGTACAGGCATACAGAGATAAGTAGAGCTATGGTAGAATGTAGTAGAGTCACGTAGAGTAACGTGGAGCCATGGTAGAATGTAGTAGAGACGTGGTAGAGTGCAGTAGAGTCAAGTAGAGCCAAGTAGAGCCATGGTAGAGTGTAGTAGAGCCAAGTAGAGCAATGATAGAGTGTAGGTAAATCAAGTAGAGTCAAGAAGAGCCATGGTAGAATTCAGTAGAAGCATGTAGTGTCAAGTAGAGCAATGGTACAATGGAGTAGAGCCATGGTAGAGTGTAGTAGAGTCAAGTAGAGCCAAGTTGAGCCATGTTAGAGTGTAGTAAAGTCAAGTAGAGCCATGGTAGAGTGTAGTAGAGTCAAGTAGAGCCAAGTAGAGCTATGGTACAGTGTAGTAGAGCCGAGTAGAGCCAAGTAGAGCAATGGGAGAGTGTAGGAGAGTGAACTAGAGTCAAGAAGAGTTATGGTAGAATGTAGTAGAGGCATACAGAGTCAAGTGGAGCTATGGTAGAATGTAGTAGAGGCATACAGAGTCAAGTGGAGCTATGGTAGAATGTAGTAGAGTCACGTAGAGTCACGTGGAGCCATGGTAGAATGTAGTAGAGACATTGAAGAGTGTAGTAGAGTCAAGTCGAGCCAAGTACTGCCATGGTAGAGTGTAGTAGAGTCAAGTAGAGCCCAGTAGAGCCAAGGTAGAGTGCAGTAGAGCCAAGTAGAGCTATGGTAGAGTGTAGAAGAGTCAAGTACAGTCAAGGGGAGCCATGTTAGAATTCAGTAGAATCATGTAGTGTCAAGTAGAGACATGGTACAATGGAGTAGAGCCATGGTAGAGTGTAGTAGAGTCAAGTAGAGCCAAGTTGAGACATGGTAGAGTGTAATACAGTCAAGTAGAGCCGTGGTAGAATGTAGTTGAGTCATGTAGTGTGAAGTAGAGCAATGATATACAATGGAGTAGAGTCATGGTACAGTGTAGTAGAGTCAATTAGAGCCAAGTAGAGCCAAGGTAGAGTGTAGTGGATTCAAGTAGAGCCAAGTAGAGCCACGGTAGAGTGTAGTAGAGTCAAGTAGAGTCAAGTAGAGCCATGGTAGAATGTAGTAGAGTCATGTAGAGTCAAGATATAGCCATGGTAGAATGTAGTACAGCAAGGTCGAGCCATGGTAGAGTGTAGATGAGTCAAGTAGAGTCAAGAAGAGGCATGGTAGTATTTAGTAGAATCATGTAGTGTCAAGTAGAGCCATGATAGAATGTAGTAGAGCAAGGTAGAGCCATGGTAGTGTGTAGTAGAGTCAAGTAGAGTCACATGGAGCATTGTTAGAATGTAGTAGAGCCAAGGTAGTGTGTAGTACAGTCAAGTAGAGTCAAGTAGAGCCATGGAAGAATGTAGTAGAGTCAAGTAGAGACGAGTAGAGCCATGGTAGATGTAGTAGAGTCAAGTAGAGCCAAGTAGAGCTATGGTAGAGTGTAGTAGAGCGAAGTAGAGCAATGGTAGAGTGTAGAAGAGTCAAGTAGAGTCAAGAAGACGCATGGTAGCATTTAGTAGAATCATGTAGTGTCAAGTAGAGTCATGGTAGAATGTAGTAGAGCAAGGTAGAGCCATGGTAGTGTGTAGTAGAGTCAAGTAGAGTCACATGGAGCAATGTTAGAATGTAGTACAGCCATGGTAGAGTGTAGTACAGTCAAGTAGAGTCAAGTAGAGCCATGGCAGAATGTAGTAGAGTCAAGTAGAGTCAAGTAGAGCAATGGTAGAATGTAGTAGAGGCTTACAGAGTGAAGTAGAGCTAAGGTAGAATGCAGTAGAGTCACGTAGAGTCACGTGGAGCCATGGTAGAATGTAGTAGAGACATGGTAGAGTGTAGTAGAGTCAAGTAGATCCAAGTACAGCCATGGTAGAGTGTAGTAGAGTCACGTACAGCCGAGTTGAGCCAAGGTAGGGTGTAGTGGACTCAAGTAGAGCCAAGTAGAGCCATGGTAGAGGGTAGTAGAGTCAAGTAGAGTCAAGTAGAGCCATGGTAGAATGTAGTAGAGTCATGTAGTGTGAAGTAGAGCCATGATATACAATGGAGTAGAGCCATGGTAGAGTGCAATAGAGTCAAGTACAGCCAAGTAGAGCCAAGGTAGAGTGTAGTGGACTCAAGTAGAGCCAAGTAGAGCCATGGTAGAATGTAGTAGAGTCATGTAGTGTCAAGTAGAGCTATGGTACAATGGAGTAGAGCCATGGGAGAGTGTAGTAGAGTCAAGTAGAGCCACTGTTGCATGTAGTAGAGTCATATAGAACCAAGTATAGCAATGGTAGAATGTAGCAGAGTCAAGTAGAGTCACGTGGAGCCATGGTAGAATGTAGTAGAGCCAAGGTAGAGTGTAGTACAGTCAAGTAGAGTCAAGTAGAGCCATGGCAGAATGTAGTAGAGTCAAGTAGAGTGAAGTAGAGCCATGGTAGAATGTAGTAGAGGCATACAGAGTCAAGTAGAGCTATGGTAGAATGCAGTAGAGTCATATAGAGACAAGTAGAACTATGGTAGAATATAATAGAGTCAAGTAGATCCAAGTAGAGCCATAGTAGACTGTAGTAGAGTCAAATAGAGCCAAGTAGAGCCATGGTAGAGTTTAGTAGAGTCAAGTAGAGCCGAGTACAGCCAAGGTAGAGTGTAGTGGACTCAAGTAGAGCAAAGTAGAGCAATGGTAGAATGTAGTAGAGCCAGGTAGAGCCATGGTATGGTGTAGTAGAGTCAAGTAGAGTCACGTGGATCCATGGTAGGATGTAGTAGCACCAAGGTAGAGTGTAGTAGACAAGTAGAGCCAGGACTAGCAATGGTATAGTGCAGTAGAGTAAAGTAGAGCCATGGTAGAATGTAGTAGAGTCAAGTGGTGTCAAGTACAGCCATTGTACAATGGAGTAGAGCCATAGTAGAGTGCAGTAGAGTAGTGTAGAGGCACGTAGAACCAAGGTAGCATGTAGTAGAGTCATGTAGGCCATGGTAGAATGTAGTAGAGTCAAGTAGATCAATGGGAGAGTGTAGGAGAGTCAAGTAGAGTTAAGTAGAGCCATGGTAGAGTGTAGTAGAGTCAAGTAGAGCCAAGCAGAGCCATGGTAGAGTGTAGTATAGCCAAGTAGAGCCAAGTAGAGCAATGGGAGAGTGTAGGAGAGTCAAGTAGAGTCAACATGAACCATGGTAGAATGTAGTAGAGGAATACAGAGTCAAGTAGAGCTATGGTAGAATGCAGTAGAGTCATATCGAGACAAGTTGAACAATGGTTGAAAGTAGTAGAGTCAAGTAGAGCCAAGTAGAGCCATGGTAGAGTGTAGTAGAGTCAAATAGAGCCAATTAGATCCATGGTAGAATGGAGTAGAGTTAAGTAGAGTCAAGTAGAGCCATGGTAGAATGGAGTAGAGTCATGTAGAGTCAAGTAGAGCCATGGTAGAATGTAGTAGTGTGAAGTAGAGCCATCGTAGGGTTTAGGAGAGTCAAGTATAGAGTCACGTGGATCCATGGTAGGATGTAGTAGAGCTAAGGTAGAGTATACTAGAGACAAGTAGAGCCAGGTCTAGAAATGATATAGTGTAGTAGAGTCAAGTAGAGCAAAGTAGAGCCATCGTAGAGTGTAGTAGAGTGAAGTACAGCCATGGTAGAATGTAGTAGAATAATGTAGTGTCAAGTAGAGCCATGGTACAATGGAGTAGAGCCATGGTAGAGTGTAGTAGAGTCAAGTAGAGCCACGGTTGCATGTAGTAGAGTCATGTAGAACGAAGTAGAGCCATGGTAGAATGTAGTAGAGCCAGGTAGAGCCATGGTAGAATGCAGGAGAGTCAAGTAGAGTCACGTGGAGCAATGGTAGAATGTAGTAGAGCAAAGGTAGAGTGTAGTACTGTCAAGTAGAGTCAAGTAGAGCCATGGCAGAATGTAGTAGAGTCAAGTAGAGTCAACTAGAGCAATGGTAGAATGTAGTAGAGTCATACAGTGTCAAGTAGAGCTATATAGAATGCAGTAGAGTCACGTAGAGACTCGTGGATTCATGGTAGAATGTAGTAGAGGCATCGTAGAGTGTAGTAGAGTCAAGTAGAGCCATTGTAGAATGTAGTAGAGTCATGTAGTGTCAAGTAGAGCCATGGTACAATGGAGTATACCCAAGGTAGAGTGTAGTGCAGTCAAATAGAGTCAAGTAGAGCCATGGCAGAATGTAGTAGAGTCAAGTAGAGTTAAGTAGAGCCATGGTAGAGTGTAGTAGAGTCAAGTAGAGCCAAGCAGAGCCATGGTAGAGTGTAGTGTAGCCAAGTAGAGCCAAGTAGAGCAATGGGAGAGTGTAGGAGAGTCAAGTAGAGTCAAGATGAGCCATGGCGGAATGTAGTAGAGGAATACAGAGTCAAGTAGAGCTATGGTAGAATGCAGTAGAGTCATATCGAGACAAGTTGAACAATGGTTCAAAGTAGTAGAGTCAAGTAGAGCCAAGAAGAGCCATGGTAGAGTGTAGTAGAGTCAAATAGAGCCAATTAGATCCATGGTAGAATGGAGTAGAGTTAAGTAGAGTCAAGTAGAGCCATGGTAGAATGTAGTAGAGTCATGTAGAGTCAAGTAGAGCCATGGTAGAATGTAGTAGAGTGAAGTAGAGCCGTCGTAGGGTTTAGGAGAGTCAAGTAAAATCACGTGGATCCATGGTAGGATGTAGTAGAGCTAAGGTAGAGTAAAGTAGAGACAAGTAGAGCCAGGTCTAGAAATGATATACTGTAGTAGAGTCAAGTAGAGCAAAGTAGAGCCATCGTAGAGTGTAGTAGAGTGAAGTACAGCCATGGTAGAATGTAGTAGAATAATGTAGTGTCAAGTAGAGCCATGGTACAATGGAGTAGAGCCATGGTAGAGTGTAGTAGAGTCAAGTAGAGCCACGGTTGCATGTAGTAGAGTCATGTAGAACGAAGTAGAGCCATGGTAGAATGTAGTAGAGCCAGGTAGAGCCATGGTAGAATGCAGGAGAATCAAGTAGAGTCACGTGGAGCCATGGTAGAATGTAGTAGAGCAAAGGTAGAGTGTAGTACTGTCAAGTAGAGTCAAGTAGAGCCATGGCAGAATGTAGTAGAGTCAAGTAGAGTCAAGTAGAGCAATGGTAGAATGTAGTAGAGTCACACAGTGTCAAGTAGAGCTATATAGAATGCAGTAGAGTCACGTAGAGTCTCGTGGATCCATGGTAGAATGTAGTAGAGACATGGTACAGTGTAGTAGAGTCAAGTAGAGCCAAGTAGAGCCAAGTAGAGCAATGATAGAGTGTAGGTATGAATCAAGTAGAGTCAAGAAGAGCCATGGTAGAATTCAGTAGAATCATGTAGTGTCAAGTAGAGCAATGGTACAATGGAGTAGAGCCATGGTAGAGTGTAGTAGAGTCAAGTAGAGGCAAGTAGAGCTATGGTACTGTGTAGTAGAGCCAAGTAGAGCCAAGTAGAGCAATGGGAGAGTGTAGGAGAGTCAAGTAGAGTCAAGAAGAGCAATGGTAGAATGTAGTAGAGGCATACAGAGTCAAGTAGAGCTATGGTAGAATGTAGTAGAGTCACGTACAGTCACGTGGAGCCATGGTAGAATGTAGTAGAGACATGGTAGAGTGTAGTAGAGTCAAGTAGAGCCAAGTACTGCGATGGTAGAGTGTAGTAGAGTCAAGTAGAGCCAAGTAGAGCCAAGGTAGAGTGTAGTAGAGCCAAGTAGAGCAACGGTAGGGTGTAGGAGAGTCAAGTAGAGTCAAGAAGAGCCATGTTAGAATTCAGTAGAATCATGTAGTGTCAAGTAGAGACATGGTACAATGGAGTAGAGCCATGATAGAGTGTAGTAGAGTCAAGCAGAGCCAAGTTAACACATGGTAGAGTGTAGTACAGTCAAGTAGAGACATGGTAGAATGTAGTAGAGTCATGTAGTGTGAAGTAGAGCCATGATATACAATGGAGTAGAGCCATGGTAGAGTGTAGTAGAGTCAATTAGAGCCAAGTAGAGTCAAGGTAGAGTGTAGTGGATTCAAGTAGAGCAAAGTAGAGCCATGGTAGAGTGTAGTAGAGTCAAGTAGAGTCAAGTAGAGCAATGGTAGAATGTAGCAGAGTCATGTAGAGTCAAGTATAGCCATGGGAGAATGTAGTAGAGCAAAGTAGAGTCATGGTAGAGTGTACAAGAGTCAAGTAGAGTCAAGAAGAGGCATGGTAGCATTTAGTAGAATCATATAGTGTCAAGTAGAGCCATGGTAGAATGTAGTAGAGTCAAGTAGAGGCAAGCAGAGCTATGGTAGAGTGTAGTAGAGTCAAGTAGAGGCAAGTAGAGCTATCGTACTGTGTAGTAGAGCCAAGTAGAGCCAAGTAGAGCAATGGGAGAGTGTAGGAGAGTCAAGTATAGAGTCAAGAAGAGTAATGGTAGAATGTAGTAGAGGCATACAGAGTCAAGTGGAGCTATGGTAGAATGTAGTAGAACCACGTAGAGTCACGTGGAGCCATGGTAGAATGTAGTAGAGACATGGTAGAGTGTAGTAGAGTCAAGTAGAGCCAAGTAGAGCCATGGTAGAGTGTAGGAGGGCCAAGTAGAGCAATGGTAGAGTGTAGGAGAGTCAAGTAGAGTCAAGAAGACCCATGTTAGAATTCAGTAGAATCGTGTAGTGTCAAGTAGAGCCATGGTACAATGGAGTACAGCCATGGTAGAGTGTAGTAGAGTCAAGTACAGCCAAGTTGAGCCATGGTAGAGTCAAGTAGAGTCAAGTACAACCATGGTAGAATGTAGTAGAGTCAAGCACAGCCAAGTAGAGCCATGGTAGAATGTAGTAGAGTCATGTAGTGTCAAGTAGACACATGTTACTATGGAGTAGAGCCATGGTAGAGTGCAGTAGATTCAGGTAGAGCCACGTAGAGCCATGGTAGCATGTAGTAGAGTCAAGTAGAGTCAAGTAGAGACATGGTAGAATGTAGTAGAGTCAAGTAGAGCCATGGTAGAATGTAGTAGAGTCATGTAGTGTCAAGTAGACACATGGTACTATGGAGTAGAGCCATGGTAGAGTGCAGTAGATTCAGGTAGAGCCACGTAGAGCCACGGTAGCATGTAGTGGAGTCATGTACAGCTAAGTAGAGCCATGGTAGAATGCAGTAGAGCCAGGCAGAGCCATGGTAGAATGCAGTACAGTCAAGTAGAGTCACGTGGATCCATGGTAGAATGTAGTAGAGTCAAGGTAGAGTGTAGTACAGTGAAGTAGAGTCAAGTAGAGCCATGGTAGCATGTAGTAGAGGTATAACGAGTCAAGTAGAGCTATCGTAGAATGTAGTAGAATCAAGTAAAGTCACGTGGTGCCATGGTAGAATGTAGTAGAGACATGGTAGAGTGTAGTACAGTCAAGTAGAGACGAGTAGAACCATGGTAGAGTGTAGTAGAGTCAAGTAGAGCCAAGTAGAGCCATGGTAGACAGTGGCGTAGCTAAGGTAGGGCCTGGTAGGGCCTAGGCCCTACCAACTGCTGCAAGTGCCCTACCAACTGGAGCCCTACCGTCCGGCTTTCTCACTTACTGGAGCTACACAACCGCCAGTGTAACAGTGCTGTACGTACGTAGCTTCATTCGAGCAACCGCCAGGCACGCTGGGCTTCTCTTCGTCTACTGAGTACGACAGACATGTGTCTACAAACCACGCCTACACAAGTACATGTCTCGTTCCCAGTCTGTACTTGTGCCCTACCAACTGTCAGCTTCTAGCTACGCCACTGATGGTAGAGTGTAGTAGAATCAAGTAGAGCCAAGTAGAACTATGGTAGAGTGTAGTAGAGCCAAGTAGAGCGATGGTATAGAGTGTAGAAGAGTCAAGAAGAGGCATGGTAGCATTTAGTACAATCATGTAGTGTGAAGTAGAGCCACGGTAGAATGTAGTAGAGTCATGTAGTGTGAAGTAGAGCGATGATATACAATGGAGTAGAGCCATGGTAGAGTGTAGTAGAGTGAAGTAGAGCCATGGTAGACTTTAGTAGAGTCAAGTAGAGGCAAGTAGAGCCATGGTAGAGTGTAGTAGAGTCAAGTATAGCCAAGTATAGCCATGGTAGAGTATAGTAGAGTCACGTAGAGCTGAGTTGACCCAAGGTAGGGTGTAGTGGACTCAAGTAGAGCCAAGTAGAGCCATGGTAGAGTGTAGTAGAGTCAAGTAGAGTCAAGTAGAGCAATGGTAGAATCTTGTAGAGTCATGTAGTGTGAAGTAGAGCCATGATATACAATGGAGTAGAGCTATGGTAGAGTGTAGTAGAGTCAAGTAGAGCCAAGTAGAACCATGGTAGAGTGTAGTGGACTCAAGTAGAGCCAAGTAGAGGCATGGTAGAGTGTAGTAGAGTCAAGTAGAGCCATGGTAGAATGTAGTAGAGGCATACAGAATCAAGTAGAGCTATGGTAGAATGCAGTAGAGTCACGTAGAGTCACGTGGAGCCATGGTAGAATGTAGTAGAGACATGGTATAGAGTGTAGTAGGGTCAAGTAGATCCAAGTACAGCCAAGGTAGAGTGTAGTGGACTCAAGTAGACTCAAGTAGAGCCAAGGTAGAGTGTAGTACAGTCAAGTAGAGTCAAGTAGATCCATGGTAGAGTGTAGTAGAGTCAAGTAGAGCCAAGCAGAGCCATGGTAGAGTGTAGTATAGCCAAGTACAGCCATGTAGAGCAATGGGAGAGTGTAGGAGAGTCAAGTAGAGTCAAGAAGAGCCATGGTAGAATATAGTAGAGGCATACAGAGTCAAGTAGAGCTATGATAGAATGCAGTAGATTCATATAGAGACAAGTTGAACTATGATTCAATGTAGTAGAGTCAAGTAGAGCCATGGTAGAGTGTAGAAGATTCAAATAGAGCCAAGTAGAGCCATGGTAGAGTGTAGTAGAGTCAAGTAGAGTCAAGTAGAGCCATGGTAGAATGTAGTAGAGACATGTAGTGTGAAGTAGAACCATGATATACAATGGAGTAGAGCCATGGTAGAGTGCAGTAGAGTCAAGTAGATCCAAGTACAGCCAAGGTAGAGTGTAGTGGACTCAAGTAGACTCAAGTAGATCCAAGGTAGAGTGTAGTACAGTCAAGTAGAGTCAAGTAGAGCCAAGCAGAGCCATGGTAGAGTGTAGTATAGCCAAGTACAGCCATGTAGAGCAATTGGAGAGTGTAGGAGAGTCAAGTAGAGTCAAGAAGAGCCATGGTAGAATATAGTAGAGGCATACAGAGTCAAGTAGAGCTATGGTAGAATGCAGTAGAGTCATATAGAGACAAGTTGAACTATGGTTCAATGTAGTAGAGTCAAGTAGAGCCATGGTAGAGTGTAGTAGATTCAAATAGAGCCAAGTAGAGCCATGGTAGAGTGTAGTAGAGTCAAGTAGAGTCAAGTAGAGCCATGGTAGAATGTGGTAGAGACATGTAGTGTGAAGTAGAGCCATGATATACAATGGAGTAGAGCCATGGTAGTGTGCAGTAGAGTCAAGTAGAGCCAAGTAGAGCCAAGATAGAGTGTAGTGGACTCAAGTAGACTCAAGTAGAGCCAAGGTAGAGTGTAGTACAGTCAAGTACAGTCAAGTAGATCCATGGTAGAGTGTAGTGGAGTCAAGTAGAGCCAAGCAGAGCCATGGTAGAGTGTAGTACAGCCAAGTAGAGCCAAGTAGAGCAATTGGAGAGTGTAGGAGAGTCAAGTAGAGTCAAGAAGAGCCATGGTAGAATGTAGTAGAGGCATACAGAGTCAAGTAGAGCTATGGTAGAATGCAGTAGAGTCATATAGAGACAAGTAGAACTATGGTGGAATGTAGTAGAGTCAAGTAGATCCAAGTAGAGCCATGGTAGACTGTAGTAGATTCATTAAAAGGGCCAAGTAGAGCCATGGTAGAGTGTAGTACCGTCACGTAGAGCCAAGTAGAGCCAAGGTAGTGTGTAGTGGACTCAAGTAGAGCCAAGTAGAGCCATGGTAGAGTGCAGTAGAGTCAAGTAGAGTCAAGTAGAGCCATGGTTGAATGTAGTAGAGGCATGTAGTGTGAAGTAGAGCCATGATATACAATGGAGTAGAGCCAAGTAGAGCCAAGGTAGAGTGTAGTGGACTCCAGTAGAGCCAAGTAGAGCCATGGTAGAGTGTAGTAGAGTGAAGTAGAGCCACGGTTTCATGTAGTAGAGTCATGTAGAACCAAGTAGAGCCTTGGTAGAATGTAGTAGAGCCAGTTAGTGCCATGGTAGAATGCAGCAAAGTCAAGTAGAGTCACGTAGAGCCATGGTAGAATGTAGTAGAGGAAAGGTAGAATGTAGTACTGTCAAGTAGAGTCAAGTAGAGCCATGGCAGAATGTAGTAGAGTCAAGTAGAGTCAAGTAGAGCAATGGTAGAATTTAGTAGAGGCATACAGAGTCAAGTAGAGCTATGGTAGAATGCAGTAGAGTCACGTAGAGTCAGGTGGAGCCATGATAGAATGTAGCAGAGACATGGTAGAGTGTAGTAGAGTCAAGTTGAGCCAAGTAGAGCCATGGTAGAGTGTAGTAGAGTCATGTAGAGTCAAGTAGATCTATGGTAGAGTGTAGTAGAGCCAAGTAGAGCAATGATAGAGTGTATATAAGTCAAGTAGGGTCAAGAAGAGCCTTGGTAGAATTCAGTAGAATCATGTAGTGTGAAGTAGAGCCATGGTACAATGGAGTAGAGCCATGGTAGAGTGTAGTACAGTCAAGTAGAGCCATGGTAGAGTGTAGTAGAGTCAAGTAGATCCATCGTAAAATGTAGTAGAGTCATGAAGTGTGAAGTAGAGCCATGATATACAATGGATTAGAGCCATGGTAGAGTGTAGTAGAGTCAAGTAGAGCGAAGTAAAACCAAGGTAGAGTGTAGTGGATTCAAGTAGAGCCAAGTAGAGCCATGGTAGAGTGTAGTAGAGTCAAGTAGAGTCAAGTAGAGCCATGGTAGAATGTAGTAGAGTCAAGTATAGCCAAGTAGAGCCATGGTAGAATGTAGTAGAGTCATGTAGTGTCAAGTAGACACATGGTACTATGGAGTAGAGCCATGGTAGAGTGCAGTAGATTCAGGTAGAGCCACGTATATAGAACCACGGTAGCATGTAGTAGAGTCATGTACAGCCAAGTAGAGCCATGGTAGAATGCAGTAAAGCCAGGTAGAGCAATTGTAGAATGCAGTACAGTCAAGTAGAGTCACGTGGATCCAAGGTAGAATGTAGTAGAATCAAGTAGAGTCACGTGGTGCCATGGTAGAATGTAGTAGAGACATGGTAGAGTGTACTACAGTGAAGTAGAGTCAAGTAGATCCATGGTAGAGTGTAGTAGAGTCAAGTAGAGTCACGTAGAGCCATGGTAGAATGTAGTAGAGTCATGTAGAGTCAAGTAGAGCCATGGTAGAATGTAGTAGAGTAAAGTAGAGCCGTGGTAGAGTGTAGGAGAGTCAAGTAGAGTCACGTGGATCCATGGTAGGATGTAGTAGAGCTAAGGTAGACTGCAGTAGAGACAAGTAGAGCCAGGTGTATAGCAATGATATAGTGTAGTAGAGTCAAGTAGAGCAAAGCAGAGCCATCGTAGAGTGTAGTAGAGTGAAGTAGAGCCATCGTAGAATGTAGTAGAGTCATGTAGTGTCAAGTAGAGCCATGGTACAATGGAGTAGAGCCATGGTAGAGTGTAGTAGAGTAAAGTAGAGCCACGGTTTCATGTAGTAGTGTCATGTAGAACCAAGTAGAGCCATGGTAGAATGTACTAGAGCCAGTTAGTGCCATGGTAGAATGCAGCAGAGTCAAGTAGAGTCACGTGGAGCCATGGTAGAATGTAGTAGAGGAAAGGTAGAATGTAGTACTGTCAAGTAGAGTCAAGTAGAGCCATGGCAGAATGTAGTAGAGTCAAGTAGAGTCAAGTAGAGCAATGGTAGAATGTAGTAGAGGCATACAGAGTCAAGTAGAGCTATGGTAGAATGCAGTAGAGTCACGTACAGTCAGGTGGAGCCATGGTAGAATGTAGTAGAGACATGGTAGAGTGTAGTAGAGTCAAGTAGAGCCAAGTAGAGCCATGGTAGAGTGTAGTAGAGTCATGTAGAGTCAAGTAGAGCTATGGTAGAGTGTAGTAGAGCCAAGTAGAGCAATGATAGAGTGTATGTAAGTCAAGTAGGGTCAAGAACAGCCATGGTAGAATTCAGTAGAATCATGTAGTGTGAAGTAGAGCCATGGTACAATGGAGTAGAGCCATGGTAGAGTGTAGTAGAGTCAAGTAGAGCCAAGTTGAGCCATGGTAGAGTGTAGTAGAGTCAAGTAGATCCATCGTAAAATGTAGTAGAGTCATGTAGTGTGAAGTAGAGCCATGATATACAATGGATTAGAGCCATGGTAGAGTGTAGTAGAGTCAAGTAGAGTGAAGTAAAACCAAGGTAGAGTGTAGTGGATTCAAGTAGAGCCAAGTAGAGCCATGGTAGAGTGTAGTAGAGTCAAGTAGAGTCAAGTAGAGCCATGGTGGAATGTAGTAGAGTCAAGTAGAGCCAAGTAGAGCCATGGTAGAATGTAGTAGAGTCATGTAGTGTCAAGTAGACACATGGTACTATGGAGTAGAGCCATGGTAGAGTGCAGTAGATTCAGGTAGAGCCACGTAGAGCCACGGTAGCATGTAGTAGAGTCATGTACAGCCAAGTAGAGCCATGGTAGAATGCAGTAAAGCCAGGTAGAGCAATTGTAGAATGCAGTACAGTCAAGCAGAGTCACGTGGATCCAAGGTAGAATGTAGTACAGTGAAGTATAGTCAAGTAGAGCCATGGTAGCATGTAGTAGAGGTATACAGAGTGAAGTTGAGCTATCGTAGAATGTAGTAGAATCAAGTAGAGTCACGTGGTGCCATGGTAGAATGTAGTAGAGACATGGTAGAGTGTACTACAGTGAAGTAGAGTCAAGTAGATCCATGGTAGAGTGTAGTAGAGTCAAGTAGAGCCAAGCAGAGCCATGGTAGAGTGTAGAATAGCCAAGTAGAGCCATGTAGAGCAATGGGAGAGTGTAGGAGAGTCAAGTAGAGTCAAGAAGAGCCATGGTAGAATGTAGTAGAGGCATACAGAGTCAAGTAGAGCTATGGTAGAATGCAGTAGAGTCATATTGAGACAAGTTGAACTATGGTTGAATGTAGTAGAGTCAAGTAGAGCCAAGTAGAGCCATGGTAGAGTGTAGTAGATTCAAATAGAGCAAAGTAGAGCCATGGTAGAGTGTAGTAGAGTCAAGTAGAGTCACGTAGAGCCATGGTAGAATGTAGTAGAGTCATGTAGAGTCAAGTAGAGCCATGGTAGAATGTAGTAGAGTAAAGTAGAGCCGTGGTAGAGTGTAGGAGAGTCAAGTAGAGTCACGTGGATCCATGGTAGGATGTAGTAGAGCTAAGGTAGACTGCAGTACAGACAAGTAGAGCCAGGTCTAGCAATGATATAGTGTAGTAGAGTCAAGTAGAGCCATGGTAGAATGTAGTAGAGTCATGTAGTGTCAAGTAGATCCATGGTACAATGGAGTAGAGCCATAGTAGAGTGTAGTAGAGTCAAGTAGAGCCACGGTTTCATGTAGTAGTGTCATGTAGAACCAAGTAGAACCATGGTAGAATGTAGTAGAGCCAGTTAGTGCCATGGTAGAATGCAGCAGAGTCAAGTAGAGTCACGTGGAGCCATGGTAGAATGTAGTAGAGGAAAGGTAGAATGTAGTACTGTCAGGTAGAGTCAAGTAGATCCATGGCAGAATGTAGTAGAGTCAAGTAGAGTCAAGTAGAGCAATGGTAGAATGTAGTAGAGGCATACAGAGTCAAGTAGAGCTATGGTAGAATGCAGTACAGTCATATTGAGACACGTTCAACTATGGTTGAATGTAGTAGAGTCAAGTAGAGCCAAGTATAGAGCCATGGTAGAGTGTAGTAGATTCAAATAGAGCAAAGTAGAGCCATGGTAGAGTGTAGTAGAGTCAAGTAGAGTCACGTAGAGCCATGGTAGAATGTAGTAGAGTCATGTAGAGTCCAGTAGAGCCATGGTAGAATGTAGTAGAGTAAAGTTGAGCCGTGGTAGGGTGTAGGAGAGTCAGGTAGAGTCACGTGGATCCATGGTAGGATGTAGTAGAGCTAAGGTAGACTGCAGTAGAGACAAGTAGAGCCAGGTCTAGCAATGATATAGTGTAGTAGAGTCAAGTAGAGCAAAGCAGAGCCATCGTAGAGTGTAGTAGAGTCAAATAGAGCCATGATAGAATGTAGTAGAGTCATGTAGTGTCAAGTAGAGCCATGGTACAATGGAGTAGAGCCATGGTAGAGTGTAGTAGAGTCAAGTAGAGCCACGGTTTCATGTAGTAGTGTCATGTAGAACCAAGTAGAGCCATGGTAGAATGTAGTAGAGCCAGTTAGTGCCATGGTAGAATGCAGCAGAGTCAAGTAGAGTCACGTGGAGCCATGGTAGAATGTAGTAGAGGAAAGGTAGAATGTAGTACTGTCAAGTAGAGTCAAGTAGATCCATGGCAGAATGTAGTAGAGTCAAGTAGAGTCAAGTAGAGCAATGGTAGAATGTAGTAGAGGCATACAGAGTCAAGTAGAGCTATGGTAGAATGCAGTAGAGTCACGTAGAGTCAGGTGGAGCCATGGTAGAATGTAGTAGAGACATGGTAGAGTGTAGTAGAGTCAAGTAGAGCCAAGTAGAGCCATGGTAGAGTGTAGTAGAGTCATGTAGAGTCAAGTAGAGCTATGGTAGAGTGTAGTAGAGCCAAGTAGAGCAATGATAGAGTGTATGTAAGTCAAGTATTGGCAAGAAGAGCCATGGTAGAATTCAGTAGAATCATGTAGTGTGAAGTAGAGCCATAGTACAATGGAGTAGAGCCATGGTAGAGTGTAGTAGAGTCAAGGAGAGCCATGTTGAGCCATGGTAGAGTGTAGTAGAGTCAAGTAGATCCATCGTAAAATGTAGTAGAGTCATGTAGTGTGAAGTACAGCCATGATATACAATGGATTAGAGCCATGGTAGAGTGTAGTAGAGTCAAGTAGAGCGAAGTAAAACCAAGGTAGAGTGTAGTGGATTCAAGTAGAGCCAAGTAGAGCCATGGTAGAGTGTAGTAGAGTCAAGTAGAGTCAAGTAGAGCCATGGTAGAATGTAGTAGAGTCAAGTATTGCCAAGTAGAACCATGGTAGAGTGTAGTAGAGCCAAGTAGAGCCAAGTAGAGCAATGGGAGAATGTAGGAGAGTCAAGTAGAGTCAAGACGAGCTATGGTAGAATGTAGTAGAGGTATACAGAATGCAGTAGAGTCATATAGAGACAAGTAGATCTACGGTAGAATGTAGTAGAGTCAAGTAAGTAGAGCCATGGTAGAGTGTAGTAGAGTCAAATAGAGCCAAGTGGAGCTATGGTAGAGGGTAGTAGAGTCAAGTAGAGCCATGTAGAGCCATGGTAGAATGTAGTAGAGTCATGTAGAGTCAAGTAGAGCCATGGTAGAATGTAGAAGAGCAAGGTAGAGTCAAGTAGACCCATGGTAGAGTGTAGGAGAGTCATGTAGTGTGAAGTAGAGCCATGATATACAATGGAGTAGAGCCATGGTAGAGTGTAGTAGAGTCAAGTACAGCCAAGGTGAGCCATGGTAGAGTGTAGTAGAGGCAAGTAGAGCCATGGTAGAATGTACCAGAGTCATGTAGTGTGAAGTAGAGCCATGATATACAATGGAGTAGAGCCATGGTAGAGTGTAGTGAGCCAAGTAGAGCCAAGTAGAGCCAAGGTAGAGTGTAGTGGACTTAAGTAGAGCAAAGTAGAGCCATGGTAGAATGTAGTAGAGCCAGGTAGAGCCATGGTAGAGTGTAGTAGAGTCAAGTAGAGTCACGTGGATCCATTGTAGGATGTAGTAGCGCCAAGGTAGAGTGTAGCAGACAAGTAGAGTCAAGTAGAGCCATGGAAGAATGTAGTAGGGTCAAGTAGAGTCAAGTAGAGCATGGTAGAGTGCAGTAGAGTCAAGTAGAGCCAAGTAGAGCCATGGTAGAATGTAGTTGAGTCATGTAGTGTCAAGTAGACACATGGTACTATGGAGTAGAGCCATGGTAGAGTGCTGTAGATTCAGGTAGAGCCACGTAGAGCCATGGTAGAATGTAGTAGAGTCCTTTAGTGTCAAGTAGACACATGGTACTATGGAGTAGAGCCATGGTAGAGTGCAGTAGATTCAGGTAGAGCCACGTAGAGCCACGGTAGCATGTAGTAGAGTCATGTAAAGCCAAGTAGAGTCATGGTAGAGTGTAGTAGAGTCAAGTAGAGCCAAGTAGAGCCATGGTAGAATGTAGTAGAGTCCTTTAGTGTCAAGTAGACACATGGTACTATGGAGTAGAGCCATGGTAGAGTGCAGTAGATTCAGGTAGAGCCACGTAGAGCCACGGTAGCATGTAGTAGAGTGATGTAGAGCCATGTAGAGCCATGGTAGAATGCAGTAGAGCCAGGTAGAGCCATGGTATAATGCAGTACAGTCAAGTAGAGTCACATGGAGCTATGGTAGAATGTAGTAGAGACAAGGTAGAGTGTAGTACAGTGAAGTAGAGTCAAGTAGAGCCATGGTAGCATGAAGTAGAGGTATACAGAGTCAAGTTGAGCTATCGTAGAATGTAGTAGAGTCAAGTAGAGTCACACAGTGCCATGGTAGAATGTAGTAGAGCCATGGTAGAGTGTAGTAGAGTCAAGTAGAGCCAAGTAGAGCCATGGTAGATTGTAGTAGAGTCAAGTAGAGTCAAGTAGAGCCATGGTAGAATGTAGTAGGGTCATGTAGAGTCAAGTATAACCATGGTAGAATGTAGTAGAGTAAGGTAGAGCCATGGTAGAGTGTCGAAGAGTCAAGTAGAGTCAAGAAGAGGCATGGTAGCATTTAGTAGAATCATGTAGTGTCAAGTAGAGCCATGGTAGAATGTAGCATAGCAAGGTAGAGCCATGGTAGTGTGTAGTAGAGTCAAGTAGAGCCACGTAGAGCCACGGTAGCATGTAGTAGAGTGATGTAGAGCCATGTAGAGCCATGGTAGAATGCAGTAGAGCCAGGTAGAGCCATGGTAGAATGCAGTACAGTCAAGTAGAGTCACATGGAGCTATGGTAGAATGTAGTAGAGCCAAGGTAGAGTGTAGTACAGTGAAGTAGAGTCAAGTAGAGCCATGGTAGCATGAAGTAGAGTCATGTAGAACCAAGTAGAGCCATGGTAGAATGTAGTAGAGCCAGGTAGAGCCATGGTAGAATGTAGTAGAGACATGGTAGAGTGTAGTACAGTCAAGTAGAGACAAGTAGAGCCATGGTAGAGTGTAGTAGAGTCAAGTAGAGCCAAGTAGAGCCATGGTAGAATGTAGTAGGGTCATGTAGAGTCAAGTATAACCATGGTAGAATGTAGTAGAGTAAGGTAGAGCCATGGTAGAGTGTCGAAGAGTCAAGTAGAGTCAAGAAGAGGCATGGTAGCATTTAGTAGAATCATGTAGTGTCAAGTAGAGCCATGGTAGAATGTAGCATAGCAAGGTAGAGCCATGGTAGTGTGTAGTAGAGTCAAGTAGAGTCACATGGAGCATTGTTAGAATGTAGTAGAGCCAAGGTAGAGTGTAGTACAGTCAAGTAGACTCAAGTAGAGCCATTGCAGAATGTAGTTGAGTCAAGTAGAGTCAAGTAGAGCCATGGTAGAATGTAGTAGAGACATACAGAGTCAAGTAAAGCTATGGTAGAATGCAGTAGAGTCACGTAGAGTCACATGGAGCCATGGTAGAATGTAGTAGAGACATGGTAGAGTGTAGTAGAGTCAAGTAGAGTCAAGTAGAGCCATGGTAGAATGTAGTAGAGTCGTGTAGTGTGAAGTAGAGCCATGATATACAATGGAGTAGAGCCATGGTAGAGTGCAGTAGAGTCAAGTAGATCCATGTAGAGCTAAGGTAGAGTGTAGTGGACTCAAGTAGAGCCAAGTAGAGCCATGGTAGAGTGTAGTAGAGTCAAGTAGAGCCATGGTAGAATGTAGTAGAGTCATGTAGTGTCAAGTAGAGCTATGGTACAATGGAGTAGAGCCATGGGAGAGTGTAGTTTAGTCAAGTAGAGCCACGGTTGCATGTAGTAGAGTCATTTAGAACCAAGTAGAGCCATGGTAGAATGTAGCAGAGTCAAGTAGAGTCACGTGGAGCCATGGTAGAATGTAGTAGAGCCAAGGTAAAATATAGTACAGTCAGTAGAGTCAAGTAGAGCCATGGCAGAATGTAGTAGAGTCAAGTAGAGTCAAGTAGAGCCATGGTAGAATGTAGTAGAGGCATGCAGAGTGAAGTAGAACTATGGTAGAATACAGTAGAGTCATGTAGAGTGCCGTGGAGCCATGGTAGAATGTAGTAGAGACATGGTAGAGTGTAGTATATTCAAGTAGAGCCAAGTAGAGCCATGGTAGAGTGTAGTACAGTCCGTAGAGCCAAGTAGAGCCAAGGTAGGGTGTAGTGGACTCAAGTAGAGCCAAGAAGAGCCATGGTAGAGTGAAGTAGAGTCAAGTAGAGTCAAGTAGAGCCATGGTAGAATGTATTAGAGTCATGTAGAGTCAAGTAGAGCCATGGTAGAATGTAGTAGAACCAGGTAGAGCCATGGTAGAGTGTAGTAGAGTCAAGTAGAGTCACGTGGATCCGTGGTGGATGTAGTAGAGCCATGGTAGAGTGTAGTAGAGACAAGTAGAGCCAGGTCTAGCAATGATATAGTGTAGTAGAGTCAAGTAGAGCTGAGTAGAGGCATCGTAGAGTGTAGTAGAGTCAAGTAGAACCATGGTAGAATGAAGTAGAGTCATGTAGTGTCAAGTAGAGCCATTGTACAATGGAGTAGAGACATGGTAGAGTGTAGTATATTCAAGTAGAGCCAAGTAGAGCCAAAGTAGGGTGTAGTGGACTCAAGTAGAGCCAAGAAGAGCCATGGTAGAGTGAAGTAGATTCAAGTAGAGTCAAGTAGAGCCATGGTAGAATGTAGTAGAGTGATGTAGAGTCAAGTAGAGCCATGGTAGAATGTAGTAGAACCAGGTAGAGCCATGGTAGAGTGTAGTAGAGTCAAGTAGAGTCACGTGGATCCGTGGTGGATGTAGTAGAGCCAAGGTAGAGTGTAGTAGTGACAAGTAGAGCCAGGTCTAGCAATGATATAGTGTAGTAGAGTCAAGTAGAGCTGAGTAGAGGCATCGTAGAGTGTAGTAGAGTCAAGTAGAGCCATGGCAGAATGTAGTAGAGTCAAGTAGAGTCAAGTAGAGCCATGGTAGAGTGTAGTAGAGTCAAGTATTGCCAAGTAGAACCATGGTAGAGTGTAGTAGAGCCAAGTAGAGCCAAGTAGAGCAATGGGAGAATGTAGGAGAGTCAAGTAGAGTCAAGACGAGCTATGGTAGAATGTAGTAGAGGCATACAGAGTCAAGTAGAGCTATACAGAGTCAAGTAGAGCTATACATAGTCAAGTAGAGCTATGGTAGAATGCAGTAGAGTCATATAGAGACAAGTAGATCTATGGTAGAATGTAGTAGAGTCAAGTAAGTAGAGCCATGGTAGAGTGTAGTAGAGTCAAATAGAGCCGAGTGGAGCTATGGTAGAGGGTAGTAGAGTCAAGTAGAGCCATGTAGAGCCATGGTAGAATGTAGTAGAGTCATGTAGAGTCAAGTAGAGCCATGGTAGAATGTAGAAGAGCAAGGTAGAGTCAAGTAGAGCCATGGTAGAGTGTAGGAGAGTCATGTAGTGTGAAGTAGAGCCATGATATACAATGGAGTAGAGCCATGGTAGAGTGTAGTAGAGTCAAGTAGAGCCAAGTTGAGCCATGGTAGAGTGTAGTGGAGGCAAGTAGAGCCATGGTAGAATGTATCAGAGTCATGTAGTGTGAAGTAGAGCCATGATATACAATGGAGTAGAGCCATGGTAGAGTGTAGTAGAGCCAAGTAGAGCCAAGTAGAGCCAAGGTAGAGTGTAGTGGACTCAAGTAGAGCAAAGTAGAGCCATGGTAGAATGTAGTAGAGCCAGGTAGAGCCATGGTAGAGTGTAGTAGAGTCAAGTAGAGTCACGTGGATCCATTGTACGATGTAGTAGCGCCAAGGTAGAGTGTAGCAGACAAGTAGAGTCAAGTAGAGCCATGGCAGAATGTAGTAGAGTCAAGTAGAGTGAAGTAGAGCCATCGTAGAATGTAGTAGAGTCAAGTAGAGCCAAGTAGAGCATGGTAGAGTGCAGTAGAGTCAAGTAGAGCCAAGTAGAGCCATGGTAGAATGTAGTAGAGTCATGTAGTGTCAAGTAGACACATGGTACTATGGAGTAGAGCCATGGTAGAGTGCTGTAGATTCAGGTAGAGCCACGTTGAGCCACGGTAGCATGTAGTAGAGTCATGTAGAGCCAAGTAGAGCCATGGTAGAATGCAGTAGAGCCAGGTAGAGCCATGGTAGAATGCAGTACAGTCAAGTAGAGTCACGTGGAGCTATGGTAGAATGTAGTAGAGCCAAGGTAGAGTGTAGTACAGTGAAGTAGAGTCAAGTAGAGCCATGGTAGCATGAAGTAGAGGTATACAGAGTCAAGTTGAGCTATCGTAGAATGTAGTAGAGTCAAGTAGAGTCACACAGTGCCATGGTAGAATGTAGTAGAGACATGGTAGAGTGTAGTACAGTGAAGTACAGACGAGTAGAGCCATGGTAGAGTGTAGTAGAGTCAAGTAGAGCCACGTAGAGCCATGGCAGATTGTAGTAGAGTCAAGTAGAGTCAAGTAGAGCCATGGTAGAATGTAGAAGAGCAAGGTAGAGTCAAGTAGAGCCATGGTAGAGTGTAGGAGAGTCATGTAGTGTGAAGTAGAGCCATGATATACAATGGAGTAGAGCCATGGTAGAGTGTAGTAGAGTCAAGTAGAGCCAAGTTGAGCCATGGTAGAGTGTAGTGGAGGCAAGTAGAGCCATGGTAGAATGTAGAAGAGCAAGGTAGAGTCAAGTAGAGCCATGGTAGAGTGTAGGAGAGTCATGTAGTGTGAAGTAGAGCCATGATATACAATGGAGTAGAGCCATGGTAGAGTGTAGTAGAGCCAAGTAGAGCCAAGTAGAGCCATGGTAGAATGTAGTAGAGCCAGGTAGAGCCATGGTAGAGTGTAGTAGAGTCAAGTAGAGTCAAGTGGATCCATTTTAGGATGTAGTAGCGCCAAGGTAGAGTGTAGCAGACAAGTAGAGTCAAGTAGAGCCATGGTAGAATGTAGTAGAGCAAGGTGGAGCCATGGTAGTGTGTAGTAGAGTCAAGTAGAGTCGCATGGAGCATTGTTAGAATGTAGTAGAGCCATGGTAGAGTGTAGTACAGTCAAGTAGAGTCAAGTAGAGCCATGGCAGAATGTAGTAGAGTCAAGTAGAGTGAAGTAGAGCCATGGTAGAATGTAGTAGAGGCATACAGAGTCAAGTAGAGCTATGGTAGAATGCAGTAGAGTCACGTAGAGTCACGTGGAGCCATGGTAGAATGTAGTAGAGACATGGTAGAGTGTAGTAGAGTCAAGTAGATCCAAGTACAGCCATGGTAGAGTGTAGTAGAGTCACGTAGAGCCGAGTTGAGCCAAGGTAGGGTGTAGTGGACTCAAGTAGAGCCAAGTAGAGCCATGGTAGAGTGTAGTAGAGTCAAGTAGAGTCAAGTAGAGCCATGGTAGAATGTAGTAGAGTCATGTAGTGTGAAGTAGAGCCATGATATACAATGGAGTAGAGCCATGCATGTTAGAGTGCAGTAGAGTCAAGTAGAGCCAAGTAGAGCCAAGGTAGAGTGTAGTGGACTCAAGTAGAGCCAAGTAGAGCTATGGTAGAGTGTTGTAGTGTCAAGTAGAGCTATGGTACAATGGAGTAGAGCCATGGGAGAGTGTAGTAGAGTCAAGTAGAGCCACGGTTGCATGTAGTAGAGTCATGTAGAACCAAGTAGAGCCATGGTAGAATGTAGCAGAGTCAAGTAGAGTCACGTGGAGCCATGGTAGAATGTAGTAGAGACATGGTAGAGTGTAGTATATTAAAGTAGAGCCAAGTAGAGCAATGGTTGAGTGTAGTACAGTCACGTAGAGCCAAGTAGAGCCAAGGTAGGGTGTAGTGGACTCAAGTAGATCCAAGTAGAGCCATGGTAGAGTGAAGTAGAGTCAAGTAGAGTCAAGTAGAGCCACGGTAGAATGTAGTAGAGTCAAGTAGAGTAGAGTGTAGTAGAGTCAAGTAGAACCATGGTAGAATGTAGTAGAGTCATGTAGTGTCAAGTAGAGCCATTATACAATGGAGTAGAGCCAAGGTAGAGTGTAGTACAGTCAAGTAGAGTCAAGTAGAGCCATGGCAGAATGTAGTAGAGTCAAGTAGAGTCAAGTAGAGACATGGTAGAGTGTAGTAGAGTCAAGTATTGCCAAGTATATAGAACCATGGTAGAGTGTAGTAGAGCCAAGTAGAGCCAAGTAGAGCAATGGGAGAATGTAGGAGAGTCAAGTAGAGTCAAGACGAGCTATGGTAGAATGTAGTAGAGGCATACAGAGTCAAGTAGAGCTATGGTAGAATGCAGTAGAGTCATATAGAGACAAGTAGATCTATGGTAGAATGTAGTAGAGTCAAGTAAGTAGAGCCATGGTAGAGTGTAGTAGAGTCAAATAGAGCCAAGTAGAGCTATGGTAGAGTGTAGTAGAGTCAAGTAGAGCCATGTAGAGCCATGGTAGAATGTAGTAGAATCATGTAGAGTCAAGTAGAGCCATGGTAGAATGTAGAAGAGCAAGGTAGAGTCAAGTAGACCCATGGTAGAGTGTAGGAGAGTCATGTAGTGTGAAGTAGAGCCATGCATGATATACAATGGAGTAGAGCCATGGTAGAGTGTAGTAGAGTCAAGTAGAGCCAAGTTGATCCATGGTAGAGTGTAGTAGAGGCAAGTAGAGCCATGGTAGAATGTAGCAGAGTCATGTAGTGTGAAGTAGAGCCATGATATACAATGGAGTAGAGCCATGGTAGAGTGTAGTAGAGCCAAGTAGAGCCAAGTAGAGCCAAGGTAGAGTGTACTGGACGCAAGTAGAACAAAGTAGAGCCGTGGTAGAATGTAGTAGAGCCAGGTAGAGCCATGGTAGAGTGTAGTAGAGTCAAGTAGAGTCACGTGGATACATGGTAGGATGTAGTAGCGCCAAGGTAGAGTGTAGCAGACAAGTAGAGTCAAGTAGAGCCATGGCAGAATGTAGTAGAGTCAAGTAGAGTCAACTAGAGCCATCGTAGAATGTAGTAGAGTCAAGTAGAGCCAAGTAGAGCATGGTAGAGTGCAGTTGAGTCAAGTAGAGCCAAATAGAGCCATGGTAGAATGTAGTAGAGTCATGTAGTGTGAAGTAGACACATGGTACTATAAAGTAGAGCCATGGTAGAGTGCTGTAGATTCAGGTAGAGCCACGTAGAGCCACGGTAGCATGTAGTAGAGTCATGTAGAGCCAAGTAGAGCCATGGTAGAATGCAGTAGAGCCAGGTAGAGCCATGGTAGAATGCAGTACAGTTAAGTAGAGTCACGTGGAGCTATGGTATAGAATGTAGTAGAGCCAAGGTAGAGTGTAGTACAGTGAAGTAGAGCCAAGTAGAGCCATGGTAGCATGAAGTAGAGGTATACAGAGTCAAGTAGAGCTATCGTAGAATGTAGTAGAGTCAAGTAGAGTCACACAGTGCCATGGTAGAATGTAGTAGAGACATGGTAGAGTGTAGTACAGTGAAGTACAGACGAGTAGAGCCATGGTAGAGTGTAGTAGAGTCAAGTAGAGCCATGTAGAGCTATGGTAGAGTGTAGTAGAGCCAAGTAGAGAAATGGTAGAGTGTAGAACAGTCAAGTAGAGTCAAGAAGAGGCATGGTAGCATTTAGTAGAATCATGTAGTGTCAAGTAGAGCCATGGTAGAATGTAGTAGAGCAAGGTAGAGCCATGGTAGTGTGTAGTAGAGTCAAGTAGAGTCACATGGAGCATTGTTAGAATGTAGTAGAGCCATGGTAGAGTGTAGTACAGTCAAGTAGAGTCAAGTAGAGCCATGGCAGAATGTAGTAGAGTCAAGTGGAGTGAAGTAGAGCCATGGTAGAATGTAGTAGAGGCATACAGAGTCAAGTAGAGCTATGGTAGAATGCAGTAGAGTCACGTAGAGTCACGTGGAGCCATGGTAGAATGTAGTAGAGACAAGGTAGAGTGTAGTAGAGTCAAGTAGATCCAAGTACAGCCATGGTAGAGTGTAGTAGAGTCACGTAGAGCCGAGTTGAGCCAAGGTATAGGGTGTAGTGGACTCAAGTAGAGCCAAGTGGAGCCATGGTAGAGTGTAGTAGAGTCAAGTAGAGTCAAGTAGAGCCATGGTAGAATGTAGTAGAGTCATGTAGTGTGAAGTAGAGCCATGTTAGAGTGCAGTAGAGTCAAGTAGAGCCAAGTAGAGCCATGGTAGAATGTAGTAGAGTCATGTAGTGTCAAGTAGAGCTATGGTACAATGGAGTAGAGCCATGGGAGAGTGTAGTAGAGTCAAGTAGAGCCACGGTTGCATGTAGTAGAGTCATGTAGAACCAAGTAGAGCCATGGTAAAATGTAGCAGAGTCAAGTAGAGTCACGTGGAGCCATGGTAGAATGTAGTAGAGACATGGTAGAGTGTAGTATATTCAAGTAGAGCCAAGTAGAGCCATGGTAGAGTGTAGTACAGTCATGTAGAGCCAAGTAGAGCCAAGGTAGGGTGTAGTGGACTCAAGTAGAGCCAAGTAGAACCATGGTAGAGAGCAGTAGATTCAGGTAGAGCCACGTAGAGCCACGGTAGTGTGTAGTGGACTCAAGTAGAGCCAAGTAGAACCATGGTAGAGTGCAGTAGATTCAGGTAGAGCCACGTAGAGCCATGGTAGCATGTAGTAGAGTCATGTAGAGCCAAGTAGAGCCATGGTAGAATGCAGTAGAGCCAGGTAGACCGATGTTACAATGCAGTACAGTCAAGTAGAATCACGTGGAGCCATGGTAGAATGTAGTGGAGCCAAGGTAGAGTGTAGTACAGTGAAGTAGAGTCAAGTAGAGCCATGGTAGCATGTAGTAGAGGTATACAGAGTCAAGGAGAGCTATCGTACAATGTAGTAGAGTCCAGTAGAGTCACGTGGTGCCATGGTAGATTGTACTAAAGACATGGTAGAGTGTAGTACAGTCAAGTAGAGACGAGTAGAGCCATGGTAGAGTGTAGTAGAGTCAAGTAGAGCCAAGTAGAGCTATGGTAGAGTGTAGTAGATCCAAGTAGAGGAATGGTAGAGAGTAGAAGAGTCAAGTAGAGTCAAGAACAGGCATGGTAGTATTTAGTAGAATCATGTAGTGTCAAGTAGAGCCATGGTAGAATGTAGTAGAGCAAGGTAGAGCCATGGTAGCGTGTAGTAGAGTCATGTAGAGTCACATGGAGCATTGTTAGAATGTAGTAGAGCCAAGGTATAGAGTGTAGTACAGTCAAGTAGAGTCAAGTAGAGCCATGGCAGAATGTAGTAGAGTCAAGTAGAGTCAAGTAGAGCCATAGTAGAATGTAGTAGAGGCATACAGAGTCAAGTAGAGCTATGGTAGAATGCAGTAGAGTCATGTAGAGTCACATGGAGCCATGGTAGAATGAAGTAGAGACATGGTAGAGTGTAGTAGAGTCAAGTAGATCCAAGTACAGCCATGGTAGAGTGTAGTAGAGTCACGTAGAGCCGAGTTGAGCCAAGATAGGGTGTAGTGGACTCAAGTAGAGCCAAGTTGAGCCATGGTAAAGTGTAGTAGAGCAAGGTAGAGCCATGGTAGTGTGTAGTAGAATCATGTAGAGTCACATGGAGCATTGTTACAATGTAGTAGAGCCAAGGTAGAGTGTAGTACAGTCAAGTAGAGTCAAGTAGAACCATGGCAGAATGTAGTAGAGTCAAGTAGGGTCAAGTAGAGCCATAGTAGAATGTAGTAGAGGCATACAGAGTCAAGTAGAGCTATGGTAGAATGCAGTAGAGTGATGTAGAGTCACGTGGAGCCATGGTAGAATGAAGTAGAGACATGGTAGAGTGTAGTAGAGTCAAGTAGATCCAAATACAGCCATGGTAGAGTGTAGTAGAGTCACGTAGAGCCGAGTTGAGCCAAGATAGGGTGTAGTGGACTCAAGTAGAGCCAAGTTGAGCCATGGTAGAGTGTAGTAGAATCAAGTAGAGTCAAGTAGAGCCATGGTAGAATGTAGTAGAGTCATGTAGTGTGAAGTAGAGCCATGATATACAATGGAGTAGAGCTATGGTAGAGTGTCGTAGAGTCAAGTAGAGCCAAGTAGAGCCAAGGTAGAGTGTAGTGGACTCAAGTTGAGTCAAGTAGAGCCATGGTAGAGTGTAGTAGAGTCAAGTAGAGCCATGGTAGAATGTAGTAAAGTCATGTAGTGTCAAGTAGAGCTATGGTACAATGGAGTAGAGCCATGGGAGAGTGTAGTAGAGTCAAGTAGAGCCACTGTTGCATGTAGTAGAGTCATGTAGAACCAAGTAGAGCCATGGTAGAATGTAGCAGAGTCAAGTAGAGTCACGTGGAGCAATGGTAGAATGTAGTAGAGCCAATGTAGAGTGTAGTAGAGCCAAGCAGAGCCATGGTAGAGTGTAGTATAGCCAAGTAGAGCCAAGTAGAGGAATGGGCGAGTGTAGGAGAGTCAAGTAGAGTCAAGAAGAGCCATGGTAGAAGATAGTAGAGGCATACAGAGTCAAGTAGAGCTATGGTAGAATGCAGTAGGGTCATATAGAGAGAAGTTGAACTATGGTTGAATGTAGTAGAGTCAAGTAGAGCCAAGTAGAGCCAAGGGAGAGTGCAGTAGAGTCAAATAGAGCCAAGTAGAGCCATGGTAGAGTGTAGTAGAGTCAAGTACAGTCAAGTAGAGCCATGGTAGAATATAGTAGAGTCATGTAGAGTCAAGTAGAGCCATGGTAGAATGTAGTAGAGTAAAGTAGAGCCGTGGTAGTGTGTAGGAGGGTCAAGTAGAGTCACGTGGATCCATTGTAGGATGTAGTAGACCTAACGTAGAGTGTAGTAGAGACAAGTAGAGCCAGGTCTAGAAATGATATAGTGTATGAGAGTCATGTAGAGCAAAGTAGAGCCATTGTAGAGTGTAGTAGAGTCAAGTAGAGCCATGGTAGAATGTAGTAGAGTCATGTAGTGCCAAGTAGAGCCATGGTACAATGGAGTAGAGCAATGGTAGAGTGTAGTACAGTCAAGTAGAGTCAAGTAGAGCCATGGCAGAATGGAGTAGAGTCAAGTAGAGTCAAGTAGAGCCATGGTAGAATGTAGTAGAGTCATGTAGTGTCAACTAGAGCCATGGTACAATGGAGTAGAGCCATGGTAGGGTGTAGTAGAGTCAAGTAGAGCCACGGTTGCATGTATAGTAGAGTCATGTAGAACTAAGTAGAGCCATGGTAGAATGTAGTAGAGCCAGGTAGAGCTATGGTAGAATGCAGCAGAGTCAAGTAGAGTCACGTGGAGCCATGGTAGAATGTAGTAGAGCAAAGGTAGAGTGTAGTACTGTCAAGTACAGTCAAGTAGAGCCATGGCAGAATGTAGTAGAGTCAAGTAGAGTCAAGTAGAGCAATGGTAGAATGTAGTAGAGGCATAGAGAGTCAAGTAGAGCTATGGTAGAATGCAGTAGAGTCACGTAGAGTCAAGTGGAGTGATGGTAGAACGTAGTAGAGACATGGTAGAGTGTAGTAGAGTCAAGTAGAGACAAGTATAGAGCAATGGTAGAGTGTAGTAGAGTCATGTAGAGCCAAGTAGATCCATGGTAGAATGTAGTAGAGCCAAGTAGAGCAATGATAGAGTGTAGGTAAGTCAAGTAGAGTCACGAAGAGCCATGGTAGAATTTAGTAGAATCATGTAGTGACAAGTAGAGCAATGGTACAATGGAGTAGAGCCATGGTAGAGTGTAGTAGAGTCAAGTAGAGCCAAGTTGAGCCATAGTAGAGTGTAGTAGAGTCAAGTAGAGCCATGATAGAATGTAGTAGAGTCATGTAGTGTGAATTAGAGCGATGATATACAATGGAGTATAGCCATGGGAGAGTGTACTAGAGTCAAGTAGAGCCATGATAGAGTATAGTAGAGTCAAGTAGAGTCAGGTAGAGCCATGGTAGAGTGTAGTAGAGTCAAGTAGAGCCAAGTAGAGCCATGGTAGAGTGCAGTAGAACCAAGTAGAGCATTGGGAGAGTGTAGGAGAGTCAAGTAGAGTCAAGAAAAGCAATGGTAGAATGTAGTAGAGGCATACAGAGTCAAGTAGAACTATGGAAGAATGTAGTAAAGACATGGTAGAATGTAGTAGAATCAAGTAGAGCCAAGTACTGCCATGGTAGAGTGTAGTAGAGTCAAGTAGAGCCAAGTAGAGCCATGGTAGAGTGTAGTAGAGCCAGGTAGAGCAATGGTAGAGTGTAGGAGAGTCAAGTAGAGTCAAGAAGAGCCATGTTAGAATTCAGTAGAATCATGTAGTGTCAAGTAGAGCCATGGTACAATGGAGTAGAGCCATGGTAGAGTGTAGTAGAGTCAAGTAGAGCCAAGTTGAGCAATGGTAGAGTGTAGTGGACTCAAGTAGAGCCAAGTACTGCCATGGTAGAGTGTAGCAGAGTCAAGTAGAGCCAAGTAGAGCCATGGTAGAGTGTAGTAGAGCCAGGTAGAGCAATGGTAGAGTGTAGGAGAGTCAAGTAGAGTCAAGAAGAGCCATGTTAGAATTCAGTAGAATCATGTAGTGTCAAGTAGAGCCATGGTACAATGGAGTAGAGCCATGGTAGAGTGTAGTAGAGTCAAGTAGAGCCAAGTTGAGCAATGGTAGAGTGTAGTGGACTCAAGTAGAGCCAAGTACTGCCATGGTAGAGTGTAGTAGAGTCAAGTAGAGCCAAGTAGAGCCATGGTAGAGTGTAGTAGAGCCAGGTAGAGCAATGGTAGAGTGTAGGAGAGTCAAGTAGAGTCAAGAAGAGCCATGTTAGAATTCAGTAGAATCATGTAGTGTCAAGTAGAGCCATGGTACAATGGAGTAGAGCCATGGTAGAGTGTAGTAGAGTCAAGTAGAGCCATAGTAGAATGTAGTAGAGTCATGTAGTGTGAAGTAGAGCCATGATATACAATGGAGTAGAACCATGGTAGAGTGTAGTAGAGTCAAGTAGAGTGAAGTAGAACCAATGTAGAGTGTAGTGGATTCAAGTAGAGCCAAGTAGAGCCATGGAAGAGTGTAGTAGAGTCAAGTAGAGTCAAGTAGAGCCATGGTAGAATGTAGTAGAATCATGTAGAGTGAAGTGTAGCATGGGTAGAATGTAGTAGAGCAAGGTAGAGCCATGGTAGAGTGTAGGAGAGTCAAGTAGAGTTACGTGGATCCATGGTAGAATGTAGTAGAGCCAAGGTAGAGTGTAGTAGAGACAAGTAGAGCCAGGTCTAGCAATGATGTAGTGTAGTATAGTCAAGATGAGCCAAGTAGAGCCATCGTAGAGTGTAGTAGAGTCGAGTAGAGTCATGGTAGAATATAGTAGAGTCATGTAGTGTCAAGTTGAGCTAAGGTACATTGGAGTAGAGCCATGGTAGAGTGTAGTAGAGTCAAGTAAAGCCAAGTAGAGTCATGGTAGAGTGTAGTAGAGTCAAGTAGAGCCAAGTAGAGCCATGGTGGAATGTAGTAGAGTCCTTTAGTGTCAAGTAGACACATGGTACTATGGAGTAGAGCCATGGTAGAGTGCAGTAGATTCAGGTAGAGCCACGTAGAGCCACGGTAGCATGTAGTAGAGTCATGTAGAGCCATGTAGAGCCATGGTAGAATGCAGTAGAGCTAGGTAGAGCCATGGTAGAATGCAGTACAGTCAAGTAGAGTCACGTGGATCCATGGTACAATGTACTAGAGCCAAGGTAGAGTGTAGTACAGTGAAGTAGAGTCAAGTATAGCCATGGTAGCATGTAGTAGAGGTATACAGAGTCAAGTAGAGCTATTGTAGAATGTAGTAGAGTCAAGAAGAGTCACGTGGTGCCATGGTAGAATGTAGTAGAGACATGGTAGAGTGTAGTACAGTCAAGTAGAGACGAGTAGAGCCATGGTAGAGTGTAGTGGATTCAAGTAGAGCCAAGTAGAGCCATGGTAGAGTGTAGAAGAGTCAAGTAGAGTCAAGAAGAGGCATGGTAGCATTTAGTAGAATCATGTAGTGTCAAGTAGAGCCATGGTAGAATGAAGTAGAGCAAGGTAGAGCCATGGTAGTGTGTAGTAGAGTCAAGTAGAGTCACATGGAGCATTGTTAGAATGTAGTAGAGCCAAGGTAGATTGTAGTACAGTCAAGTAGAGTAAAGTAGAGCCATGGCAGAATGTAGTAGAGTCAAGTAGAGTGAAGTAGAGCCATGGTAGAATGTAGTAGAGGCATACAGAGTCAAGTAGAACTATGGTAGAATGCAGTAGAGTCACGTATAGAGTCACGTGGAACTATGGTAGAATGTAGTAGAGACATGGTAGAGTGTAGTAGAGTCAAGTAGATCCAAGTACAGCCATGGTAGAGTGTAGTAGAGTCTCGTAGAGCGGAGTTGAGCCAAGGTAGGGTGTAGTGGACTCAAGTAGAGCCAAGTATAGCCATGGTAGAGTGTATTAGAGTCAAGTAGAGCCATGGTAGAATGTAGTAGAGTCATGTAGTGTCAAGTAGAGCTATGGTACAATGGAGTAGAGCCATGGGAGAGTGTAGTAGAGTGAACTAGAGCCACGGTTGGATGTAGTAGAGTCATGTAGAACCAAGTAGAGCCATGGTAGAGTGTAGTAGAGTCAAGTAGAGCCAAGTAGAGCCATGGTAGAGTGTAGTAGAGCCAAGTAGAGCATTGGGAGAGTGTAGGAGAGTCAAGTAGAGTCAAGAAAAGCAATGGTAGAATGTAGTAGAGGCATACAGAGTCAAGTAGAACTATGGAAGAATGTAGTAAAGACATGGTACAATGTAGTAGAGTCAAGTAGAGCCAAGTACTGCCATGGTAGAGTGTAGTAGAGTCAAGTAGAGCCAAGTAGAGCCATGGTAGAGTGTAGTAGAGCCAGGTAGAGCAATGGTAGAGTGTAGGAGAGTCAAGTAGAGTCAAGAAGAGCCATGTTAGAATTCAGTAGAATCATGTAGTGTCAAGTAGAGCCATGGTACAATGGAGTAGAGCCATGGTAGAGTGTAGTAGAGTCAAGTAGAGCCAAGTTGAGCAATGGTAGAGTGTAGTAGAGTCAAGTAGAGCCATGGTAGAATGTAGTAGAGTCATGTAGTGTGAAATAGAGCCATGATATACAATGGAGTAGAACCATGGTAGAGTGTAGTAGAGTCAAGTAGAGCGAAGTAGAACCAATGTAGAGTGTAGTGGATTCAAGTAGAGCCAAGTAGAGCCATGGTAGAGTGTAGTAGAGTCAAGTAGAGTCAAGTAGAGCCATGGTAGAATGTAGTAGAGTCATGTAGAGTGAAGTGTAGCATGGGTAGAATGTAGTAGAGCAAGGTAGAACCATGGTAGAGTGTAGGAGAGTCAAGTAGAGTTACGTGGATCCATGGTAGAATGTAGTAGAGCCAAGGTAGAGTGTAGTAGAGACAAGTAGAGCCAGGTCTAGCAATGATGTAGTGTAGTATAGTCAAGATGAGCCAAGTAGAGCCATCGTAGAGTGTAGTAGAGTCGAGTAGAGTCATGGTGGAATATAGTAGAGTCATGTAGTGTCAAGTTGAGCCAAGGTACATTGGAGTAGAGCCATGGTAGAGTGTAGTAGAGTCAAGTAAAGCCAAGTAGAGTCATGGTAGAGTGTAGTAGAGTCAAGTAGAGCCAAGTAGAGCCATGGTAGAATGTAGTAGAGTCCTTTAGTGTCAAGTAGACACATGGTACTATGGAGTAGAGCCATGGTAGAGTGCAGTAGATTCAGGTAGAGCCACGTAGAGCCACGGTAGCATGTAGTAGAGTCATGTAGAGCCATGTAGAGCCATGGTAGAATGCAGTAGAGCCAGGTAGAGCCATGGTAGAATGCAGTACAGTCAAGTAGAGTCACGTGGAGCTATGGTAGAATGTAGTAGAGCCAAGGTAGAGTGTAGTACAGTCAAGTACAGTCAAGTAGAGCCATGGTAGAATGCAGTACAGTCAAGTAGAGTGACGTGGATCCATGGTACAATGTAGTAGAGCCAAGGTAGAGTGTACTACAGAGAAGTAGAGTCAAGTAGAGCCATGGTAGCATGTAGTAGAGGTATACAGAGTCAAGTAGAGCTATTGTAGAATTTAGTAGAGTCAAGTAGAGTCACGTGGTGCCATGGTAGAATGTAGTAGAGACATGGTAGAGTGTAGTACAGTCAAGTAGAGACGAGTAGAGCCATGGTAGAGTGTAGTGGATTCAAGTAGAGCCAAGTAGAGCCATGGTAGAGTGTAGAAGAGTCAAGTAGAGTCAAGAAGAGGCATGGTAGCATTTAGTAGAATCATGTAGTGTCAAGTAGAGCCATGGTAGAATGAAGTAGAGCAAGGTAGAGCCATGGTAGTGTGTAGTAGAGTCAAGTAGAGTCACATGGAGCATTGTTAGAATGTAGTAGAGCCAAGGTAGATTGTAGTACAGTCAAGTAGAGTCAAGTAGAGCCATGGCAGAATGTAGTAGAGTCAAGTAGAGTCAAGTAGAGCCATGGTAGAATGTAGTAGAGGCATACAGAGTCAAGTAGAGCTATGGTAGAATGCAGTAGAGTCACGTAGAGTCACGTGGAACTATGGTAGAATGTAGTAGAGACATGGTAGAGTGTAGTAGAGTCAAGTAGATCCAAGTAGAGCCAAGGTAGAGTGTAGTGAACTCAAGTAGAGACAAGTAGAGCCATGGTAGAGTGTTCTAGAGTCAAGTAGAGCCATGGTAGAATGTAGTAGAGTCATGTAGTGTCAAGTAGAGCTATGGTACAATGGAGTAGAGCCATGGGAGAGTGTAGTAGAGTCAAGTAGAGCCACGGTTGCATGTAGTAGAGTTATGTAGAACCAAGTAGAGCCATGGTAGAATGTAGCAGAGTCAAGTAGAGTCACGTGGAGCCATGGTAGAATGTAGTAGAGACATGGTAGAGTGTAGTATATTCAAGTAGAGCGAAGTAGAGCCAAGGTAGAGTGTAGTACAGTCACGTAGAGCCAAGTAGAGCCATGGCAGAATGTAGTAGAGTCAAGTAGAGTGAAGTAGAGCCATGGTAGAATGTAGTAGAGGCATACAGAGTCAAGTAGAGCTATGGTAGAATGCAGTAGAGTCACGTAGAGTCACGTGGAGCCATGGTAGATAGTAGTAGAGACAAGGTAGAGTGTAGGAGAGTCAAGTAGATCCAAGTACAGCCATGGTAGAGTGTAGTAGAGTCACGTAGAGCCGAGTTGAGCCAAGGTAGGGTGTAGTGGACTCAAGTAGAGCCAAGTAGAGCCATGGTAGAGTGTAGTAGAGTCAAGTAGAGTCAAGTAGAGCCATGGTAGAATGTAGTAGAGTCATGTAGTGTGAAGTAGAGCCATGATATACAAAGGAGTAGAGCCATGGTAGAGTGCAGTAGAGTCAAGTAGAGCCAAGTAGAGCCAAGGTAGAGTGTATAGTGGACTCAAGTAGAGCCAAGTAGAGCCATGGTAGGGTGTTGTAGAGTCAAGTAGAGCCATGGTAGAATGTAGTAGAGTCGTGTAGTGTCAAGTAGAGCTATGGTACAATGGAGTACAGCCATGGGAGAGTGTAGTAGAGTCAAGTAGAGCCACGGTTGCATGTAGTAGAGTCATGTAGAACCAAGTAGAGCCATGGTAGAATGTAGCAGAGTCAAGTAGAGTCACGTGGAGCCATGGTAGAATGTAGTAGAGACATGGTAGAGTGTAGTATATTCAAGTAGAGCCAAGTAGAGCCATGGTAGAATGTAGTAGAGCAAGGTAGAGCCATGGTAGTGTGTAGTAGAGTCATGTAGAGTCACATGGAGCATTGTTAGAATGTAGTAGAGCCAAGGTAGAGTGTAGTAAAGTCAAGTAGAGTCAAGTAGAGCCATGGCAGAATGTAGTAGAGTCAAGTAGAGTCAAGTAGAGCCATAGTAGAATGTAGTAGAGGCATACAGAGTCAAATAGAGCTATGGTAGAATGCAGTAGAGTGATGTAGAGTCACGTGGAGCCATGGTAGAATGAAGTAGAGACATGGTAGAGTGTAGTAGAGTCAAGTAGATCCAAATACAGCCATGGTAGAGTGTAGTAGAGTCACGTAGAGCCGAGTTGAGCCAAGATAGGGTGTAGTGGACTCAAGTAGAGCCAAGTTGAGCCATGGTAGAGTGTAGTAGAGTCAAGTAGAGTCAAGTAGAACCATGGTAGAATGTAGTAGAGTCATGTAGTGTGAAGTAGAGCCATGATATACAATGGAGTAGAGCCATGGTAGAGTGTAGTAGAGTCAAGTAGAGCCAAGTAGAGCCAAGGTAGAGTGTAGTGGACTCAAGTAGAGTCAAGTAGAGCCATGGTAGAGTGTAGTAGAGTCAAGTAGAGCCATGGTAGAATGTAGTAAAGTCATGTAGTGTCAAGTAGAGCTATGGTACAATGGAGTAGAGCCATGGGAGAGTGTAGTAGAGTCAAGTAGAGCCACGGTTGCATGTAGTAGAGTCATGTAGAACCAAGTAGAGCCATGGTAGAATGTAGCAGAGTCAAGTAGAGTCACGTGGAGCAATGGTAGAATGTAGTAGAGCCAAGGTAGAGTGTAGTAGAGCCAAGCAGAGCCATGGTAGAGTGTAGTATAGCCAAGTAGAGCCAAGTAGAGCCATGGTAGAGTGTAGTAGAGTCAAGTACAGTCAAGTAGAGCCATGGTAGAATGTAGTAGAGTTAAGTAGAGCCGTGGTAGAGTGTAGGAGGGTCAAGTAGAGTCACGTGGATCCATGGTAGGATGTAGTAGAGCTAACGTAGAGTGTAGTAGAGACAAGTAGAGCCAGGTCTAGAAATGATATAGTGTATGAGAGTCATGTAGAGCAAAGTAGAGCCATTGTATAGAGTGTAGTAGAGTCAAGTAGAGCCATGGTAGAATGTAGTAGAGTCATGTAGTGTTAACTAGAGCCAAGGTACAATGGAGTAGAGCCATGGTAGGGTGTAGTAGAGTCAAGTAGAGCCACGGTTGCATGTATAGTAGAGTTATGTAGAACTAAGTAGAGCCATGGTAGAATGTAGTAGAGCCAGGTAGAGCTATGGTAGAATGCAGCAGAGTCAAGTAGAGTCACGTGGAGCCATGGTAGAATGTAGTAGAGCAAAGGTAGAATGTAGTACTGTCAAGTAGAGTCAAGTAGAGCCATGGCAGAATGTAGTAGAGTCAAGTAGAGTCAAGTAGAGCAATGGTAGAATGTAGTAGAGGCATAGAGAGTCAAGTAGAGCTATGGTAGAATGCAGTAGAGTCACGTAGAGTCAAGTGGAGCGATGGTAGAACGTAGTAGAGACATGGTAGAGTGTAGTAGAGTCAAGTAGAGAGAAGTAGAGCAATGGTAGAGTGTAGTAGAGTCATATAGAACCAAGTAGATCCATGGTAGAATGTAGTAGAGCCAAGTAGAGCAATGATAGAGTGTAGGTAAGTCAAGTAGAGTCAAGAAGAGCCATGGTAGAATTCAGTTGAATCATGTAGTGACAAGTAGAGCAATGGTACAATGGAGTAGAGCCATGGTAGAGTGTAGTAGAGTCAAGTAGAGCCAAGTTGAGCCATATTAGAGTGTAGTAGAGTCAAGTAGAGCCAAGTTGAGCCATATTAGAGTGTAGTAGAGACAAGTGGAGCCATGATAGAATGTAGTAGAGTCATGTAGTGTGAATTAGAGCGATGATATACAATGGAGTATAGCCATGGGAGAGTGTACTAGAGTCAAGTAGAGCCATGGTAGAGTGTAGTAGAGTCAAGTAGAGGCAGGTAGAGCCATGGTAGAGTGTAGTAGAGTCAAGTAGAGCCAAGTAGAGCCATGGTAGAATGTAGTAGAGCCAAGTAGAGCATTGGGAGAGTGTAGGAGAGTCAAGTAGAGTCAAGAAAAGCAATGGTAGAATGTAGTAGAGGCATACAGAGTCAAGTAGAACTATGGAAGAATGTAGTAAAGACATGGTAGAATGTAGTAGAGTCAAGTAGAGCCAAGTACTGCCATGGTAGAGTGTAGTAGAGTCAAGTAGAGCCAAGTAGAGCCATGGTAGAGTGTAGTAGAGCCAGGTAGAGCAATGGTAGAGTGTAGGAGAGTCAAGTAGAGTCAAGAAGAGCCATGTTAGAATTCAGTAGAATCATGTAGTGTCAAGTAGAGCCATGGTACAATGGAGTAGAGCCATGGTAGAGTGTAGTAGAGTCAAGTAGAGCCAACTTGAGCAATGGTAGAGTGTAGTAGAGTCAAGTAGAGCCATGGTAGAATGTAGTAGAGTCATGTAGTGTGAAGTAGAGCCATGATATACAATGGAGTAGAACCATGGTAGAGTGTAGTAGAGTCAAGTAGAGCGAAGTAGAACCAATGTAGAGTGTAGTGGATTCAAGTAGAGCCAAGTAGAGCCATGGTAGAGTGTAGTAGAGTCAAGTAGAGTCAAGTAGAGCCATGGTAGAATGTAGTATACTACATAGTATATAGAGTCATGTAGAGTGAAGTGTAACATGGGTAGAATGTAGTAGAGCAAGGTAGAGCCATGGTAGAGTGTAGGAGAGTCAAGTAGAGTTACGTGGATCCATGGTAGAATGTAGTAGAGCCAAGGTAGAGTGTAGTAGAGACAAGTAGAGCCAGGTCTAGCAATGATGTAGTGTAGTATAGTCAAGATGAGCCAAGTAGAGCCATCGTAGAGTGTAGTAGAGTCGAGTAGAGTCATGGTGGAATATAGTAGAGTCATGTAGTGTCAAGTTGAGCCAAGGTACATTGGAGTAGAGCCATGGTAGAGTGTAGTAGAGTCAAGTAAAGCCAAGTAGAGTCATGGTAGAGTGTAGTAGAGTCAAGTAGAGCCAAGTAGAGCCATGGTAGAATGTAGTAGAGTCCTTTAGTGTCAAGTAGACACATGGTACTATGGAGTAGAGCCATGGTAGAGTGCAGTAGATTCAGGTAGAGCCACGTAGAGCCACGGTAGCATGTAGTAGAGTCATGTAGAGCCAAGTAGAGCCATGGTAGAATGCAGTAGAGCTAGGTAGAGCCATGGTAGAATGCAGTACAGTCAAGTAGAGTCACGTGGATCCATGGTACAATGTAGTAGAGCCAAGGTAGAGTGTAGTACAGTGAAGTAGAGTCACGTATAGCCATGGTAGCATGTAGTAGAGGTATACAGAGTCAAGTAGAGCTATTGTAGAATGTAGTAGAGTCAAGTAGAGTCACGTGGTGCCATGGTAGAATGTAGTAGAGACATGGTAGAGTGTAGTACAGTCAAGTAGAGACGAGTAGAGCCATGGTAGAGTGTAGTGGATTCAAGTAGAGTCAAGTAGAGCCATGGTAGAATGTAGTAGAGGCATACAGAGTCAAGTAGAACTATGGTAGAATGCAGTAGAGTCACGTAGAGTCACGTGGAACTATGGTAGAATGTAGTAGAGACATGGTAGAGTGTAGTAGAGTCAAGTAGATCCAAGTAGAGCCAAGGTAGAGTCATGGTAGTGTGTAGTAGAGTCAAGTAGAGTCACATGGAGCATTGTTAGAATGTAGTAGAGCCAAGGTAGATTGTAGTACAGTCAAGTAGAGTCAAGTAGAGCCATGGCAGAATGTAGTAGAGTCAAGTAGAGTCAAGTAGAGCCATGGTAGAATGTAGTAGAGGCATACAGAGTCAAGTAGAGCTATGGTAGAATGCAGTAGAGTCACGTAGAGTCACGTGGAACTATGGTAGAATGTAGTAGAGACATGGTAGAGTGTAGTAGAGTCAAGTAGATCCAAGTAGAGCCAAGGTAGAGTGTAGTGAACTCAAGTAGAGACAAGTAGAGCCATGGTAGAGTGTTCTAGAGTCAAGTAGAGCCATGGTAGAATGTAGTAGAGTCATGTAGTGTCAAGTAGAGCTATGGTACAATGGAGTAGAGCCATGGGAGAGTGTAGTAGAGTCAAGTAGAGCCACGGTTGCATGTAGTAGAGTTATGTAGAACCAAGTAGAGCCATGGTAGAATGTAGCAGAGTCAAGTAGAGTCACGTGGAGCCATGGTAGAATGTAGTAGAGACATGGTAGAGTGTAGTATATTCAAGTAGAGCGAAGTAGAGCCAAGGTAGAGTGTAGTACAGTCACGTAGAGCCAAGTAGAGCCATGGCAGAATGTAGTAGAGTCAAGTAGAGTGAAGTAGAGCCATGGTAGAATGTAGTAGAGGCATACAGAGTCAAGTAGAGCTATGGTAGAATGCAGTAGAGTCACGTAGAGTCACGTGGAGCCATGGTAGATAGTAGTAGAGACAAGGTAGAGTGTAGTAGAGTCAAGTAGATCCAAGTACAGCCATGGTAGAGTGTAGTAGAGTCACGTAGAGCCGAGTTGAGCCAAGGTAGGGTGTAGTGGACTCAAGTAGAGCCAAGTAGAGCCATGGTAGAGTGTAGTAGAGTCAAGTAGAGTCAAGTAGAGCCATGGTAGAATGTAGTAGAGTCATGTAGTGTGAAGTAGAGCCATGATATACAAAGGAGTAGAGCCATGGTAGAGTGCAGTAGAGTCAAGTAGAGCCAAGTAGAGCCATGGTAGGGTGTTGTAGAGTCAAGTAGAGCCATGGTAGAATGTAGTAGAGTCGTGTAGTGTCAAGTAGAGCTATGGTACAATGGAGTACAGCCATGGGAGAGTGTAGTAGAGTCAAGTAGAGCCACGGTTGCATGTAGTAGAGTCATGTAGAACCAAGTAGAGCCATGGTAGAATGTAGCAGAGTCAAGTAGAGTCACGTGGAGCCATGGTAGAATGTAGTAGAGACATGGTAGAGTGTAGTATATTCAAGTAGAGCCAAGTAGAGCCATGGTAGAATGTAGTAGAGCAAGGTAGAGCCATGGTAGTGTGTAGTAGAGTCATGTAGAGTCACATGGAGCATTGTTAGAATGTAGTAGAGCCAAGGTAGAGTGTAGTAAAGTCAAGTAGAGTCAAGTAGAGCCATGGCAGAATGTAGTAGAGTCAAGTAGAGTCAAGTAGAGCCATAGTAGAATGTAGTAGAGGCATACAGAGTCAAATAGAGCTATGGTAGAATGCAGTAGAGTGATGTAGAGTCACGTGGAGCCATGGTAGAATGAAGTAGAGACATGGTAGAGTGTAGTAGAGTCAAGTAGATCCAAATACAGCCATGGTAGAGTGTAGTAGAGTCACGTAGAGCCGAGTTGAGCCAAGATAGGGTGTAGTGGACTCAAGTAGAGCCAAGTTGAGCCATGGTAGAGTGTAGTAGAGTCAAGTAGAGTCAAGTAGAGCCATGGTAGAATGTAGTAGAGTCATGTAGTGTGAAGTAGAGCCATGATATACAATGGAGTAGAGCCATGGTAGAGTGTAGTAGAGTCAAGTAGAGCCAAGTAGAGCCAAGGTAGAGTGTAGTGGACTCAAGTAGAGTCAAGTAGAGCCATGGTAGAGTGTAGTAGAGTCAAGTAGAGCCATGGTAGAATGTAGTAAAGTCATGTAGTGTCAAGTAGAGCTATGGTACAATGGAGTAGAGCCATGGGAGAGTGTAGTAGAGTCAAGTAGAGCCACGGTTGCATGTAGTAGAGTCATGTAGAACCAAGTAGAGCCATGGTAGAATGTAGCAGAGTCAAGTAGAGTCACGTGGAGCAATGGTAGAATGTAGTAGAGCCAAGGTAGAGTGTAGTAGAGCCAAGCAGAGCCATGGTAGAGTGTAGTATAGCCAAGTAGAGCCAAGTAGAGCCATGGTAGAGTGTAGTAGAGTCAAGTACAGTCAAGTAGAGCCATGGTAGAATGTAGTAGAGTTAAGTAGAGCCGTGGTAGAGTGTAGGAGGGTCAAGTAGAGTCACGTGGATCCATGGTAGGATGTAGTAGAGCTAACGTAGAGTGTAGTAGAGACAAGTAGAGCCAGGTCTAGAAATGATATAGTGTATGAGAGTCATGTAGAGCAAAGTAGAGCCATTGTATAGAGTGTAGTAGAGTCAAGTAGAGCCATGGTAGAATGTAGTAGAGTCATGTAGTGTTAACTAGAGCCAAGGTACAATGGAGTAGAGCCATGGTAGGGTGTAGTAGAGTCAAGTAGAGCCACGGTTGCATGTATAGTAGAGTTATGTAGAACTAAGTAGAGCCATGGTAGAATGTAGTAGAGCCAGGTAGAGCTATGGTAGAATGCAGCAGAGTCAAGTAGAGTCACGTGGAGCCATGGTAGAATGTAGTAGAGCAAAGGTAGAATGTAATACTGTCAAGTAGAGTCAAGTAGAGCCATGGCAGAATGTAGTAGAGTCAAGTAGAGTCAAGTAGAGCAATGGTAGAATGTAGTAGAGGCATAGAGAGTCAAGTAGAGCTATGGTAGAATGCAGTAGAGTCACGTAGAGTCAAGTGGAGCGATGGTAGAACGTAGTAGAGACATGGTAGAGTGTAGTAGAGTCAAGTAGAGAGAAGTAGAGCAATGGTAGAGTGTAGTAGAGTCATATAGAACCAAGTAGATCCATGGTAGAATGTAGTAGAGCCAAGTAGAGCAATGATAGAGTGTAGGTAAGTCAAGTAGAGTCAAGAAGAGCCATGGTAGAATTCAGTTGAATCATGTAGTGACAAGTAGAGCAATGGTACAATGGAGTAGAGCCATGGTAGAGTGTAGTAGAGTCAAGTAGAGCCAAGTTGAGCCATATTAGAGTGTAGTAGAGTCAAGTAGAGCCAAGTTGAGCCATATTAGAGTGTAGTAGAGACAAGTGGAGCCATGATAGAATGTAGTAGAGTCATGTAGTGTGAATTAGAGCGATGATATACAATGGAGTATAGCCATGGGAGAGTGTACTAGAGTCAAGTAGAGCCATGGTAGAGTGTAGTAGAGTCAAGTAGAGGCAGGTAGAGCCATGGTAGAGTGTAGTAGAGTCAAGTAGAGCCAAGTAGAGCCATGGTAGAATGTAGTAGAGCCAAGTAGAGCATTGGGAGAGTGTAGGAGAGTCAAGTAGAGTCAAGAAAAGCAATGGTAGAATGTAGTAGAGGCATACAGAGTCAAGTAGAACTATGGAAGAATGTAGTAAAGACATGGTAGAATGTAGTAGAGTCAAGTAGAGCCAAGTACTGCCATGGTAGAGTGTAGTAGAGTCAAGTAGAGCCAAGTAGAGCCATGGTAGAGTGTAGTAGAGCCAGGTAGAGCAATGGTAGAGTGTAGGAGAGTCAAGTAGAGTCAAGAAGAGCCATGTTAGAATTCAGTAGAATCATGTAGTGTCAAGTAGAGCCATGGTACAATGGAGTAGAGCCATGGTAGAGTGTAGTAGAGTCAAGTAGAGCCAACTTGAGCAATGGTAGAGTGTAGTAGAGTCAAGTAGAGCCATGGTAGAATGTAGTAGAGTCATGTAGTGTGAAGTAGAGCCATGATATATAATGGAGTAGAACCATGGTAGAGTGTAGTAGAGTCAAGTAGAGCGAAGTAGAACCAATGTAGAGTGTAGTGGATTCAAGTAGAGCCAAGTAGAGCCATGGTAGAGTGTAGTAGAGTCAAGTAGAGTCAAGTAGAGCCATGGTAGAATGTAGTATACTACATAGTATATAGAGTCATGTAGAGTGAAGTGTAACATGGGTAGAATGTAGTAGAGCAAGGTAGAGCCATGGTAGAGTGTAGGAGAGTCAAGTAGAGTTACGTGGATCCATGGTAGAATGTAGTAGAGCCAAGGTAGAGTGTAGTAGAGACAAGTAGAGCCAGGTCTAGCAATGATGTAGTGTAGTATAGTCAAGATGAGCCAAGTAGAGCCATCGTAGAGTGTAGTAGAGTCGAGTAGAGTCATGGTGGAATATAGTAGAGTCATGTAGTGTCAAGTTGAGCCAAGGTACATTGGAGTAGAGCCATGGTAGAGTGTAGTAGAGTCAAGTAAAGCCAAGTAGAGTCATGGTAGAGTGTAGTAGAGTCAAGTAGAGCCAAGTAGAGCCATGGTAGAATGTAGTAGAGTCCTTTAGTGTCAAGTAGACACATGGTACTATGGAGTAGAGCCATGGTAGAGTGCAGTAGATTCAGGTAGAGCCACGTAGAGCCACGGTAGCATGTAGTAGAGTCATGTAGAGCCAAGTAGAGCCATGGTAGAATGCAGTAGAGCTAGGTAGAGCCATGGTAGAATGCAGTACAGTCAAGTAGAGTCACGTGGATCCATGGTACAATGTAGTAGAGCCAAGGTAGAGTGTAGTACAGTGAAGTAGAGTCACGTATAGCCATGGTAGCATGTAGTAGAGGTATACAGAGTCAAGTAGAGCTATTGTAGAATGTAGTAGAGTCAAGTAGAGTCACGTGGTGCCATGGTAGAATGTAGTAGAGACATGGTAGAGTGTAGTACAGTCAAGTAGAGACGAGTAGAGCCATGGTAGAGTGTAGTGGATTCAAGTAGAGCCAAGTAGAGCCATGGTAGAGTGTAGAAGAGTCAAGTAGAGTCAAGAAGAGGCATGGTAGCATTTAGTAGAATCATGTAGTGTCAAGTAGAGCCATGGTAGAATGAAGTAGAGCAAGGTAGAGCCATGGTAGTGTGTAGTAGAGTCAAGTAGAGTCACATGGAGCATTGTTAGAATGTAGTAGAGCCAAGGTAGATTGTAGTACAGTCAAGTAGAGTAAAGTAGAGCCATGGCAGAATGTAGTAGAGTCAAGTAGAGTCAAGTAGAGCCATGGTAGAATGTAGTAGAGGCATACAGAGTCAAGTAGAACTATGGTAGAATGCAGTAGAGTCACGTAGAGTTACGTGGAACTATGGTAGAATGTAGTAGAGACATGGTAGAGTGTAGTAGAGTCAAGTAGATCCAAGTACAGCCATGGTAGAGTGTTGTAGAGTCTCGTAGAGCCGAGTTGAGACAAGGAAGGGTGTAGTGGACTCAAGTAGAGCCAAGTATAGCCATGATAGAGTGTAGTAGAGTCAAGTAGAGTCAAGTAGAGCCATGGTAGAATGTAGTAGAGTCATGTAGTGTGAATTAGAGCGATGATATACAATGGAGTATAGCCATGGGAGAGTGTACTAGAGTCAAGTAGAGCCATGGTAGAGTGTAGTAGAGTCAAGTAGAGGCAGGTAGAGCCATGGTAGAGTGTAGTAGAGTCAAGTAGAGCCAAGTAGAGCCATGGTAGAATGTAGTAGAGCCAAGTAGAGCATTGGGAGAGTGTAGGAGAGTCAAGTAGAGTCAAGAAAAGCAATGGTAGAATGTAGTAGAGGCATACAGAGTCAAGTAGAACTATGGAAGAATGTAGTAAAGACATGGTAGAATGTAGTAGAGTCAAGTAGAGCCAAGTACTGCCATGGTAGAGTGTAGTAGAGTCAAGTAGAGCCAAGTAGAGCCATGGTAGAGTGTAGTAGAGCCAGGTAGAGCAATGGTAGAGTGTAGGAGAGTCAAGTAGAGTCAAGAAGAGCCATGTTAGAATTCAGTAGAATCATGTAGTGTCAAGTAGAGCCATGGTACAATGGAGTAGAGCCATGGTAGAGTGTAGTAGAGTCAAGTAGAGCCAACTTGAGCAATGGTAGAGTGTAGTAGAGTCAAGTAGAGCCATGGTAGAATGTAGTAGAGTCATGTAGTGTGAAGTAGAGCCATGATATACAATGGAGTAGAACCATGGTAGAGTGTAGTAGAGTCAAGTAGAGCGAAGTAGAACCAATGTAGAGTGTAGTGGATTCAAGTAGAGCCAAGTAGAGCCATGGTAGAGTGTAGTAGAGTCAAGTAGAGTCAAGTAGAGCCATGGTAGAATGTAGTATACTACATAGTATATAGAGTCATGTAGAGTGAAGTGTAACATGGGTAGAATGTAGTAGAGCAAGGTAGAGCCATGGTAGAGTGTAGGAGAGTCAAGTAGAGTTACGTGGATCCATGGTAGAATGTAGTAGAGCCAAGGTAGAGTGTAGTAGAGACAAGTAGAGCCAGGTCTAGCAATGATGTAGTGTAGTATAGTCAAGATGAGCCAAGTAGAGCCATCGTAGAGTGTAGTAGAGTCGAGTAGAGTCATGGTGGAATATAGTAGAGTCATGTAGTGTCAAGTTGAGCCAAGGTACATTGGAGTAGAGCCATGGTAGAGTGTAGTAGAGTCAAGTAAAGCCAAGTAGAGTCATGGTAGAGTGTAGTAGAGTCAAGTAGAGCCAAGTAGAGCCATGGTAGAATGTAGTAGAGTCCTTTAGTGTCAAGTAGACACATGGTACTATGGAGTAGAGCCATGGTAGAGTGCAGTAGATTCAGGTAGAGCCACGTAGAGCCACGGTAGCATGTAGTAGAGTCATGTAGAGCCAAGTAGAGCCATGGTAGAATGCAGTAGAGCTAGGTAGAGCCATGGTAGAATGCAGTACAGTCAAGTAGAGTCACGTGGATCCATGGTACAATGTAGTAGAGCCAAGGTAGAGTGTAGTACAGTGAAGTAGAGTCACGTATAGCCATGGTAGCATGTAGTAGAGGTATACAGAGTCAAGTAGAGCTATTGTAGAATGTAGTAGATTCAAGTAGAGTCACGTGGTGCCATGGTAGAATGTAGTAGAGACATGGTAGAGTGTAGTACAGTCAAGTAGAGACGAGTAGAGCCATGGTAGAGTGTAGTGGATTCAAGTAGAGCCAAGTAGAGCCATGGTAGAGTGTAGAAGAGTCAAGTAGAGTCAAGAAGAGGCATGGTAGCATTTAGTAGAATCATGTAGTGTCAAGTAGAGCCATGGTAGAATGAAGTAGAGCAAGGTAGAGCCATGGTAGTGTGTAGTAGAGTCAAGTAGAGTCACATGGAGCATTGTTAGAATGTAGTAGAGCCAAGGTAGATTGTAGTACAGTCAAGTAGAGTAAAGTAGAGCCATGGCAGAATGTAGTAGAGTCAAGTAGAGTCAAGTAGAGCCATGGTAGAATGTAGTAGAGGCATACAGAGTCAAGTAGAACTATGGTAGAATGCAGTAGAGTCACGTAGAGTTACGTGGAACTATGGTAGAATGTAGTAGAGACATGGTAGAGTGTAGTAGAGTCAAGTAGATCCAAGTACAGCCATGGTAGAGTGTTGTAGAGTCTCGTAGAGCCGAGTTGAGACAAGGAAGGGTGTAGTGGACTCAAGTAGAGCCAAGTATAGCCATGATAGAGTGTAGTAGAGTCAAGTAGAGTCAAGTAGAGCCATGGTAGAATGTAGTAGAGTCATGTAGTGTGAAGTAGAGCCATGATATACAATGGAGTAGAGCCATGGTAGAGTGCAGTAGAGTCAAGTAGAGCCAAGTAGAGCCAAGGTAGAGTGTAGTGGACTCAAGTAGAGCCAAGTAGAGCCATGGTAGAGTGTAGTAGAGTCATGTAGTGTCAAGTAGAGCTATGGTACAATGGAGTAGAGCCATGGGAGAGTGTAGTAGAGTGAACTAGAGCCACGGTTGGATGTAGTAGAGTCATGTAGAACCAAGTAGAACCATGGTAGAATGCAGCAGAGTCAAGTAGAGTCACGTGGAGCCATGGTAGAATACAGTAGAGACATGGAGGTGTGTAGTAGAGTCAAGTACAGCCAAGTACTGCCATGGGAAAGTGTAGTAGAGTCAAGTAGAGCCAAGTAGAGCTATGGTAGAGTGTAGTAGAGCCAAGTAGAGCAATGGTAGAGTGTAGGAAAGTCAAGTAGAGTCAAGAAGACCAATTTAGAATTTAGTAGAATCATGTAGTGTCAAGTAGAGCCATGGTACAATGGAGTAGAGCCATGGTAGAGTGTACTAGAGTCAAGTAGAGCCAAGTTGAGCCATGGTAGAGTGTAGTAGAGTCATCTAGAGCCAACGTAGAATGTAATAGAGTCATGTAGTGTGAAGTAGAGCCATGATATACAACGGAGTAGAGCCATGTTAGAGTGTAGTAGAGTGTAGTAGAGTCAAGTAGAGCCAAGTAGAACCAAGGTACAGTGTAGTGGATTCAAGTAGAGCCAAGTAGAGCCATGGTAGAGTGTAGTAGAGTCAAGTAGAGTCAAGTAGAGCCATGGTTGAATGTAGTAGAGTCAAGTAGAGCCATGGTAGAGTGTAGTAGAGTCATGTAGAGCCAAGTAAAGCCATGGTAGAATGTAGTAGAGCTAAGTAGAGCAATGATAGAGTGTAGGTAAGTCAAGTAGAGTCAAGAAGAGCCATGGAAGAATTCAGTAGAATCATGTAGTGACAAGTAGAGCAATGGTACAATGGAGTAGAGCCATGGTAGAGTGTAGTAGAGTCAAGTAGAGCCAAGTTGAGCCATATTTGTGTGTAGTAGAGTCAAGTAGAGCCATGATAGAATGTAGTAGAGTCATGTAGTGTGAATTAGAGCGATGATACACAATGGAGAATAGCCATGGGAGAGTGTACTAGAGTCAAGTAGAGCCATGGTAGAGTGTAGTAGAGTCAAGTAGAGGCAGGTAGAGCCATGGTAGAGTGTAGTAGAGTCAAGTAGAGCCAAGTAGAGCCATGGTTGAGTGTAGTAGAACCAAGTAGAGCATTGGGAGAGTGTAGGAGAGTCAAGTAGAGTCAAGAAGAGCTATGGTAGAATGTAGTAGAGGCATAAAGAGTCAAGTAGAACTATGGTAGAATGTAGTAAAGACATGGTAGAGTGTAGTAGAGTCAAGTAGAGCCAAGTACTGCCATGGTAGAGTGTAGTAGAGTCAAGTACAGCCAAGTAGAGCCATCATAGAGTGTAGTAGAGCCAAGTAGAGCAATGGTAGAGTGTAGAAGAGTCAAGTAGAGTCAAGAAGAGCCATGTTAGAATTCAGTAGAATCATGTAGTGTCAAGTAGAGCCATGGTACAATGGAGTAGAGCCATGGTAGAGTGTAGTAGAGTCAAGTAGAGCCAACTTTAGCGATGGTAGAGTGTAGTAGAGTCAAGTAGAGCCATCGTAGAATGTAGTAGAGTCATGTAGTGTGAAGTAGAGCCATGATATACAATGGAGTAGAGCCATGGTAGAGTGTAGTAGAGTCAAGTAGAGCCAAGTAGAACCAAGGTAGAGTGTAGTGGATTCAAGTAGAGCCAAGTAGAGACATGGTAGAGTGTAGTAGAGTCAAGTAGAGTTACGTGGATCCATGGTAGAATGTAGTAGAGCCAAGGTAGAGTGTAGTAGAGACAAGTAGAGCCAGGTCTAGCAATGATGTAGTGTAGTATAGTCAAGATGAATGGAGTAGAGCCATGGTAGAGTGTAGTAGAGTCGAGTAGAGCCATGGTAGAATATAGTAGAGTCATGCACTGTCAAGTAGAGCCAAGGTACAATGGAGTAGAGCCATGGTAGAGTGTAGTAGAGTCAAGTAAAGCCAAGTAGAGTCATGGTAGAGTGTAGTAGAGTCAAGTAGAACCAAGTAGAGCCATGGTAGAATGTAGTAGAGTCCTTTAGTGTCAAGTAGACACATGGTACTATGGAGTAGAGCCATGGTAGAGTGCAGTAGATTCAGGTAGAGCCACGTAGAGCCACGGTAGCATGTAGTAGAGTCATGTAGAGCCAAGTAGAGCCATGGTAGAATGCAGTAGAGTCAGGTAGAGCCATGGCAGAATGCAGAACAGTCAAGTAGAGTCACGTGGAGCCAAGGTAGAATTTAGTAGAGCGAAGGTAGAGTGTAGTACAGTGAAGTAGGGTCAAGTAGAGCCATGGTAGCATGTTGTAGAGGTATACAGAGTCAAGTAGAGCTATCGTAGAATGTAGTAGAGTCAAGTAGAGTCAAGTGGTGCCAATGTTAGAATGTAGTAGAGACATGGTAGAGTGTAGTACAGTCAAGTAGAGACGAGTAGAGCCATGGTAGAGTGTAGTGGATTCAAGTAGAGCCAAGTAGAGCCATGGTAGAGTGGAGAAGTGTCAAGTAGAGTCAAGAAGAGGCATGGTAGCATTTAGTAGAATCATGTAGTGTCAAGTAGAGCCATGGTAGAATGAAGTAGAGCAAGGTAGAGCCTTGGTAGTGTGTAGTAGAGTCAAGTAGAGTCACATGGAGCGTTGTTAGAATGTAGTAGAGCCAAGGTAGAGTGTAGTACAGTCAAGTAGAGTAAAGTAGAGCCATGGCAAAATGTAGTAGAGTCAAGTACAGTCAAGTAGAGCCATGGTAGAATGTAGTAGAGGCATACAGAGTCAAGTAGAGCTATGGTAGAATGCAGTAGACTCACGTAGAGTCACGTGGAGCCATGGTAGAATGTAGTAGAGACATGGTAGAGTGTAGTAGAGTCAAGTAGATCCAAGTACAGCCATGGTAGAGTGTAGTAGAGTCAAGTAGATCCAAGTACAGCTATGGTAGAGTGTAGTAGAGTCACGTAGAGCCGAGTTGAGCCAAGGTAGGGTGAAGTGGACTCAAGTAGAGCCAAGTAGAGCCATGGTAGAGTGTAGTAGAGTCAAGTAGAGTCAAGTAGAGTCAAGTAGAGCCATGGTAGAATGTAGTAGAGTCATGTAGTGTGAAGTAGAGGCATGATATACAATGGAGTAGAGCCATGGTAGAGTGCAGTAGAGTCAAGTAGAGCCAAGTAGAGCCAAGGTAGAGTGTAGTGGACTCAAGTAGAGCCAAGTAGAGCCATGGTAGGGTGTAGTATAGTCAAGTAGAGCCATGGTAGAATGTAGTAGAGTCATATAGTGTCAAGCAGAGCTATGGTACAATGGAGTAGGGTCATGGGAGAGTGTAGTAGAGTCAAGTAGAGCAACGGATGGATGTAGTAGAGTCATGTAGAACCAAGTAGAACCATGGTAGAATGTAGCAGAGTCAAGTTTAGTCACGTGGAGCCATGGTAGAATGTAGTAGAGCCAAGGTAGAGTGTAGTACAGTCAAGTAGAGTCAAGTAGACCCATGGTAGAGTGTAGTAGAGTCAAGTAGAGCCGAGCAGAGCCATGGTAGAGTATAGTGTAGCCAAGTAGAGCCAAGTAGAGCAATGGGAGAGTGTAGGAGAGTCAAGTAGAGTCAAGAAGTGCCGTGGTAGAATGTGGTAGAGGCATACAGAGTCAATTAGAGCTATGGTAGAATGCAGTAGAGTCATATAGAGACAAGTTGAACTATGGTTGAATGTAGTAGAGTCAAGTAGAGCCAAGTAGAGCCATGGTAGAATGTAGTAGAGTAAAGTAGAGCTGTGGTAGAGTGTACTAGAGTCAAGTAGAATCACGTGGATCCATGGTAGGATGTAGTAGAGCTAAGGTAGAGTGTAGTAGAGACAAGTGGAGCCAGGTCTAGCAATGATATAGTGTTGTAGAGTCAAGTAGAGCAAAGTAGAGCCATTGTAGAGTGTAGTAGAGTCAAGTAGAGCCATGGTAGAATGGAGTAGAGTCATGTAGTGTCAAGTAGAGCCATGGTACAATGGAGTAGAGCCATGGTAGAGAGTAGTAGAGTCAAGTAGAGCCACGGTTGCATGTAGTAGAGTCATGTAGAACCAAGTAGAGCCATGGTAGAATGTAGTAGAGCCAGGTAGAGTCATGGTAGAATGCAGCAGAGTCAAGTAGAGTCACGTGGTGCCATGGTAGAATGTAGTAGAGCAAAGGTAGAGTGTAGTACTGTCAAGTAGAGTCAAGTAGAGGCATGGTAGAGTGTAGTAGAGTCATGTAGAGTTAAGTAGAGCCATGGTAGAGTGTAGTAGAGCCAACTAGAGCAATGATAGACTGTAGGTAAGTCAAGTAGAGTCAAGAAGAGCCATGGTAGAATTCAGTAGAATCATATAGTGTCAAGTAGAGAAATGGTACAATGGAGTAGAGCCATGGTAGAGTGTAGTAGAGTCAAGTAGAGCCATGGTAGAGTGTAGTAGAGTCAAGCAGAGGCAAGTAGAGCTATGGTAGAGTGTAGTAGAGTCAAGTAGAGCCAAGTATAGCCATGGAAGAGTGTAGTAGAGCCAAGTACAGCCAAGTAGAGCAATGGGAGAGTGTAGGAGAGTCAAGTAGTGTCAAGAAGAGCTATGGTAGAATGTAGTAGAGTCACGTAGAGTCACATGGAGCCATGGTAGAATGTAGTAGAGACATGGTAGAGTGTAGTAGAGTCAAGTAGAGCCAAGTCCTGCCATGGTAGAGTGTAGTAGAGTCAAGTAGAGCCAAGTAGAGCCATGGTAGAGTGTAGTAGAGCCAAGCAGAGCAATGGTAGAGTGTAGGAGAGTCAAGTAGAGTCAAGAAGACCCATGTTAGAATTCAGTAGAATCATGTAGTGTCAAGGAGAGCCATGGTACAATGGAGTAGAGCCATGGTAGAGTGTAGTAGAGTCAAGTAGAGCCAAGTTCACCCATGGTAGAGTGTAGTAGAGTCAAGTAGAGCCATCGTAGAATGTAATAGAGTCATGTAGTGTGAAGTAGAGCCATGATATACAATGGAGTAGAGCCATGGTAGAGTGTAGTAGAGTAAAGTAGAGCCAAGTAGAACCAAGGTAGAGTGTAGTGGATTCAAGTAGAGCCAAGTAGAGCCATGGTAGAGTGTAGTAGAGTCAAGTAGAGTCAAGTAGAGCCATGGTTGAATGTAGTAGAGTCAAGTAGAGCCAAGTAGAGCCATGGTAGAATGTAGTAGAGTCATGTAGTGTCAAGTAGACACATGGTACTATGGAGTAGAGCCATGGTAGAGTGCAGTAGATTCAGGTAGAGCCACGTATAGCCACGGTAGCATGTAGTAGAGTCATGTAGAGCCAAGTAGAGCCATGGTAGAATGCAGTAGAGCTAGGTAGAGCCATGGTAGAATGCAGTACAGTCAAGTAGAGTCACATGGATCCATGGCAGAATGTAGTAGAGCCAAGGTAGGGTGTAGTACAGTGAAGTAGAGTCAAGTAGAGCCATGGTAGCATGTAGTAGAGGTATACCGAGTCAAGTAGAGCTATCGTAGAATGTAGTAGAATCAAGTAGAGTCACGTGGTGCCATGGTAGAATGTAGTAGAGACATGGTAGAGTGTAGTACAATCAAGTAGAGACGAGTAGAGCCATGGTAGAGTGTACTAGAGTCAAGTAGAGCCAAGTAGAGCTATGGTAGAGTGTAGTAGAGCCAAGTAGAGCAATGGTATAGAGTGTAGAAGAGTCAAGTAGAGTCAAGAAGAGGCATGGTAGCGTTTAGCAGAATCATGTAGTGTCAAGTAGAGCCATAGTAGAATGTAGTAGAGCAAGGTAGAGCGATGGTAGTGTGTAGTAGAGTCAAGTAGAGTCACAAGGAGCATTGTTAGAAAGAAGTAGAGCCAAGGTAGAGTGTAGTACAGTCAAGTAGAGTCAAGTAGAGTCATGGCAGAATGTAGTAGAGTCAAGTAGAGTCAAGTAGAGCCATGGTAGAATGTAGTAGAGGCATACAGAGTCAAGTAGAGCTATGGTAGAATGCAGTAGAGTCACGTAGAGTCACGTGGAGCCACGGTATAATGTAGTAGAGACATGGTAGAGTGTAGTAGAGTCAAGTAGATCCAAGTACAGCCATGGTAGAGTGTAGTAGAGTCACGTAGAGCCGAGTTGAGCCAAGGTAGGGTTGTAGTGGACTCAAGTACAGCCAAGTAGAGCCATGGTAGAATGTAGTAGAGTCATGTAGTGTGATGTAGAGCCACGATATACAATGCAGTAGAGCCATGGTAGAGTGCAGTAGAGTCAAGTAGAGCCAAGTAGAGCCAAGGGAGAGTGTAGTGGACTCAAGTAGAGTCAAGTAGAGCCAAGGTAGAGTGTAGTACAGTCAAGTAGAGTCAAGTAGATCCATGGTAGAGTGTAGTAGAGTCAAGTAGAGCCAAGCAGAGCCATGGTAGAGTGTAGTATAGCCAAGTAGAGCCAAGTAGAGAAATGGTAGAGTGTAGGAGAGTCAAGTAGAGTCAAGAAGAGCCATGGTACAAAGTAGTAGAGGAATACAGAGTCAAGTAGAGCTATGGTAGAATGCTGTAGAGTCATATAGAGACAAGTTGAACTATGGTTGAATGTAGTAGAGTCAAGTAGAGCCAAGTAGAGCCATGGTAGAGTGTAGTAGAGTCAAATAGAGCCAAGTAGAGCCATGGTAGAGTGTAGTAGAGTCAAGTAGAGTCAAGTAGAGTCAAGTAGAGTCAAGTAGAGTCAAGTAGAGCAATGGTAGAGTGTAGTAGAGTCACGTAGAGCCAAGTAGAGGCATGGTAGAGTGTAGTAGAGTCATGTAGAGTCAAGTAGAGCCATGGTAGAGTGTAGTAGAGCCAAGTAGAGCAATGATAGACTGTAGGTAAGTCAAGTAGAGTCAAGAAGAGCCATGGTAGAATTCAGTAGAATCATATAGTGTCAAGTAGAGCAATGGTACAATGGAGTAGAGCCATGGTAGAGTGTAGTAGCGTCAAGTAGAGCCAAGTTGAGCCATATTAAAGTGTAGTAGAGTCAAGTACAGCCATGGTAGAATGTAGTAGAGTCATGTAGTGTGAAGTAGAGCGATGATATACAATGGAGTAGAGCCATGCACTCTACCGGTAGAGTGTAGTAGAGTCAAGTAGAGGCAAGTAGAGCCATGGTAGAGTGTAGTAGAGTCAAGTAGAGCCAAGTATAGCCATGGAAGAGTGTAGTAGAGCCAAGTACAGCCAAGTAGAGCAATGGGAGAGTGTAGGAGAGTCAAGTAGAGTCAAGAAGAGCAATGGTAGAATGTAGTAGAGGCATACAGAGTCAAGTAGAGCTATGGTAGAATGTAGTAGAGTCACGTAGAGTCACGTGGAGCCATGGTAGAATGTAGTAGAGACATGGTAGAGTGTAGTAGAGTCAAGTAGAGCCAAGTACTGCCATGGTAGAGTGCAGTAGAGTCAAGTAGAGCCAAGTAGAGCCATGATAGAGTGTAGTAGAGCCAAGTAGAGCAATGGTAGAGGGTAGGAGAGTCAAGTAGAGTCAAGAAGACCCATGTTAGAATTCAGTAGAATCATGTAGTGTCAAGTAGAGCCATGGTACAATGGAGTAGAGCCATGGTAGAGTGCAGTAGAGTCAAGTAGAGCCAAGTTGAGTCATGGAAGAGTGTAGTAGAGTCAAGTAGAGCCATCGTAGAATGCAGTAGAGTCATCTAGTGTGAAGTAGAGCCATGATATACAATGGAGTAGAGCCATGGTAGAGTGTAGTAGAGTCAAGTAGAGGCAAGTAGAACCAAGATAGAGTGTAGTGGATTCAAGTAGAGCCAAGTATAGCCATGGTAGAGTGTAGTAGAGTCAAGTAGAGTCAAGTAGAGCAATGGTAGAGTGTAGTAGAGTCACGTAGAGCGAAGTAGAGGCATGGTAGAGTGTAGTAGAGTCATGTAGAGTCAAGTAGAGCCATGGTAGAGTGTAGTAGAGCCAAGTAGAGCAATGATAGACTGTAGGTAAGTCAAGTAGAGTCAAGAAGAGCCATGGTAGAATTCAGTAGAATCATATAGTGTCAAGTAGAGCAATGGTACAATGGAGTAGAGCCATGGTAGAGTGTAGTAGCGTCAAGTAGAGCCAAGTTGAGCCATATTAAAGTGTAGTAGAGTCAAGTAGAGCCATGGTAGAATGTAGTAGAGTCATGTAGTGTGAAGTAGAGCGATGATATACAATGGAGTAGAGCCATGGTAGAGTGTAGTAGAGTCAAGTAGAGGCAAGTAGAGCCATGGTAGAGTGTAGTAGAGTCAAGTAGAGCCAAGTATAGCCATGGAAGAGTGTAGTAGAGCCAAGTACAGCCAAGTAGAGCAATGGGAGAGTGTAGGAGAGTCAAGCAGAGTCAAGAAGAGCAATGGTAGAATGTAGTAGAGGCATACAGAGTCAAGTAGAGCTATGGTAGAATGTAGTAGAGTCACGTAGAGTCACGTGGAGCCATGGTAGAATGTAGTAGAGACATGGTAGAGTGTAGTAGAGTCAAGTAGAGCCAAGTACTGCCATGGTAGAGTGCAGTAGAGTCAAGTAGAGCCAAGTAGAGCCATGGTAGAGTGTAGTAGAGCCAAGTAGAGCAATGGTAGAGTGTAGGAGAGTCAAGTAGAGTCAAGAAGACCCATGTTAGAATTCAGTAGAATCATGTAGTGTCAAGTAGAGCCATGGTACAATGGAGTAGAGCCATGGTAGAGTGCAGTAGAGTCAAGTAGAGCCAAGTTGAGTCATGGAAGAGTGTAGTAGAGTCAAGTAGAGCCATCGTAGAATGCAGTAGAGTCATCTAGTGTGAAGTAGAGCCATGATATACAATGGAGTAGAGCCATGGTATAGTGTAGTAGAGTCAAGTAGAGCCAAGTAGAACCAAGATAGAGTGTAGTGGATTCAAGTAGAGCCAAGTAGAGCCATGGTAGAGTGTAGTAGAGTCAAGTAGAGCCATGGTAGAATGCAGTAGAGTCACGTAGAGTCACGTGGAGCCATGGTAGAATGGAGTATATAGAATAGCGAAATAGAGCCAAGTAGAGCAATCGGAGAGTGTAGGAGAGTCAAGTAGAGTCAAGAAGAGCCATGGTAGAATGTAGTAGAGGCATACAGAGTCAAGTAGAGCTATGGTAGAATCCAGTAGAGTCGTATTGAGAAAAGTTGAACTATGGTTGAATGTAGTAGAGTCAAGTAGAGCCAAATAGAGCCATGGTAGAATGTAGCATAGTCAAGTAGAGTCACGTGGAACCATGGTAGAATGTAGTAGAGCCAAGGTAGAGTGTAGTACAGTCAAGTAGAGCCAAGCAGAGCCATGGTAGAGTGTAGTATAGCCAAGTAGAGCCAAGTAGAGCAATGGGAGAGTGTAGGAGAGTCAAGTAGAGTCAAGAAGTGCCATGGTAGAATGTGGTAGAGGCATACAGAGTCAAGTAGAGCTATGGTAGAATGCACTAGAGTCATATAGAGACAAGTTGAACTATGGTTGAATGTAGTAGAGTGAAGTAGAGCCATGTAGAGCCATGGAAGAGTGTAGTAGAGTCAAATAGAGCCAAGTAGAGCCATGGTAGAGTGTAGTAGAGTCAAGTAGAGTCAAGTAGAGCCATGGTAGAATGTAGTAGAGTCATGTAGAGTCAAGTAGAGCCATGGTAGAATGTAGTAGAGTAAAGTAGAGCCATGGTAGAGTGTAGGAGAGTCAAGTAGAGTCATGTGGATCCATGGTAGGATGTAGTAGAGCTAAGGTAGAGAGTAGTAGAGACAAGTGGAGCAAGGTCTAGCAATGATATAGTGTTGCAGAGTCAAGTAGAGCAAAGTAGAGCCATTGTAGAGTGTAGTAGAGTCAAGTAGAGCCATGGTAGAATGGAGTAGAGTAATGTAGTGTCAAATAGAGCCATGGTACAATGGAGTAGAGCCATGGTAGAGTGTAGTAGAGTCAAGTAGAGCCACGGTTGCATGTAGTAGGATCATGTAGAACCAAGTAGAGCCATGTTAGAATGTAGTAGAGCCAGGTAGAGCCATGGTAGAATGCAGCAGAGTCAAGTAGAATCACATGGAGCCATGGTAGAATGTAGTAGAGCAAAGGTAGAGTGTAGTACTGTCAAGTAGAGTCAAGTAGAGCCATGGAAGAATGTAGTAGAGTCAAGTAGAGTCAAGTAGAGCAATGGTAGAGTGTAGTAGAGTCAAGTAGAGCCAAGTAGAGGCATGGTAGAGTGTAGTAGAGTCATGTAGAGTCAAGTAGAGCCATGGTAGAGCGTAGTAGAGCCAAGTAGAGCAAAGATAGGCTGTAGGCAAGTTAAGTAGAGTCAAGAAGAGCCATGGTAGAATTCAGTAGAATCATATAGTGTCAAGTAGAGGAATGGTACAATGGAGTAGAGTCATGGTAGAGTCTAGTAGAGTCAAGTAGAGCCAGGTTGAGCCATATTAGAGTGTAGTAGAGTCAAGTAGAGCCATGGTAGAATGTAGTAGAGTCATGTAGTGGACAGTAGAGCGATGATATACAATGGAATAGAGCCATGGTAGAGTGTAGTAGAGTCAAGTAGAGGCAAGTAGAGCCATGGTAGAGTGTAGTATAGTCAAGTAGAGCCAAGTATAGCCATGAAAGTGTGTAGTAGAGCCAAGTAGAGCCAAGTAGAGCAATGGGAGAGTGTAGGAGAGTCAAGTAGAGTCAAGAAGAGCAATGGTAGAATGTAGTAGAGGCATACAGAGTCAAGTAGAGCTATCGTAGAATGTAGTAGAGTCACGTAGAGTCACGTGGAGCCATGTTAGAATGTAGTAGAGACATGGTAGAGTGTAGTAGAGTCAAGTAGAGCTAAGTAGAGCCATGGTAGAGTGTAGTAGAGCCAAGTAGAGCAATGGTAGAGTGTAGGAGAGTCAAGTAGAGTCAAGAAGACCCATGTTAGAATTCAGTAGAATCATGTAGTGTCAAGTAGAGCCATGGTACAATGGATTACAGCCATGGTAGAGTGTAGTAGAGTCAAGTAGAGCCAAGGTAGAGTGTAGTGGACTCAAGTAGAGTCAAGTAGAGCCAAGGTAGAGTGTAGTACAGTCAAGTAGAGTCAAGTAGATCCATGGTAGAGTGTAGTAGAGTCAAGTAGAGCCAAGCAGAGCCATGGTAGAGTGTAGTATAGCCAAGTAGAGCCAAGTAGAGCAATGAGAGAGTGTAGGAGAGTCAAGTAGAGTCAAGAAGAGCCATGGTAGAATGTAGTAGAGGCATACAAAGTCAAGTAGAGCTATGGTAGAATGCTGTAGAGTCAAGTAGAGTCAAGTAGAGCCATGGTAGAATGTAGTAGAGTCATGTAGAGTCAAGTAGAGCCATGGTAGAATCTAGTAGAGTAAAGTACAGCCGTTGTAGAGTGTACAAGAGTCAAGTAGAGTCACGTGGATCCATGGTAGGATGTAGTAGAGCTAAGGTAGAGTGTAGTAGAGACAAGTGGAGCCAGGTGTAGCAATGATATAGTGTTGTAGAGTCAAGTAGAGCACAGTACAGCCATTGTAGAGTGTAGTAGAGTCAAGTAGAGCCATGGTAGAATGGAGTAGAGTCATGTAGTGTCAAGTAGAGCCATGGTACAATGGAGTAGAGCCATGGTAGAGTGTAGTAGAGTCAAGTAGAGCCACGGTTGCATGTTGTAGAGTCATGTAGAACCAAGGAGAGCCCTGGTACAATGTAGTAGAGCCAGGTAGAGCCATGGTAGAATGCAGCAGAGTCAAGTAGAGTCACGTGCAGCTATGGTAGAATGTAGTAGAGCAAAGGTAGAGTGTAGTACTGTCAAGTAGAGTCAAGTAGAGGCATGGTAGAGTGTAGTAGAGTCATGTAGAGTCAAGTAGAGCCATGGTAGAGTGTAGTAGAGTCAAGGAGAGCCAAGTATAGCCATGGAAGAGTGTAGTAGAGCCAAGTACAGCCAAGTAGAGCAATGGGAGAGTGTAGGAGAGTCAAGCACAGTCAAGAAGAGCAATGGTAGAATGTAGTAGAGGCATACAGAGTCAAGTAGATCTATGGTAGAATGTAGTAGAGTCACGTAGAGTCACGTGGAGCCATGGTAGAATGTAGTAGAGACATGGTAGAGTGTAGTAGAGTCAAGTAGAGCCAAGTACTGCCATTGTAGAGTGCAGTAGAGTCAAGTAGAGCCAAGTAGAGCCATGGTAGAGTGTAGTAGAGCCAAGTAGAGCAATGGTAGAGTGTAGGAGAGTCACGTAGAGTCAAGAAGACCCATGTTAGAATTCAGTAGAATCATGTAGTGTCAAGTAGAGCCATGGTACAATGGAGTAGAGCCATGGTAGAGTGCAGTAGAGTCAAGTAGAGCCAAGTTGAGTCATGGAAGAGTGTAGTAGAGTCAAGTAGAGCCATTGTAGAATGTAGTAGAGTCATGTAGTGTGAAGTAGAGCCATGATATACAATGGAGTAGAGCCATGGTAGAGTGTAGTAGAGTCAAGAAGAGCCAAGTAGAACCAAGATAGAGTGTAGTGGATTCAAGTAGAGCCAAGTAGAGCCATGGTAGAGTGTAGTAGAGTCAAGTAGAGTCAAGGAGAGCCATGGTTGAATGTAGTAGAGTCAAGTAGAGCCAAGTAGAGCCATGGTAGAATGTAGTAGAGTCTTGTAGTGTCAAGTAGACACATTGTACTATGGAGTAGAGCCATGTTAGAGTGCATTAGATTCAGGTAGAGCCACATAGAGCCTCGGTAGCATGTAGTAGAGTCATGTAGAGCCAAGTAGAGCCATGGTAGAACGCAGTAGAGCCAGGTAGAGCCATGGTAGAATGCAGTACAGTCAAGTAGAGTCACGTGGATCCATGGTAGAATGTAGTAGAGCCAAGGTAGAGTGTAGTACAGTGAAGTAGAGTCAAGTAGAGCCATGGTAGCATGTAGTAGAGGTATACCGAGTCAGGTAGAGCTATCGTAGAATGTAGTAGAATCAAGTATAGAGTCACGTGGTGCCATGGTAGAATGTAGTAGAGACATGGAAGGGTGTAGTACAGTCAAGTAGAGACGAGTAGAGCCATGGTAGAGTGTAGTAGAGTCAAGTAGAGCCAAGTAGATCTATGGTAGAGTGTAGTAGAACCAAGTAGAGCAATGGTATAGAGTGTAGAAGAGTCAAGTAGAGTCAAGAAGAGGCATGGTAGCATTTAGTAGAATCATGTAGTGTCAAGTAGAGCCATGGTAGAATGTAGTAGAGCAAGGTAGAGCCATGGTAGTGTGTAGTAGAGTCAAGTAGAGTCACATGGAGCATTGTTAGAATGTAGTAGAGCCAAGGTAGAGTGTAGTACAGTCAACTAGAGTCAAGTAGATCCATGGTAGAGTGTAGTAGAATCAAGTAGAGCCAAGAAGAGCCATGGTAGAGTGTAGAATAGCCAAATAGAGCCAAGTAGAGCAATCGGAGAGTGTAGGAGAGTCAAGTAGAGTCAAGAAGAGCCATGGTATAATGTAGTAGAGGCATACAGAGTCAAGTAGAGCTATGGTAGAATCCAGTAGAGTCATATTGAGAAAAGTTGAACTATCAAGTAGAGCCAAGTAGAGCCATGGTAGAATGTAGCATAGTCAAGTAGAGTCACGTGGAGCCATGGTAGAATGTAGTAGAGCCAAGGTAGAGTGTAGTACAGTCAAGTAGAGTCAAGTAGATCCATGGTAGAGTGTAGTAGAGTCAAGTAGAGCCAAGCAGAGCCATGGTAGAGTGTAGTATAGCCAAGTAGAGCCAAGTAGAGCAATGGGAGAGTGTAGGAGAGTCAAGTAGAGTCAAGAAGTGCCATGGTAGAATGTGGTAGAGGCATACAGAGTCAAGTAGAGCTATGGTAGAATGCACTAGAGTCATATAGAGACAAGTTGAACTATGGTTGAATATAGTAGAGTGAAGTAGAGCCAAGTAGAGCCATGGTAGAGTGTAGTAGAGTCAAATAGAGCCAAGTAGAGCCATGGTAGAGTGTAGTAGAGTCAAGTAGAGTCAAGTAGAGCCATGGTAGAATGTAGTAGAGTCATGTAGATCCAAGTAGAGCCATGGTAGTATGTAGTAGAGTAAAGTAGAGCCGTGGTAGAGTGTACAAGAGTGAAGTAGAGTCATGTGGATCCATGGTAGGATGTAGTAGAGCTAAGGTAGAGCGTAGTAGAGACAAGTGGAGCCAGGTCTAGCAATGATATAGTGTTGCAGAGTCAAGTAGAGCAAAGTAAAGCCATTGTAGAGTGTAGTCATGTAGAGCCATAGTAGAATGGAGTAGAGTCATGTAGTGTCAAGTAGAGCAATGGTACAATGGAGTAGAGCCATGGTAGAGTGTAGTAGAGTCAAGTAGAGCCACGGTTGCATGTAGTAGAGTCATGTAGAACCAAGTAGAGCCATGTTAGAATGTAGTAGAGCCAAGTAGAGCCATGGTAGAATGCAGCAGAGTCAAGTAGAGTCACGTGTAGCCATGGTAGAATGTAGTAGAGCAAAGGTAGAGTGCTGTACTGTCAAGTAGAGTCAAGTAGAGCCATGGCAGAATGTAGTAGAGTCAAGTATATATACACTGTAAAAATTTTTGGGTTGTTTCAACCTGTTAAGGGTTGTCTGAGTTGCACACATGTACAGAGGAGTAATGATAATTCTATAAAATATCACATTTCAAACAAATAAGCAATTTGTTCAACAAATGTAAGGAATCAGCCTCCTTTGATGTGACATACCATATAAATGTGAACCAAATTGAGTAATTTGTTCAAGAAATTGGGATGTGACATTACAAATTTGTTCCTTCCTATGTAATGTCACATCAAAGCATAGCTCGGTTTCTTGAACAAATTGCTCAATTTGTCCTTTCTATCTAGTATGTCATATCAAAGCAGGCTAATTATTGTATAATTTGTTCAATAAATTTCTCAGTGATATTTCAGCATTACTCCTACATACATGTGTGCAACTCAGACAACCCTATAAACTGGTTGAAACAACCCAAAGTTTTTTACAGTGTAGAGTCAAGTAGAGCAATGGTAGAGTGTAGTAGAGTCAAGTAGAGCCAAGTAGAGGCATGGTAGAGTGTAGTAGAGTCATGTAGTGTGAAGTAGAGTGATTATATGCAATGGAGTAGAGCCATGGTAGAGTGTAGTAGAGTCAAGTAGAGCAATGGTAGAGTGTAGGAGAGTCAAGTAGAGCCAAGTAGAGGCATGGTAGAGTGTAGTAGAGTCATGTAGAGTCAAGTAGAGCCATGGTAGAGTGTAGTAGAGCCAAGTAGAGCAATGATAGACTGTAGGTAAGTCAAGTAGAGTCAAGAAGAGCCATGGTACAATTCAGTAGAATCATATAGTGTCAAGTAGAGCAATGGTACAATGGAGTAGAGCCATGGTAGAGTGTAGTAGAGTCAAGTAGAGCCAGGTTGAGCCATATTAGAGTGCAGTAGAGTCAAGTAGAGCCATGGTAGAATGTAGTAGAGTCATGTAGTGTAAAGTAGAGCGATGATATACAATGGAGTAGAGCCATGGTAGAGTGTAGTAGAGTCAAGTAGAGCCATGGTAGAGTGTAGTATAGTCAAGTAGAGCCAAGTATAGCCATGAAAGTGTGTAGTAGAGCCAAGTAAAGCCAAGTAGAGCAATGGGAGAGTGTAGGAGAGTCAAGTAGAGTCAAGAAGAGCAATGGTAGAATGTAGTAGAGGCATACAGAGTCAAGTAGAGCTATCGTAGAATGTAGTAGAGTCACGTAGAGTCACGTGGAGCCATGTTAGAATGTAGTAGAGACATGGTAGAGTGTAGTAGAGTCAAGTGGAGTCAAGAAGACCCATGTTAGAATTCAGTAGAATCATGTAGTGTCAAGTAGAGCCATGGTACAATGGAGTACAGCCATGCTAGAGTGTAGTAGAGTCAAGTAGAGCCAAGGTAGAGTGTAGTGGACTCAAGTAGAGTCAAGTAGAGCCAAGGTAGAGTGTAGTACAGTCAAGTAGAGTCAAGTAGATCCATGGTAGAGTGTAGTAGAGTCAAGTAGAGCCAAGCAGAGCCATGGTAGACTGTAGTATAGCCAAGTAGAGCCAAGTAGAGCAATGAGAGAGTGTAGGAGAGTCAAGTAGAGTAAAGAAGAGCAATGGTAGAATATAGTAGAGGCATACAGAGTCAAGTAGAGCTATGGTAGAATGCTGTAGAGTCATATAGAGACAAGTTGAACTATGGTTGAATGTAGTAGAGTCAAGTAGAGCCAAGTAGAGCCATGGTAGAGTGTAGTAGAGTCAAATAGAGCCAAGTAGAGCCTGGGTAGAGTGTAGTAGAGTCAAGTAGAGTCAAGTAGAGCCATGGTAGAATGTAGTAGAGTCATGTAGAGTCAAGTAGAGCCATGGTAGAATGTAGTAGAGTAAAGTACAGCCGTTGTAGAGTGTACAAGAGTCAAGTAGAGTCACATGGATCCATGGTAGGATGTAGTAGAGCTAAGGTAGAGTGTAGTAGAGACAAGTGGAGCCAGGTCTAGCAATGATATAGTGTTGTAGAGTCAAGTAGAGCAAAGTAGAGCCATTGTAGAGTGTAGTAGAGTCAAGTAGAGCCATGGTAGAATGGAGTAGAGTCATGTAGTGTCAAGTAGAGCCATGGTACAATGGAGTAGAGCCATGGTAGAGTGTAGTAGAGTCAAGTAGAGCCACGGTTGCATGTAGTAGAGTCATGTAGAACCAAGTAGAGCCATGGTACAATGTAGTAGAGCCAGGTAGAGCCATGGTAGAATGCAGCAGAGTCAAGTAGAGTCACGTGGAGCCATGGTAGAATGTAGTAGAGCAAAGGTAGAGGGTAGTACTGTCAAGTAGAGTCAAGTAGAGCCATGGCAGAATGTAGTAGAGTCAAGTAGAGTCAAGTAGAGCAATGGTAGAGTGTAGTAGAGTCACGTAGAGCCATGTAGAGGCATGGTAGAGTGTAGTAGAGTCATGTAGAGTCAAGTAGAGCCATGGTAGAGTGTAGTAGAGCCAAGTAGAGCAATGATAGACTGTAGGTAAGTCAAGTAGAGTCAAGAAGAGCCATGGTAGAATTCAGTAGAATCATATAGTGTCAAGTAGAGTAATGGTACAATGGAGTAGAGCCATGGTAGTGTGTAGTAGCGTCAAGTAGAGCCAAGTTGAGCCATATTAAAGTGTAGTAGAGTCAAGTAGAGCCATGGTAGAATGTAGTAGAGTCATGTAGTGTGAAGTAGAGCGATGATATACAATGGAGTAGAGCCATGGTAGAGTGTAGTAGAGTCAAGTAGAGGCAAGTAGAGCCATGGTAGAGTGTAGTAGAGTCAAGTAGAGCCAAGTATAGCCATGGAAGAGTGTAGTAGAGCCAAGTATAGCCAAGTAGAGCAATGGGAGAGTGTAGGAGAGTCAAGCAGAGTCAAGAAGAGCAATGGTAGAATGTAGTAGAGGCATACAGAGTCAAGTAGAGCTATGGTAGAATGTAGTAGAGTCACGTAGAGTCACGTGGAGCCATGGTAGAATGTAGTAGAGACATGGTAGAGTGTAGTAGAGTCAAGTAGAGCTAAGTACTGCCATGGTAGAGTGTAGTAGAGTCAAGTAGAGCCAAGTAGAGCCATGGTAGAGTGTAGTAGAGCCAAGTAGAGCAATGGTAGAGTGTAGGAGAGTCAAGTAGAGTCAAGAAGACCCATGTTAGAATTCAGTAGAATCATGTAGTGTCAAGTAGAGCCATGGTACAATGGAGTAGAGCCATGGTAGAGTGCAGTAGAGTCAAGTAGAGCCAAGTTGAGTCATGGAAGAGTGTAGTAGAGTCAAGTAGAGCCATCGTAGAATGTAGTAGAGTCATGTAGTGTGAAGTAGAGCCATGATATACAATGGAGTAGAGCCATGGTAGAGTGTAGTAGAGTCAAGTAGAGCCAAGTAGAACCAAGATAGAGTGTAGTGGATTCAAGTAGAGGCAAGTAGAGCCATGGTAGAGTGTAGTAGAGTCAAGTAGAGTCCAGGAGAGGCATGGTTGAATGTATTAGAGTCAAGTAGAGCCAAGTAGAGCCATGGTAGAATGTAGTAGACAGGCCCGTAGGCAGGGGGGGTTCGAGGGGGTTCGCTCGAACCCCCCTTTTGACCTCCAAAAGATGTACATTTTAAGTGTCCTACTGTTTGAAAATGGTCCACTAGTCTCGCTGCTATAGAGAACCACCGCTGTCCAAACGAGTCTGGTTGCAGCTATGCGAGTTTGTTCGGGAGGACCAGCGCGGAACGCGCGCGGAAGCTGTTTACGCCGCTACGTTGAAAGGATGCGCGCGTAAATACGTGCGTAAATAAATCGCTAGTTCTGGCTCGAGAGTTGTCCTTCTAGTGATGTCCCCCCATCTGCTGTCCTGCCAACCTTAGTACCTTCTCTCGTTGAAATTCAATGTCAGCTGGCTTAGCAAATGCATACATGGACAGCCACAAATTGGATGCAATACTCCGCGAGCCATGTAGCTACTACGGCTCTGCTTCTGTCCCAAAATGGCCTCAGAAGCAATCTCAGAGCATCTAATTTCAAAAAATTTCCTGGGGAAGCATTCCCCCAGACCCCCCTAGTCTTGCATACTTATTATTATTATTATTATTATTATTGCTTTACAGCACAGTGAAGATTTGGACAGGGTGAATGAAGAACAGAAGTTGGTGCTGAATGAAGATGAAAGTTAGAGATTGTACCGTGCTGAAGGACTACTATGGATAAAGAATAGCAGCCTGGACAAAAAACACAAACAAGCTAGTGGTGACAAACAATAATTATAGTTTACAAATTATTTATAAATTAAAATCAAAGTTGAAGTTAGTCACGTTGTTTTTCTGTGGTGGCTGAAGAACTTGCACATGCTTGTTACTCAATTTGAAAGTTCGACTTTGGAATAAGAGAACATTTGCTGCATGGGCAGCAGAAGTGGTATGTGCATGTAATTTCGCTGTCAAAGTTATGAACAAAGGAGAGCCAGAAGATGTCTTTGAGCTTGCGCTTTATTGTGTCATAGCTGGAATCCAAGTCTATAGATGGGAGGGAGTTCCACAGGAGAGGAAGCCTACTGAAATAGAAGTTTTTGTGTCTGGTAGTTTTTACAATAGGCTGAATGAGTTTCCTGTGGCTGCCAGATCTTGTAGGGTTAGTACTAAAAGAAATATATTGTAGGATGTCGAAAGAACTGCATTGGAGTCTCGACTGCTTTAAGCTTCTGACAAAAAAGAATATGTCTTGTAATTCAAAGGTCATCATAAGAGGGAGCAGATGTAGTTTCATGAGACGACTCTTGTAATCAAGCGAATTGTCGTTAAGGATGAATTTAGTAGCCCTGTGTTGGATTTGTTCTAAGCTTTTGATATCTTTGATTAAGGCTGGTTTCCAGATCTGGGAGCCATAGAGTAGCTGTGAACGAACCAGTGAGATGTATAAACGTTTCCTAGTTACAATATTATTGGTTGCTGAAAAGGATCTGCGAAGCAGACCGAGAATTCGATAGGCATTGCAAGTGATTTGAGTTATGTGCTTCGACCAAGAGAGATCATGAGACATAGTGATGCCTAAATCCTTATGATAAGAACATGCTACAACTTCGCAGTTGTTGATGTAGTAGGGGAGGAGACTGCTGGCATTCCTTGAGGAGCCTGACGTGAAAGATATTAGTGAGCACTTCGACTCATTGAAGAGAAGACTCCAATCTGAACTCCAAGTGGATAGTTGATCTAGATCAGATTGTAGGAGTTGACAGTCCAAAATAGAAGAAATGGGAGACAAACATTTGGTGTCATCAGCAAACAGTAATATCAGTGAGTGACGAACATATTGAGGTAGATCATTGATAAATATTAAAAATAATAGAGGTCCAAGTATGCTGCCCTGGGGAACCCCGGAGAGGACTGGCAGTATTGCAGAGTTGCAGCCATTTATTGAAACGTGTTGGACTCTATTTGTCAGGTATTCACGGATCCACAGCCAAACACTTCCAGTAACACCGATATTCCAGATTTTTGAGAGTAGTTCATGGTGGGGCACTGTATCGAAGGCCTTTTTGAAATCTAAGTAAATGACATCACAAGCACCGTTGCTGTTGAGAATGTGATAAACTCTGTCCAAAAATACTAGAAGTTGCTGAGTGGTTGACCGATGTTTGAGAAAACCAAACTGGAACTGAGAAATTATGTCGTTAGAGATAATAAATTTGCATAGATAGTTATATATTAAGCGTTCAAGGACTTTTGAGGCTATGCATAGAAGTGACACTGGTCGGTAGTTGTTGACTGAGGTTCTTTCTCCAGATTTGAAAATAGGAGTTATAGAATGATGTTTCCATTCCGAAGGAATAGCATGGTTAAGGATGCTTAGAGAGAACAAGTGGTGAAGGGGGATATAGAGAGCTGGAGCACAATGCTTGAGAAGTTTAGAACCAATGCAGTCGACGCCCATTGATTTGGCTGGATCTAATGAAGATAGAGCCGAAAAGACTTCAAGTTCTGTGAAAGAAATGTTTGCAATAGAAGGGTAGGACACAATAGGCTCGGAAGAGGGTAGGGGCAGGGTACCAGTTGGACTGGGATTATACACTGAGTGGAAGAAGGAGTTGAACAAATTAGCTTTCTCTAGGTCAGAGGTAGCACAAGCCGAGTTGAGCAAAACGGTGGATGGAATAGAGCAGTTATTAGAAAGTGAGCGAATATAATCGTAAATTTTTGAATTACAGTTACCGGCACAGTTTGCAACAAGTTGAGACTCATAGAGTGATTTGGCAGATTGGATTTTATCACTAAGGGCTGAAGTTTGCTGCTCAAGTTTGTTTCGTAAGTAGGATGTTGGTTTTTTGGATACTTTCTTGCGAAGGGTATGGAGGCATTTGGATAGATGTCTGAGTTCGGGTGTGTACCAGCGAGGGTATTGATGACGGCGCAATCTGACCCTGGGAATGAACAAGTTCATTCCTTCATAGATGGCTGACTTGATTGTGTTCCATACCGAATCAACATCATGTGATAAAAGGCATGTGGTGAAGTTGAAATCAAGAAGAAAAGAGCAAAGACTGTTGTAGTCAGCCTTGGGGTAATCATAAACATATATTGGAGAGGAGCAAGAGGAAGATGGTACCGAGGCTGACAAACGGAAGGTGAGAGTGAAGTGGTCAGAAATAATCAGATGGCCACAAGAGTGAATTGTGAGATCTCTGACAGAGTCCTCTGAATTGGTAATGATGAGGTCAAGAATGTTGCCTTTTGAGTGGGTAGAAGTGTCAACTACTTGGAAGAGTGCGTTATCAAAGATGAAGTCACAGAAGGCTCTGGAAGCAGATGAGCTTGCTGATAGGTTGTCCCAGTTAATATCAGGGAGGTTAAAATCACCAACAAGGACTAATGAATTTCTTGGGTAAGAGTTAATCAGTGTGGAGAAGTATTGGATGACTTCAGTCAGCTGTAAGTCGTCAGTGCAAGGCGGGATGTAGATACAGCAGAGAGTAATTGGTTTTCTGAGCATTAAGTTGACTGATACAACTTCGATTGAATTGGAAACGAGAGCAGTAGATATTTTAACAGTGATTGTAGGAATTGTGTCTCGGACAGCTATCATTGCTCCGCCACCATGAGAATGTCTGTCTTTACGGAAAATACAGTAATTGGTGGGTAAAATTTCCTGATCAAAGATGGAATCGGATAGCCATGTTTCAGATACAAGGACAATATCGTAATTGGATGAATAAATTAGAGATTGGAATTTGGACAATTTATTAACAAGGCTTCTTGCATTGTAGTAGCAACATGTGATCGGATTATTGAATGAGTCAATTCTAGAATTGTGGCTGGGGCTGCATAGTCAATCAGAGGCTGTGACCGGAACCACGTTGGGAGGGTCATGATTGTCAGAGGAAACAATAGGTTGAATAGCAGAAGCCATACTGGGTTCAGAGAGTAAAGTATTGTCGCTGGTTTCCTCTGAGTCTGAAGGAATGACAGGGGTATGAAGCTTGAATTCGGAAGCATTAGCTGAGCCATATTTTATCTTCCTGACGAAAATGCTGTTGCCACGAATTCTAATGTCTTTTTTGTCTGTGCCCGATTCGATAAGTAGCTTCCTTTGACGTAACAAAGTAGCTTCAGTGTATGCATACATACCAATCAGACATCCATGTAACCCCCTTTCGAAAAATCCTGGCTACGGGCCTGGTAGAGTCTTGTAGTGTCAAGTAGACACATTGTACTATGGAGTAGAGCCATGGTAGAGTGCATTAGATTCAGGTAGAGCCACGTAGAGTCACGGTAGCATGTAGTAGAGTCATGTAGAGCCAAGTAGAGCCATGGTAGAACGCAGTAGAGCCAGGTAGAGCCATGGTAGAATGCAGTACAGTCAAGTAGAGTCATGTGGATCCATGGTAGAATGTAGTAGAGCCAAGGTAGAGTGTAGTACAGTGAAGTAGAGTCAAGTAGAGCCATGGTAGCATGTAGTAGAGGTATACCGAGTCAGGTAGAGCTATCGTAGAATGTAGTAGAATCAAGTAGAGTCACGTGGTGCCATGGTAGAATGTAGTAGAGACATGGAAGAGTGTAGTTCAGTCAAGTAGAGACGAGTAGAGCCATGGTAGAGTGTAGTAGAGTCAAGTAGAGCCAAGTAGATCTATGGTAGAGTGTAGTAGAGCCAAGTAGAGCAATGGTATAGAGTGTAGAAGAGTCAAGTAGAGTCAAGAAGAGGCATGGTAGCATTTAGTAGAATCATGTAGTGTCAAGTAGAGCCATGGTAGAATGTAGTAGAGCAAGGTAGAGCCATGGTAGTGTGTAGTAGAGTCAAGTAGAGTCACATGGAGCATTGTTACAATGTAGTAGAGCCAAGGTAGAGTGTAGTACTGTCAACTAGAGTCAAGTAGAGACATGGCAGAATGTAGTAGAGTCAAGTAGAGTCAAGTAGAGCCATGGTAGAATGTAGTAGAGGCATACGGAATCAAGTACAGCTATGGTAGAATGCAGTAGAGTCACGTAGAGTCACGTAGAGTCACGTGGAGCCATGGTAGAATGTAGTAGAGACATGGTAGAGTGTAGTAGAGTCAAGTAGATCCAAGTACAGCCATGGTAGAGTGTAGTAGAGTCACGTAGAGCCGAGTTGAGCCAAGGTAGGGTGTAGTGGACTCAAGTAGAGCCAAGTAGAGCCATGGTAGAATGTAGTAGAGTCATGTAGTGTGAAGTAGAGCCATGATATACAATGCAGTAGAGCCATGGTAGAGTGCAGTAGAGTCAAGTAGAGCCAAGTAGAGCCAAGGTAGAGTGTAGTGGACTCAAGTAGACTCAAGTAGAGCCAAGGTAGAGTGTAGTACAGTCAAGTAGAGTCAAGTAGATCCATGGTAGAGTGTAGTAGAGTCAAGTAGAGCCAAGCAGAGCCATGGTAGAGTGTAGTATAGCCAAGTAGAGCCAAGTAGAGCAATGGGAGAGTGTAGGAGAGTCAAGTAGAGTCAAGAAGAGCCATGGTAGAATGTAGTAGAGTCATGTAGAGCCAAGTAGAGCCATGGTAGAGTGTAGTAGAGTCAAGTAGAGTCAAGTAGAGCCATGGTAGAATGTAGTAGAGTCGTGTAGTGTGAAGTAGAGACATGATATACAATGGAGTAGAGCCATGGTAGAGTGCAGTAGAGTCAAGTAGAGCCAAGTAGAGCCAAGGTAGAGTGTAGTGGACTCAAGTAGACTCAAGTAGAGCCAAGGTAGAGTGTAGTACAGTGAAGTAGAGTGAAGTGAGATCCATGGTAGAGTGTAGTAGAATCAAGTAGAGCCAAGCAGAGCCATGGTAGAGTGTAGAATAGCCAAATAGAGCCAAGTAGAGCAATCGGAGAGTGTAGGAGAGTCAAGTAGAGTCAAGAAGAGCCATGGTAGAATGTAGTAGAGGCATACAGAGTCAAGTAGAGCTATGGTAGAATCCAGTAGAGTCATATTGAGAAAAGTTGAACTATGGTTGAATGTAGTAGAGTCAAGTAGAGCCAAGTAGAGCCATGGTAGAATGTAGCATAGTCAAGTAGAGTCACGTGGAGCCATGGTAGAATGTAGTAGAGCCAAGGTAGAGTGTAGTACAGTCAAGTAGAGTCAAGTAGAGCCATGGTAGAATGTAGTAGAGCCAAGGTAGTGTGTAGTACAGTCAAGTAGAGTCAAGTAGAGCCATGGTAGAGTGTAGTAGAGTCAAGTAGAGCCAAGCAGAGCCATGGTAGAGTGTAGTATAGCCAAGTAGAGCCAAGTAGAGCAATGGGAGAGTGTAGGAGAGTGAAGTAGAGTCAAGAAGTGCCATGGTAGAATGTGGTAGAGGCATACAGAGTCGAGTAGAGCTATGGTAGAATGCACTAGAGTCATATAGAGACAAGTTGAACTATGGTTGAATGTAGTAGAGTGAAGTAGAGCCAAGTAGAGCCATGGTAGAGTGTAGTAGAGTCAAATAGAGTCAAGTAGAGTCATGTGGATCCATGGTAGGATGTAGTAGAGCTAAGGTAGAGTGTAGTAGAGGCAAGTGGAGCCAGGTCTAGCAATGATATAGTGTTGCAGAGTCAAGTAGAGCAAAGTAGAGCCATTGTAGAGTGTAGTAGAGTCAAGTAGAGCCATGGTAGAATGGAGTAGAGTCATGTAGTGTCAAGTAGAGCCATGGTACAATGGAGTAGAGCCATGGTAGAGTGTAGTAGAGTCAAGTAGAGCCACGGTTGCATGTAGTAGAGTCATGTAGAACCAAGTAGAGCCATGTTAGAATGTAGTAGAGCCATGGTAGAATGCAGCAGAGTCAAGTAGAGTCACGTGAAGCCATGGTAGAATGTAGTAGAGCAAAGGTAGGGTGTAGTACTGTCAAGTAGAGTCAAGTAGAGCCATGGCAGAATGTAGTAGAGTCAAGTAGAGCAATGGTAGAGTGTAGTAGAGTCAAGTAGAGCCAAATAGAGGCATGGTAGAGTGTAGTAGAGTCATGTAGAGTTAAGTAGAGCCATGGTAGAGTGTAGTAGAGCCAAGTAGAGCAATGATAGGCTGTAGGTAAGTCAAGTAGAGTCAAGAAGAGCCATGGTAGAATTCAGTACAATCATATAGTGTCAAGTAGAGCAATGGTACAATGGAGTAGAGCCATGGTAGAGTGTAGTAGAGTCAAGTAGAGCCAGATTGAGCCATATTAGAGTGTAGTAGAGTCAAGTAGAGCCATGGTAGAATGTAGTAGAGTCATGTAGTGTAAAGTAGAGCGATGATATACAATGGAGTAGAGCCATGGTAGAGTGTAGTAGAGTCAAGTAGAGCCATGGTAGAGTGTAGTATAGTCAAGTAGAGCCAAGTATAGCCATGAAAGTGTGTAGTAGAGCCAAGTAAAGCCAAGTAGAGCAATGGGAGAGTGTAGGAGAGTCAAGTAGAGTCAAGAAGAGCAATGGTAGAATGTAGTAGAGGCATACAGAGTCAAGTAGAGCTATCGTAGAATGTAGTAGAGTCACGTAGAGTCACGTGGAGCCATGTTAGAATGTAGTAGAGACATGGTAGAGTGTAGTAGAGTCAAGTGGAGTCAAGAAGACCCATGTTATAATTCAGTAGAATCATGTAGTGTCAAGTACAGCCATGGTACAATGGAGTACAGCCATGGTAGAGTGTAGTAGAGTCAAGTAGAGCCAAGGTAGAGTGTAGTGGACTCAAGTAGAGTCAAGTAGAGCCAAGGTAGAGTGTAGTACAGTCAAGTAGAGTCAAGTAGATCCATGGTAGAGTGTAGTAGAGTCAAGTAGAGCCAAGCAGAGCCATGGTAGACTGTAGTATAGCCAAGTAGAGCCAAGTAGAGCAATGAGAGAGTGTAGGAGAGTCAAGTAGAGTAAAGAAGAGCAATGGTAGAATATAGTAGAGGCATACAGAGTCAAGTAGAGCTATGGTAGAATGCTGTAGAGTCATATAGAGACAAGTTGAACTATGGTTGAATGTAGTAGAGTCAAGTAGAGCCAAGTAGAGCCATGGTAGAGTGTAGTAGAGTCAAATAGAGCCAAGTAGAGCCATGGTAGAGTGTAGTAGAGTCAAGTAGAGTCAAGTAGAGCCATGGTAGAATGTAGTAGAGTCATGTAGAGTCAAGTAGAGCCATGGTAGAATGTAGTAAAGTACAGCCGTTGTAGAGTGTACAAGAGTCAAGTAGAGTCACGTGGATCCATGGTAGGATGTAGTAGAGCTAAGGTAGAGTGTAGTAGAGACAAGTGGAGCCAGGTCTAGCAATCATATAGTGTTGTAGAGTCAAGTAGAGCAAAGTAGAGCCATTGTAGAGTGTAGTAGAGTCAAGTAGAGCCATGGTAGAATGGAGTAGACTCATGTAGTGTCAAGTAGAGCCATGGTACAATGGAGTAGAGCCATGGTAGAGTGTAGTAGAGTCAAGTAGAGCCACGGTTGCATGTAGTAGAGTCATATAGAACCAAGTAGAGCCATGGTACAATGTAGTAGAGCCAGGTAGAGCCATGGTAGAATGCAGCAGAGTCAAGTAGAGTCACGTGGAGCCATGGTAGAATGTAGTAGAGCAAAGGTAGAGGGTAGTACTGTCAAGTAGAGTCAAGTAGAGCCATGGCAGAATGTAGTAGAGTCAAGTAGAGTCAAGTAGAGCAATGGTAGAGTGTAGTAGAGTCATGTAGAGCCAAGTAGAGGCATGGTAGAGTGTAGTAGAGTCATGTAGAGTCAAGTAGAGCCATGGTAGAGTGTAGTAGAGCCAAGTAGAGCAATGATAGACTGTAGGTAAGTCAAGTAGAGTCAAGAAGAGCCATGGTAGAATTCAGTAGAATCATATAGTGTCAAGTAGAGTAATGGTACAATGGAGTAGAGCCATGGTAGAGTGTAGTAGCGTCAAGTAGAGCCAAGTTGAGCCATATTAAAGTGTAGTAGAGTCAAGTAGAGCCATGGTAGAATGTAGTAGAGTCATGTAATGTGAAGTAGAGCGATGATATACAATGGAGTAGAGCCATGGTAGAGTGTAGTATAGAGTCAAGTAGAGGCAAGTAGAGCCATGGTAGAGTGTAGTAGAGTCAAGTAGAGCCAAGTATAGCCATGGAAGAGTGTAGTAGAGCCAAGTATAGCCAAGTAGAGCAATGGGAGAGTGTAGGAGAGTCAAGCAGAGTCAAGAAGAGCAATGGTAGAATGTAGTAGAGGCATACAGAGTCAAGTAGAGCTATGGTAGAATGTAGTAGAGTCACGTAGAGTCACGTGGAGCCATGGTAGAATGTAGTAGAGACATGGTAGAGTGTAGTAGAGTCAAGTAGAGCCAAGTACTGCCATGGTAGAGTGTAGTAGAGTCAAGTAGAGCCAAGTAGAGCCATGGTAGAGTGTAGTAGAGCCAAGTAGAGCAATGGTAGAGTGTAGGAGAGTCAAGTAGAGTCAAGAAGACCCATGTTAGAATTCAGTAGAATCATGTAGTGTCAAGTAGAGCCATGGTACAATGGAGTAGAGCCATGGTAGAGTGCAGTAGAGTCAAGTAGAGCCAAGTTGAGTCATGGAAGAGTGTAGTAGAGTCAAGTAGAGCCATCGTAGAATGTAGTAGAGTCATGTAGTGTGAAGTAGAGCCATGATATACAATGGAGTAGAGCCATGGTATAGTGTAGTAGAGTCAAGTAGAGCCAAGTAGAACCAAGATAGAGTGTAGTGGATTCAAGTAGAGGCAAGTAGAGCCATGGTAGAGTGTAGTAGAGTCAAGTAGAGTCCAGGAGAGGCATGGTTGAATGTAGTAGAGTCAAGTAGAGCCAAGTAGAGCCATGGTAGAATGTAGTAGACAGGCCCGTAGGCAGGGGGGGTTCGAGGGGGTTCGCTCGAACCCCCCTTTTGACCTCCAAAAGATGTACATTTTAAGTTTCCTACTGTTTGAAAATGGTCCACTAGTCTCGCTGCTATAGAGAACCACCGCTGTCCAAACGAGTCTGGTTGCAGCTATGCGAGTTTGTTCGGGAGGACCAGCGCGGAACGCGCGCGGAAGCTGTTTACGCCGCTACGTTGAAAGGATGCGCGCGTAAATACGTGCGTAAATAAATCGCTAGTTATGGCGCGAGAGTTGTCCTTCTAGTGATGTCCCCCCATCTGCTGTCCTGCCAACCTTAGTACCTTCTCTCGTGGAAATTCAATGTCAGCTGGCTTAGCAAATGCATACATGGACAGCCACAAATTGGATGCAATACTCCGCGAGCCATGTAGCTACTACGGCTCTGCTTCTGTCCCAAAATGGCCTCAGAAGCAATCTCAGAGCATCTAATTTCAAAAAATTTCCTGGGGAAGCATTCCCCCAGACCCCCCTAGTCTTGCATACTTATGTATGCATACATACCAATCAGACATCCATGTAACCCCCCTTCGAAAAATCCTGGCTACGGGCCTGGTAGAGTCTTGTAGTGTCAAGTAGACACATTGTACTATGGAGTAGAGCCATGGTAGAGTGCAGTAGATTCAGGTAGAGCCACGTAGAGCCACGGTAGCATGTAGTAGAGTCATGTAGAGCCAAGTAGAGCCATGGTAGAACGCAGTAGAGCCAGGTAGAGCCATGGTAGAATGCAGTACAGTCAAGTAGAGTCAAGTAGAGCCATGGTAGCATGTAGTAGAGGTATACCGAGTCAGGTAGAGCTATCGTAGAATGTAGTAGAATCAAGTAGAGTCACCTGGTGCCATGGTAGAATGTAGTAGAGACATGGAAGAGTGTAGTTCAGTCAAGTAGAGACGAGTAGAGCCATGGTAGAGTGTAGTAGAGTCAAGTAGAGCCAAGTAGATCTATGGTAGAGTGTAGTACAGCCAAGTAGAGCAATGGTATAGATTGTAGAAGAGTCAAGTAGAGTCAAGAAGAGGCATGGTAGCATTTAGTAGAATCATGTAGTGTCAAGTAGAGCCATGGTAGAATGTAGTAGAGCAAGGTAGAGCCATGGTAGTGTGTAGTAGAGTCAAGTAGAGTCACATGGAGCATTGTTAGAATGTAGTAGAGCCAAGGTAGAGTGTAGTACAGTCAACTAGAGTCAAGAGCCATGGCAGAATGTAGTAGAGTCAAGTAGAGTCAAGTAGAGCCATGGTACAATGCAGTAGAGGCATACAGAATCAAGTACAGCTATGGTAGAATGCAGTAGAGTCACGTAGAGCCGAGTTTAGCCAAGGTAGGGTGTAGTGGACTCAAGTAGAGCCAAGTAGAGCCATGGTAGAATGTAGTAGAGTCATGTAGTGTGAAGTAGAGCCATGATATACAATGCAGTAGAGCCATGGTAGAGTGCAGTAGAGTCAAGTAGAGCCAAGTAAAGCCAAGGTAGAGTGTAGTGGACTCAAGTAGACTCAAGTAGAGCCAAGGTAGAGTGTAGTACAGTGAAGTAGAGTGAAGTGAGATCCATGGTAGAGTGTAGTAGAATCAAGTAGAGCCAAGCAGAGCCATGGTAGAGTGTAGAATAGCCATATAGAGCCAAGTAGAGCAATCGGAGAGTGTAGGAGAGTCAAGTAGAGTCAAGAAGAGCCATGGTAGAATGTAGTAGAGGCATACAGAGTCAAGTAGAGCTATGGTAGAATCCAGTAGAGTCATATTGAGAAAAGTTGAACTATGGTTGAATGTAGTAGAGTCAAGTAGAGCCAAGTAGAGCCATGGTAGAATGTAGCATAGTCAAGTAGAGTCACGTGGAGCCATGGTAGAATGTAGTAGAGCCAAGGTAGAGTGTAGTACAGTCAAGTAGAGTCAAGTAGAGCCATGGTAGAATGTAGTAGAGCCAAGGTAGAGTGTAGTACAGTCAAGTAGAGTCAAGTAGAGCCATGGTAGAGTGTAGTAGAGTCAAGTAGAGCCAAGCAGAGCCATGGTAGAGTGTAGTATAGCCAAGTAGAGCCAAGTAGAGCAATGGGAGAGTGTAGGAGAGTCAAGTAGAGTCAAGTAGAGTCATGTGGATCAATGGTAGGATGTAGTAGAGCTAAGGTAGAGTGTAGTAGAGGCAAGTGGAGCCAGGTCTAGCAATGATATAGTGTTGCAGAGTCAAGTAGAGCAAAGTAGAGCCATTGTAGAGTGTAGTAGAGTCAAGTAGAGCCATGGTAGAATGGAGTAGAGTCATGTAGTGTCAAGTAGAGCCATGGTACAATGGAGTAGAGCCATGGTAGAGTGTACTAGAGTCAAGTAGAGCCACGGTTGCATGTAGTAGAGTCATGTAGAACCAAGTAGAGCCATGTTAGAATGTAGTAGAGCCATGGTAGAATGCAGCAGAGTCAAGTAGAGTCACGTGGAGCCATGGTAGAATGTAGTAGAGCAAAGCTAGAGTGTAGTACTGTCAAGTAGAGTCAAGTAGAGCCATGGCAGAATGTAGTAGAGTCAAGTAGAGTCAAGTAGAGCAATGGTAGAGTGTAGTAGAGTCAAGTAGAGCCAAATAGAGGCATGGTAGAGTGTAGTAGAGTCATGTAGAGTTAAGTAGAGCCATGGTAGAGTGTAGTAGAGCCAAGTACAGCAATGATAGGCTGTAGGTAAGTCAAGTAGAGTCAAGAAGAGCCATGGTAGAATTCAGTAGAATCATATAGTGTCAAGTAGAGCAATGGTACAATGGAGTAGAGCCATGGTAGAGTGTAGTAGAGTCAAGTAGAGCCAGATTGAGCCATCGTAGAGTGTAGTAGAGTCAAGTAGAGCCATGGTAGAGTGTAGTAGAGTCAAGTAGAGGCAAGTAGAGCCATGGTAGAGTGTAGTATAGTCAAGTAGAGCCAAGTATAGCCATGAAAGTGTGTAGTAGAGCCAAGTAGAGCAATGGTAGAGTGTAGGAGAGTCAAGTAGAGTCACGTGGAGCCATGGTAGAATGTAGTAGAGCCAAGGTAGAGTGTAGTACAGTCAAGTAGAGTCAAGTAGAGCCATGGTAGAATGTAGTAGAGCCAAGGTAGAGTGTAGTACAGTCAAGTAGAGTCAAGTAGAGCCATGGTAGAGTGTAGTATAGCCAAGTAGAGCCAAGTAGAGCAATGGGAGAGTGTAGGAGAGTCAAGTAGAGTCAAGAAGTGCCATGGTAGAATGTGGTAGAGGCATACAGAGTCTAGTAGAGCTATGGTAGAATGCACTAGAGTCATATAGAGACAAGTTGAACTATGGTTGAATGTAGTAGAGTGAAGTAGAGCCAAGTAGAGCCATGGTAGAGTGTAGTAGAGTCAAATAGAGTCAAGTAGAGTCATGTGGATCCATGGTAGGATGTAGTAGAGCTAAGGTAGAGTGTAGTAGAGGCAAGTGGAGCCAGGTCTAGCAATGATATAGTGTTGCAGAGTCAAGTAGAGCAAAGTAGAGCCATTGTAGAGTGTAGTAGAGTCAAGTAGAGCCATGGTAGAATGGAGTAGAGTCATGTAGTGTCAAGTAGAGCCATGGTACAATGGAGTAGAGCCATGGTAGAGTGTAGTAGAGTCAAGTAGAGCCACGGTTGCATGTAGTAGAGTCATGTAGAACCAAGTAGAGCCATGTTAGAATGTAGTAGAGCCATGGTAGAATGCAGCAGAGTCAAGTAGAGTCACGTGAATCCATGGTAGAATGTAGTAGAGCAAAGGTAGGGTGTAGTACTGTCAAGTAGAGTCAAGTAGAGCCATGGCAGAATGTAGTAGAGTCAAGTAGAGTCAAGTAGAGCAATGGTAGAGTGTAGTAGAGTCAAGTAGAGCCAAATAGAGGCATGGTAGAGTGTAGTAGAGTCATGTAGAGTTAAGTAGAGCCATGGTAGAGTGTAGTAGAGCCATGTAGAGCAATGATAGGCTGTAGGTAAGTCAAGTAGAGTCAAGAAGAGCCATGGTAGAATTCAGTAGAATCATATAGTGTCAAGTAGAGCAATGGTACAATGGAGTAGAGCCATGGTAGAGTGTAGTAGAGTCAAGTAGAGCCAGATTGAGCCATATTAGAGTGTAGTAGAGTCAAGTAGAGCCATGGTAGAATGTAGTAGAGTCATGTAGTGTAAAGTAGAGCGATGATATACAATGGAGTAGAGCCATGGTAGAGTGTAGTAGAGTCAAGTAGAGCCAGATTGAGCCATATTAGAGTATAGTAGAGTCAAGTAGAGCCATGGTAGAATGTAGTAGAGTCATGTAGTGTAAAGTAGAGCGATGATATACAATGGAGTAGAGCCATGGTAGAGTGTAGTAGAGTCAAGTAGAGCCATGGTAGAGTGTAGTAGGGTCAAGTAGAGGCAAGTAGAGCCATGGTAGAGTGTAGTATAGTCAAGTAGAGCCAAGTATATATAGCCATGAAAGTGTGTAGTAGAGCCAAGTAGAGCAATGGTAGAGTGTAGGAGAGTCAAGTAGAGTCAACAAGACCCATGTTAGAATTCAGTAGAATCATGTAGTGTCAAGTAGAGCCATGGTACAATGGACTAGAGCCATGGTGGAGTGCAGTAGAGTCAAGTAAAGCCAAGTTGAGTCATGGAAGAGTGTAGTAGAGCCAAGTAGAGCCATGGTAGAATGTAGTAGAGTCTTGTAGTGTCAAGTAGACACATTGTTCTATGGAGTAGAGCCATGGGAGAGTGCATTAGATTCAGGTAGAGCCACGTAGAGCCACGGTAGCATGTAGTAGAGTCATGTAGAGCCAAGTAGAGCCATGGTAGAACGCAGTAGAGCCAGGTATAGAGCCATGGTAGAATGCAGTACAGTCAAGTAGAGTCACGTGGATCCATGGTAGAATGTAGTAGAGCCAAGGTAGAGTGTAGTACAGTGAACTAGAGTCAAGTAGAGCCATGGTAGCATGTAGTAGAGGTATACCGAGTCAGGTAGAGCTATCGTAGAATGTAGTAGAATCAAGTAGAGTCACGTGGTGCCATGGTAGAATGTAGTAGAGACATGGAAGAGTGTAGTACAGTCAAGTAGAGACGAGTAGAGCCATGGTAGAGTGTAGTAGAGTCAAGTAGAGCCAAGTAGATCTATGGTAGAGTGTAGTAGAGCCAAGTAGAGCAATGGTATAGAGTGTAGAAGAGTCAAGTAGAGTCAAGAAGAGGCATGGTAGCATTTAGTAGAATCATGTAGTGTCAAGTAGAGCCATGGCAGAATGTAGTAGAGCAAGGTAGAGCCACGGTAGTGTGTAATAGAGTCAAGCAGAGTCACATGGAGCATTGTTAGAATGTAGTAGAGCCAAGGTAGAGTGTAGTACAGTCAACTAGAGTCAAGTAGAGCCATGGCAGAATGTAGTAGAGTCAAGTAGAGTCAAGTAGAGTCATGGTAGAATGCAGTAGAGGCATACAGAATCAAGTAGAGCTATGGTAGAATGCAGTAGAGTCACGTAGACTCACGTGGAGCCATGGTAGAATGTAGTAGAGACACGGTAGAGTGTAGTAGAGTCAAGTAGATCCAAGTACAGCCATGGTAGAGTGTAGTAGAGTCACGTAGAGCCGAGTTGAGCCAAGGTAGGGTGTAGTGGACTCAAGTAGAGCCATGGTAGAATGTAGTAGAGTCATGTAGTGTGAAGTAGAGCCATGATATACAATGCAGTAGAGCCATGGTAGAGTGCTGTAGAGTCAAGTAGAGCCAAGTAAAGCCAAGGTAGAGTGTAGTGGACTCAAGTAGACTCAAGTAGAGCCAAGGTAGAGTGTAGTACAGTCAAGTAGAGTCAAGTAGATCCATGGTAGAGTGTAGTAGAGTCAAGTAGAGCCAAGCAGAGCCATGGTACAGTGTAGTATAGCCAAGTAGAGCCAAGTAGAGCAATCGGAGAGTGTAGGAGAGTCAAGTAGAGTCAAGAAGAGCCATGGTAGAATGTAGTAGAGGCATACAGAGTAAAATAGAGCTATGGTAGAATGCAGTCGAGTCATATAGAGACAAGTTGAACTATGGTTGAATGTAGTAGAGTCAAGTAGAGCCAAGTAGAGCCATGGTAGAGTGTAGTAGATTCAAATAGAGCCAAGTAGAGCCATGGTAGAGTGTAGTAGAGTCAAGTAGAGTCAAGTAGAGCCATGGTAGAATGTAGTAGAGTCATGTAGTGTGAAGTAGAGTCATGATATAGAATGGAGTAGAGCCATGGTAGAGTGCAGTAGAGTCAAGTAGAGCCAAGTAGAGCCAAGGTAGAGTGTAGTGGACTCAAGTAGACTCAAGTAGAGCCAAGGTAGAGTGTAGTACAGTCAAGTAGAGTGAAGTAGATCCATGGTAGAGTGTAGTAGAATCAAGTAGAGCCAAGCAGAGCCATGGTAGAGTGTAGAATAACCAAATAGAGCCAAGTAGAGCAATCGGAGAGTGTAGGAGAGTCAAGAAGAGCCATGGTAGAATGTAGTAGAGGCATACAGAGTCAAGTAGAGCTATGGTAGAATCAAGTAGAGTCATATTGAGAAAATTTGAACTATAGTTAAATGTAGTAGAGTCAAGTAGAGACGAGTAGAGCCATGGTAGAATGTAGCATAGTCAAGGAGAGTCACGTGGAGCCATGGTAGAATGTAGTAGAGCCAAGGTAGAATGTAGTACAGTCAAGTAGAGTCAAGTAGAGCCATGGTAGAGTGTAGTAGAGTCAAGTAGAGCCAAGCAGATCCATGGTAGAGTGGAGTAGAGTCAAGTAGAGCAAAGCAGAGCCATGGTAGAGTGTAGTAGAGCCAAGTAGAGCAGTAGTAGAGTGTAGGAGAGTCAAGTAGAGTCAAGAAGACCCATGTTAGAATTCAGTGGAATCATGTAGTGTCAAGTAGAGCCATGGTACAATGGAGTACAGCCATGGTAGAGTGTAGTAGAGTCAAGTAGAGCAAAGTTGAGCCATGGTAGAGTGTAGTAGAGTCAAGTAGAGCCATCGTAGAATGTAGTAGAGTCATGTAGTGTGAAGTAGAGCCATGATATACAATGGAGAAGAGCCATGGTAGAGCGTAGTAGAGTCAAGTAGAGCCAAGTAGAACCAAGGTAGAGTGTAGTGGATTCAAGTAGAGCCAAGTAGAGCCATGGTAGAGTGTAGTAGAGTCAAGTAGAGTCAAGAAGAGCCATGGTTGAATGTAGTAGAGTCAAGTAGATCCAAGTAGAGCCATGGTAGAGTGCAGTAGATTCAGGTAGAGCCACGGTAGCATGTAGTAGAGTCATGTAGAGCCAAGTAGAGCCATCGTAGAATGCAGTAGAGCCAGGTAGAGCCATGGTAGAATGCAGTACAGTCAAGTAGAGTCACGTGGATCCATGGCAGAATGTAGTAGAGCCAAGGTAGAGTGTAGTACAGTGAAGTAGAGTCAAGTAGAGCCATGGTAGCATGTAGTAGAGGTATACCGAGTCAAGTAAAGCTATCGTAGAATGTAGTAGAATCAATGCAAGTAGAGTCATGTAGTGCCATGGCAGTATGTAGTAGAGACATGGTAGAGTGTAGTACAGTCAAGTAGAGACGAGTAGAGCCGTGGTAGAGTGTAGTAGAGTCAAGTAGAGCCAAGTAGAGCTATGGTAGAGTGTAGTAGAGCCAACTAGAGCAATGGTATAGAGTGTAGAAGAGTCAAGTAGAGTCAAGAAGAGGCATGGTAGCATTTAGTAGAATCATGTAGTGTCAAGTATAGAGGCAAGTAGAGCCATGGTAGAGTGTAGTAGAGTCAAGTAGAGCCAAGTATAGCCATGGAAGAGTGTAGTAGAGCCAAGTAGAGCCAAGTTGAGCAATGGGAGAGTGTAGGAGAGTCAAGTAGAGTCAAGAAGAGCAATGGAAGAATGTAGTAGAGGCATACAGAGTCAAGTAGAGCTATCGTAGAATGGAGTAGAGTCACGTAGAGTCACGTAGAGCCATGGTAGAATGTAGTAGAGATATGGTAGAGTGTAGTACAGTCAAGTAGAGCCAAGTACTGCCGTGGTAGAGTGTAGTAGAGTCAAGTAGAGCCAAGTAGAGCCATGGTAGAGTGTAGCAGAGCCAAGTAGAGCAATGGTAGAGTGTAGGAGAGTCAAGTAGAGTCAAGAAGACCCATGTTAGAATTCAGTAGAATCATGTAGTGTCAAGTAGAGCCATGGTACAATGGAGTAGAGCCAAGGTAGAGTGTAGTAGAGTCAAGTAGAGCCAAGTTGAGCCATGGTAGAGTGTAGTAGAGTCAAGTAGAGCCATCGTAGAATGTAGTAGAGTCATGTAGTGTGAAGTAGAGCCATGATATACAATGGAGTAGAGCCATGGTAGAGTGTAGTAGAGTCAAGTAGAGCCAAGTAGAACTAAGGTAGAGTGTAGTGGATTCAAGTAGAGCCAAGTAGAGGAATGGTAGAGTGTAGTAGAGTCAAGTAGAGTCAAGTAGAGCCATGGTTGAATGTAGTAGAGTCAAGTAGAGCCAACTAGAGCCATGGTAGAATGTAGTAGAGTCATTTAGTGTCAAGTAGACACATGGTACTATGGAGTAGAGCCATGGTAGAGTGCAGTAGATTCAGGTAGAGCCACGTAGAGCCACGGTAGCATGTAGTAGAGTCATGTTGAGCCAAGTACAGCCATGGTAGAATGCAGTAGAGCCCGGTAGAGCCATGGTAGAATGCAGTACAGTCAAGTAGAGTCACGTGTATCCATGGCAGAATGTAGTAGAGTCAAGGTAGAGTGTAGTACAGTGAAGTAGAGTCAAGTAGAGCCATGGTAGCATGTAGTAGAGGTATATCGAGTCAAGTAGAGCTATCGTAGAATGTAGTAGAATCAAGTAGAGTCACGTGGTGCCATTGTAGAATGTAGTACAGACATGGTAGAGTGTAGTACAGTGAAGTAGAGACGAGTAGATGACATGTTAGTGTGTAGTAGTGTCAAGTAGAGCTAAGTAGAGCTATGGTAGAGTGTAGTAGAGCCAAGTAGAGCAATGGTATAGAGTGTAGAAGAGTGCAGTAGAGTCAAGAAGAGGCATGGTAGCATTTAGTAGAGTCATGTAGTGTCAAGTAGAGCCATGGTAGAATGTAGTAGAGCAAGGTAGAGCCATGGTAGCGTGTAGTAGAGTAAAGTAGAGTCACATGGAGCATTGTTCGAATGTAGTAGAGCCAAGGTAGAGTGTAGTACAGTCAAGTATAGTCAAGTAGAGCCATGGTAGAATGTAGTAGAATCAAGTAGAGTGAAGTAGAGCCATGGTAGAATGTAGTAGAGGCATACAGAGTCAAGTAGAGCTATGGTAGAATGCAGTAGAGTCACGTACAGTCACGTGGAGCCATGGTAGAATGTAGTAGAGCCATGGTAGAGTGTAGTAGAGTCAAGTAGAGCCAAGTACTGCCATGGTAGAGTGCAGTAGAGTCAAGTAGAGCCAAGTAGAGCCATGGTAGAGTGTAGTAGAGCCAAGTAGAGCAATGGTAGAGTGTAGGAGAGTCAAGTAGAGTCAAGAAGACCCATGTTAGAATTCAGTAGAATCATGTAGTGTCAAGTAGAGCCATGGTGCAATGGAGTACAGCCATGGTAGAGTGTAGTAGAGTCAAATAGAGCCAAGTTGAGCCATGGTAGAGTGTAGTAGAGTCAAGTAGAGCCATCGTAGAATGTAGTAGAGTCATGTAGTGTGAAGTAAAGCCATGATATACAATGGAGTAGAGCCATGGTAGAGCGTAGTAGAGTCAAGTAGAACCAAGTAGAACCAAGGTAGAGTGTAGTGGATTCAAGTAAAGCCAAGTAGAGCCATGGTAGAGTGTAGTAGAGTCAAGTAGAGTCAAGTAGAGCCATGGTTGAATGTAGTAGAGTCAAGTAGAGCCAACTAGAGCCATGGTAGAATGTAGTAGAGTCATTTAGTGTCAAGTAGACACATGGTACTATGGAGTAGAGCCATGGTAGAGTGCAGTAGATTCAGGTAGAGCCACGTAGAGCTACGGTAGCATGTAGTAGAGTCATGTAGAGCCAAGTAGAGCCATCGTAGAATGCAGTAGAGCCAGGTAGAGCCATGGTAGAATGCAGTACAGTCAAGTAGAGTCGCGTGGATCCATGGCAGAAAGTAGTAGAGCCAAGGTAGAGTGTAGTACAGTGAAGTAGAGTCAAGTAGAGCCATGGTAGCATGTAGTTGAGGTATACCGAGTCAAGTAGAGCCATGGTAGAGTGTAGTAGAGTCAAGTAGAGCCAAGTATAGCCATGGAAGAGTGTAGTAGAGCCAAGTAGAGCCAAGTTGAGCAATGGGAGAGTGTAGGAGAGTCAAGTAGAGTCAAGAAGAGCAATGGAAGAATGTAGTAGAGGCATACAGAGTCAAGTAGAGCTATCGTAGAATGGAGTAGAGTCACGTAGAGTCACGTAGAGCCATGGTAGAATGTAGTAGAGATATGGTAGAGTGTAGTACAGTCAAGTAGAGCCAAGTACTGCCGTGGTAGAGTGTAGTAGAGTCAAGTAGAGCCAAGTAGAGCCATGGTAGAGTGTAGCAGAGCCAAGTAGAGCAATGGTAGAGTGTAGGAGAGTCAAGTAGAGTCAAGAAGACCCATGTTAGAATTCAGTAGAATCATGTAGTGTCAAGTAGAGCCATGGTACAATGGAGTAGAGCCAAGGTAGAGTGTAGTAGAGTCAAGTAGAGCCAAGTTGAGCCATGGTAGAGTGTAGTAGAGTCAAGTAGAGCCATCGTAGAATGTAGTAGAGTCATGTAGTGTGAAGTAGAGCCATGATATACAATGGAGTAGAGCCATGGTAGAGTGTAGTAGAGTCAAGTAGAGCCAAGTAGAACTAAGGTAGAGTGTAGTGGATTCAAGTAGAGCCAAGTAGAGGAATGGTAGAGTGTAGTAGAGTCAAGTAGAGTCAAGTAGAGCCATGGTTGAATGTAGTAGAGTCAAGTAGAGCCAACTAGAGCCATGGTAGAATGTAGTAGAGTCATTTAGTGTCAAGTAGACACATGGTACTATGGAGTAGAGCCATGGTAGAGTGCAGTAGATTCAGGTAGAGCCACGTAGAGCCACGGTAGCATGTAGTAGAGTCATGTTGAGCCAAGTACAGCCATGGTAGAATGCAGTAGAGCCCGGTAGAGCCATGGTAGAATGCAGTACAGTCAAGTAGAGTCACGTGTATCCATGGCAGAATGTAGTAGAGTCAAGGTAGAGTGTAGTACAGTGAAGTAGAGTCAAGTAGAGCCATGGTAGCATGTAGTAGAGGTATATCGAGTCAAGTAGAGCTATCGTAGAATGTAGTAGAATCAAGTAGAGTCACGTGGTGCCATTGTAGAATGTAGTACAGACATGGTAGAGTGTAGTACAGTGAAGTAGAGACGAGTAGATGACATGTTAGTGTGTAGTAGTGTCAAGTAGAGCTAAGTAGAGCTATGGTAGAGTGTAGTAGAGCCAAGTAGAGCAATGGTATAGAGTGTAGAAGAGTGCAGTAGAGTCAAGAAGAGGCATGGTAGCATTTAGTAGAGTCATGTAGTGTCAAGTAGAGCCATGGTAGAATGTAGTAGAGCAAGGTAGAGCCATGGTAGCGTGTAGTAGAGTAAAGTAGAGTCACATGGAGCATTGTTCGAATGTAGTAGAGCCAAGGTAGAGTGTAGTACAGTCAAGTATAGTCAAGTAGAGCCATGGTAGAATGTAGTAGAATCAAGTAGAGTGAAGTAGAGCCATGGTAGAATGTAGTAGAGGCATACAGAGTCAAGTAGAGCTATGGTAGAATGCAGTAGAGTCACGTACAGTCACGTGGAGCCATGGTAGAATGTAGTAGAGCCATGGTAGAGTGTAGTAGAGTCAAGTAGAGCCAAGTACTGCCATGGTAGAGTGCAGTAGAGTCAAGTAGAGCCAAGTAGAGCCATGGTAGAGTGTAGTAGAGCCAAGTAGAGCAATGGTAGAGTGTAGGAGAGTCAAGTAGAGTCAAGAAGACCCATGTTAGAATTCAGTAGAATCATGTAGTGTCAAGTAGAGCCATGGTGCAATGGAGTACAGCCATGGTAGAGTGTAGTAGAGTCAAATAGAGCCAAGTTGAGCCATGGTAGAGTGTAGTAGAGTCAAGTAGAGCCATCGTAGAATGTAGTAGAGTCATGTAGTGTGAAGTAAAGCCATGATATACAATGGAGTAGAGCCATGGTAGAGCGTAGTAGAGTCAAGTAGAACCAAGTAGAACCAAGGTAGAGTGTAGTGGATTCAAGTAAAGCCAAGTAGAGCCATGGTAGAGTGTAGTAGAGTCAAGTAGAGTCAAGTAGAGCCATGGTTGAATGTAGTAGAGTCAAGTAGAGCCAACTAGAGCCATGGTAGAATGTAGTAGAGTCATTTAGTGTCAAGTAGACACATGGTACTATGGAGTAGAGCCATGGTAGAGTGCAGTAGATTCAGGTAGAGCCACGTAGAGCTACGGTAGCATGTAGTAGAGTCATGTAGAGCCAAGTAGAGCCATCGTAGAATGCAGTAGAGCCAGGTAGAGCCATGGTAGAATGCAGTACAGTCAAGTAGAGTCGCGTGGATCCATGGCAGAAAGTAGTAGAGCCAAGGTAGAGTGTAGTACAGTGAAGTAGAGTCAAGTAGAGCCATGGTAGCATGTAGTTGAGGTATACCGAGTCAAGTAGAGCTATTGTAGAATGTAGTAGAATCAAGTAGAGTCACGTGGAGCCATGGTAGAATGTAGTAGAGCCATGGTAGAGTGTAGTAGAGTCAAGTAGAGCCAAGTACTGCCATGGTAGAGTGCAGTAGAGTCAAGTAGAGCCAAGTAGACCCATGGTAGAGTGTAGTAGAGCCAAGTAGAGCAATGGTAGAGTGTAGGAGAGTCAAGTAGAGTCAAGAAGACCCATGTTAGAATTCAGTAGAATCATGTAGTGTCAAGTAGAGCCATGGTGCAATGGAGTACAGCCATGGTAGAGTGTAGTAGAGTCAAGTAGAGCCAAGTTTAGCCATGGTAGAGTGTAGTAGAGTCAAGTAGAGCCATCGTAGAATGTAGTAGAGTCATGTAGTGTGAAGTAGAGCCATGATATACAATGGAGTAGAGCCATGGTAGAGCGTACTAGAGTCAAGTAGAGCCAAGTAGAACCAAGGTAGAGTGTAGTGGATTCAAGTAAAGCCAAGTAGAGCCATGGTATAGTGTAGTAGAGTCAAGTAGAGTCAAGTAGAGCCATGGTAGAATGTAGTAGAGTCAAGTAGAGCCAAGTAGAGCAATGGTAGAATGTAGTAGAGTCATGTAGTATCAAGTAGACACATGATACTATGGAGTAGAGCCATGGTAGAGTGCAGTAGATTCAGGTAGAGCCACGTAGAGCCACGGTAGCATGTAGTAGAGTCATGTAGAGCCAAGTAGAGCCATCGTAGAATGCAGTAGAGCCAGGTAGAGCCATGGTAGAATGCAGTACAATCAAGTAGAATCACGTGGATCCATGGCAGAATGTAGTATAGCCAAGGTAGAGTGTAGTACAGTGAAGTAGAGTCAAGTAGAGCCATGCTAGCATGTAGTAGAGGTATACCGAGTCAAGTAGAGCTATCGTAGAATGTAGCAGAATCAAGTAGAGTGACGTGGTGCCATGGTAGAATGTAGCAGAGACATGGTAGAGTGTAGTACAGTCAAGTAGAGACCAATAGAGCCATGGTAGAGTGTAGTAGAGTCAAGTAGAGCCAAGTAGATCTATGGTAGAGTGTAGTAGAGCCAAGTAGAGCAATGGTATAGAGTGTAGGAGAGTCAAGTAGAGTCAAGAAGAGCAATGGAAGAATGTAGTAGAGGCATACAGAGTCAAGTAGAGCTATCGTAGAATGGAGTAGAGTCACTTAGAGTCACGTGGAGCCATGGTAGAATGTAGTAGAGTCATGTAGTGTGAAGTAGAGCCATGATATACAATGGAGTAGAGCCATGGTAGAGTGTAGTAGAGTCAAGTAGAGCCAAGTTGAAACAAGGTAGAGTGTAGTGGATTCAAGTAGAGCCAAGTAGAGCAATGGTAGAGTGTAGTAGAGTCAAGTAGAGTCAAGTAGAGCCATGGTTGGATGTAGTAGAGTCAAGTAGAGCCAAGTAGAGCCATGGTAGAATGTAGTAGAGACATGGTAGAGTGTAGTACAGTCAAGTAGAGACCAATAGAGCCATGGTAGAGTGTAGTAGAGTCAAGTAGAGCCAAGTAGATCTATGGTAGAGTGTAGTAGAGCCAAGTAGAGCAATGGTATAGAGTGTAGGAGAGTCAAGTAGAGTCAAGAAGAGCAATGGAAGAATGTAGTAGAGGCATACAGAGTCAAGTAGAGCTATCGTAGAATGGAGTAGAGTCACTTAGAGTCACGTGGAGCCATGGTAGAATGTAGTAGAGACATGGTAGAGTGTAGTAGAGTCAAGTAGAGCTAAGTACTGCCGTGGTAGAGTGTAGTAGAGTCAAGTAGAGCCAAGTAGAGCCATGGTAGAGTGTAGAAGAGCCAAGTAGAGCAATGGTAGAGTGTAGAAGAGTCAAGTAGAGTCAAGAAGACCCATGTTAGAATTCAGTAGAATCATGTAGTGTCAAGTAGAGCCATGGTACAATGGAGTAGAGCCAAGGTAGTGTGTAGTAGAGTTAAGTAGAGCAAAGTTGAGCCATGGTAGAGTGTAGTAGAGTCAAGTAGAGCCATCGTAGAATGTAGTAGAGTCATGTAGTGTGAAGTAGAGCCATGATATACAATGGAGTAGAGCCATGGTAGAGTGTAGTAGAGTCAAGTAGAGCCAAGTTGAAACAAGGTAGAGTGTAGTGGATTCAAGTAGAGCCAAGTAGAGCAATGGTAGAGTGTAGTAGAGTCAAGTAGAGTCAAGTAGAGCCATGGTTGAATGTAGTAGAGTCAAGTAGAGCCAAGTAGAGCCATGGTAGAATGTAGCAGAGTCATTTAGTGTCAAGTAGACACATGGTACTATGGAGTAGAGCCATGGTAGAGTGCAGTAGATTCAGGTAGAGCCACGGTAGCATGTAGTAGAGTCATGTAGTGTCAAGTAGAGCCATGGTAGAATGAAGTAGAGCAAGGTAGAGCCATGGTAGTGTGTAGTAGAGTCAAGTAGAGTCACATGGAGCATTGTTCGAATGTAGTAGAGCCAAGGTAGAGTGTACTACAGTCAAGTAGAGTCAAGTAGAGCCATGGCAGAATGTAGTAGAATCAAGTAGAGTGAAGTAGAGCCATGGTAGAATGTAGTAGAGGCATACAGAGTCAAGTAGAGCTATGGTTGAATGTAGTAGAGTCAAGTAGAGCCAAGTAGAGGCATGGTAGAGTGTAGTAGATTCAAATAGAGCCAAGTAGAGTCATGGTAGAGTGTAGTAGAGTCAAGTAGTGTCAAGTAGAGCCATGGAAGAATGTAGTCGAGTCATGTAGAGTCAAGTAGAGCCATGGTAGAATGTAGTAGAGTAAAGTAGAGCCGTGGTAGAGTGTATGAGAGTCAAGTAGAGTCACGTGGATCCATGGTAGGATGTAGTAGAGCTAAGGTAGAGTGTAGTAGAGACAAGTAGAGCCAGGTCTAGCAATGATATAGTGTAGTAGAGTCAAGTAGAGCAAAGTAGAGCCATCGTAGAGTGTAGTAGAGTCAAGTAGAGCCATGGTAGAATGTAGTAGAGTCATGTAGTGTCAAGTAGAGCCATGGTACAATGGAGTAGAGCCATGGTAGAGTGTAGTAGATTCAAGTAGAGCGACGGTTGCATGTAGTAGAGCCATGTAGAACCAAGTAGAGCCACGGTAGAATGTAGTAGAGCCAGTTAGTGCCATGGTAGAATGCAGCAGAGTCAAGTAGAGTCACGTGGAGCCATGGTAGAATGTAGTTGGGGAAAGGTAGAATGTAGTACTGTCAAGTAGAGTCAAGTAGAGCCATGGAAGAATGTAGTAGAGTCAAGTAGAGGCAAGTAGAGCAATGGTAGAATGTAGTAGAGGCATACAGAGTCAAGTAGAGCTAGGGTAGAATGCAGTAGAGTCACGTAGAGTCACGTGGAGCCATGGTAGAATGTAGTAGAGACATGGTAGAGTGTAGTAGAGTCAAGTAGAGCCAAGTAGAGCCATGGTAGAGTGTAGTAGAGTCATGTAGAGTCAAGTAGAGCTGTGGTAGAGTGTAGTAGAGCCAAGTAGAGCAATGATAGAGAGTAGGTAAGTCAAGTAGGGTCAAGAAGAGCCATCGTAGAATTCAGTAGAATCATGTAGTGTCAAGTAGAGCCATGGTACAATGGAGTAGAGCCATGGTAGAGTGTAGTAGAGTCAAGTAGAGCCATCGTAAAATGTAGTAGAGTCATGTAGTGTGAAGTAGAGCCATGATATACAATGGAGTAGAGCCATGGTAGAGTGTAGTAGAGTCAAGTAGAGCCGAGTAAAACCAAGGTAGAGTGTAGTGGATTCAAGTAGAGCCAAGTAGAGCCATGGTAGAGTGTAGTAGAGTCAAGTAGAGTCAAGTAGAGCCATGGTAGTATGTAGTAGAGTCAAGTAGAGCCAAGTAGAGCCATGGTAGAATGCAGTATAGTCAAGTAGAGTCACGTGGATCCATGGCAGAATGTAGTATAGCCAAGGTAGAGTGTAGTACAGTGAAGTAGAGTCAAGTAGAGCCATGGTAGCATGTAGTAGAGGTATACCGAGTCAAGTAGAGCGATCGTAGAATGTAGTAGAATCAAGTAGAGTCACGTGGTGCCATGGTAGAATGTAGTAGAGACATGGTAGAGTGTAGTACAGTCAAGTAGAGACGAATAGAGCCATGGTAGAGTGTAGTAGAGTCAAGTAGAGCCAAGGATAGCCATGGAAGAGTGTAGTAGAGCCAAGTAGAGCCAAGTTGAGCAATGGGAGAGTGTAGGAGAGTCAAGTAGAGTCAAGAAGAGCAATGGAAGAATGTAGTAGAGGCATACAGAGTCAAGTAGAGCTATCGTAGAATGGAGTAGAGTCACTTAGAGTCACGTGGAGCCATGGTAGAATGTAGTAGAGACATGGTAGAGTGTAGTAGAGTCAAGTAGAGCCAAGTAGAGCCATGGTAGAGTGTAGTAGAGTCATGTAGAGTCAAGTAGAGCTGTGGTAGAGTGTAGTAGAGCCAAGTAGAGCAATGATAGAGAGTAGGTAAGTCAAGTAGGGTCAAGAAGAGCCATCGTAGAATTCAGTAGAATCATGTAGTGTCAAGTAGAGCCATGGTACAATGGAGTAGAGCCATGGTAGAGTGTAGTAGAGTCAAGTAGAGCCATCGTAAAATGTAGTAGAGTCATGTAGTGTGAAGTAGAGCCATGATATACAATGGAGTAGAGCCATGGTAGAGTGTAGTAGAGTCAAGTAGAGCCGAGTAAAACCAAGGTAGAGTGTAGTGGATTCAAGTAGAGCCAAGTAGAGCCATGGTAGAGTGTAGTAGAGTCAAGTAGAGTCAAGTAGAGCCAAGTAGAGCCATGGTAGAATGCAGTATAGTCAAGTAGAGTCACGTGGATCCATGGCAGAATGTAGTATAGCCAAGGTAGAGTGTAGTACAGTGAAGTAGAGTCAAGTAGAGCCATGGTAGCATGTAGTAGAGGTATACCGAGTCAAGTAGAGCTATCGTAGAATGTAGTAGAATCAAGTAGAGTCACGTGGTGCCATGGTAGAATGTAGTAGAGACATGGTTGAGTGTAGTACAGTCAAGTAGAGACGAATAGAGCCATGGTAGAGTGTAGTAGAGTCAAGTAGAGCCAAGGATAGCCATGGAAGAGTGTAGTAGAGCCAAGTAGAGCCAAGTTGAGCAATGGGAGAGTGTAGGAGAGTCAAGTAGAGTCAAGAAGAGCAATGGAAGAATGTAGTAGAGGCATACAGAGTCAAGTAGAGCTATCGTACAATGGAGTAGAGTCACTTGGAGTCACGTGGAGCCATGGTAGAATGTAGTAGAGACATGGTAGAGTGTAGTAGAGTCAAGTAGAGCTAAGTACTGCCGTGGTAGAGTGTAGTAGAGTCAAGTAGAGCCAAGTAGAGCCATGGTAGAGTGTAGAAGAGCCAAGTAGAGCAATGGTAGAGTGTAGAAGAGTCAAGTAGAGTCAAGAAGACCCATGTTAGAATTCAGTAGAATCATGTAGTGTCAAGTAGAGCCATGGTACAATGGAGTAGAACCAAGGTAGTGTGTAGTAGAGTTAAGTAGAGCAAAGTTGAGCCATGGTAGAGTGTAGTAGAGTCAAGTAGAGCCATCGTAGAATGTAGTAGAGTCATGTAGTGTGAAGTAGAGCCATGATATACAATGGAGTAGAGCCATGGTAGAGTGTAGTAGAGTCAAGTAGAGCCAAGTTGAAACAAGGTAGAGTGTAGTGGATTCAAGTAGAGCCAAGTAGAGCAATGGTAGAGTGTAGTAGAGTCAAGTAGAGTCAAGTAGAGCCATGGTTGAATGTAGTAGAGTCAAGTAGAGCCAAGTAGAGCCATGGTAGAATGTAGCAGAGTCATTTAGTGTCAAGTAGACACATGGTACTATGGAGTAGAGCCATGGTAGAGTGCAGTAGATTCAGGTAGAGCCACGTAGAGCCACGGTAGCATGTAGTAGAGTCATGTAGTGTCAAGTAGAGCCATGGTAGAATGAAGTAGAGCAAGGTAGAGCCATGGTAGTGTGTAGTAGAGTCAAGTAGAGTCACATGGAGCATTGTTCGAATGTAGTAGAGCCAAGGTAGAGTGTACTACAGTCAAGTAGAGTCAAGTAGAGCCATGGCAGAATGTAGTAGAATCAAGTAGAGTGAAGTAGAGCCATGGTAGAATGTAGTAGAGGCATACAGAGTCAAGTAGAGCTATGGTTGAATGCAGTAGAGTCATATTGAGACAAGTTGAACTATGGTTGAATGTAGTAGAGTCAAGTAGAGCCAAGTAGAGGCATGGTAGAGTGTAGTAGATTCAAATAGAGCCAAGTAGAGTCATGGTAGAGTGTAGTAGAGTCAAGTAGTGTCAAGTAGAGCCATGGAAGAATGTAGTCGAGTCATGTAGAGTCAAGTAGAGCCATGGTAGAATGTAGTAGAGTAAAGTAGAGCCGTGGTAGAGTGTATGAGAGTCAAGTAGAGTCACGTGGATCCATGGTAGGATGTAGTAGAGCTAAGGTAGAGTGTAGTAGAGACAAGTAGAGCCAGGTCTAGCAATGATATAGTGTAGTAGAGTCAAGTAGAGCCATGGTAGAATGTAGTAGAGTCATGTAGTGTCAAGTAGAGCCATGGTACAATGGAGTAGAGCCATGGTAGAGTGTAGTAGATTGAAGTAGAGCGACGGTTGCATGTAGTAGAGCCATGTAGAACCAAGTAGAGCCACGGTAGAATGTAGTAGAGCCAGTTAGTGCCATGGTAGAATGCAGCAGAGTCAAGTAGAGTCACGTGGAGCCATGGTAGAATGTAGTTGGGGAAAGGTAGAATGTAGTACTGTCAAGTAGAGTCAAGTAGAGCCATGGAAGAATGTAGTAGAGTCAAGTAGAGTCAAGTAGAGCAATGGTAGAATGTAGTAGAGGCATACAGAGTCAAGTAGAGCTAGGGTAGAATGCAGTAGAGTCACGTAGAGTCACGTGGAGCCATGGTAGAATGTAGTAGAGACATGGTAGAGTGTAGTAGAGTCAAGTAGAGCCAAGTAGAGCCATGGTAGAGTGTAGTAGAGTCATGTAGAGTCAAGTAGAGCTGTGGTAGAGTGTAGTAGAGCCAAGTAGAGCAATGATAGAGAGTAGGTAAGTCAAGTAGGGTCAAGAAGAGCCATCATAGAATTCAGTAGAATCATGTAGTGTCAAGTAGAGCCATGGTACAATGGAGTAGAGCCATGGTAGAGTGTAGTAGAGTCAAGTAGAGCCATCGTAAAATGTAGTAGAGTCATGTAGTGTGAAGTAGAGCCATGATATACAATGGAGTAGAGCCATGGTAGAGTGTAGTAGAGTCAAGTAGAGCCGAGTAAAACCAAGGTAGAGTGTAGTGGATTCAAGTAGAGCCAAGTAGAGCCATGGTAGAGTGTAGTAGAGTCAAGTAGAGTCAAGTAGAGCCATGGTAGTACGTAGTAGAGTCAAGTAGAGCCAAGTAGAGCCATGGTAGAATGCAGTATAGTCAAGTAGAGTCACGTGGATCCATGGCAGAATGTAGTATAGCCAAGGTAGAGTGTAGTACAGTGAAGTAGAGTCAAGTAGAGCCATGGTAGCATGTAGTAGAGGTATACCGAGTCAAGTAGAGCGATCGTAGAATGTAGTAGAATCAACTAGAGTCACGTGGTGCCAAGGTAGAGTGTAGTGGACTCAAGTAGACTCAAGTAGAGCCAAGGTAGAGTGTAGTACAGTCAAGTAGAGTCAAGTAGATCCATGGTAGAGTGTAGTAGAGTCAAGTAGAGCCAAGCAGAGCCATGGTACAGTGTAGTATAGCCAAGTAGAGCCAAGTAGAGCAATCGGAGAGTGTAGGAGAGTCAAGTAGAGTCAAGAAGAGCCATGGTAGAATGTAGTAGAGGCATACAGAGTAAAGTAGAGCTATGGTAGAATGCAGTCGAGTCATATAGAGACAAGTTGAACTATGGTTGAATGTAGTAGAGTCAAGTAGAGCCAAGTAGAGCCATGGTAGAGTGTAGTAGATTCAAATAGAGCCAAGTAGAGCCATGGTAGAGTGTAGTAGAGTCAAGTAGAGTCAAGTAGAGCCATGGTAGAATGTAGTAGAGTCATGTAGTGTGAAGTAGAGTCATGATATACAATGGAGTAGAGCCATGGTAGAGTGCAGTAGAGTCAAGTAGAGCCAAGTAGAGCCAAGGTAGAGTGTAGTGGACTCAAGTAGACTCAAGTAGAGCCAAGGTAGAGTGTAGTACAGTCAAGTAGAGTGAAGTAGATCCATGGTAGAGTGTAGTAGAATCAAGTAGAGCCAAGCAGAGCCATGGTAGAGTGTAGAATAACCAAATAGAGCCAAGTAGAGCAATCGGAGAGTGTAGGAGAGTCAAGAAGAGCCATGGTAGAATGTAGTAGAGGCATACAGAGTCAAGTAGAGCTATGGTAGAATCAAGTAGAGTCATATTGAGAAAATTTGAACTATAGTTAAATGTAGTAGAGTCAAGTAGAGACGAGTAGAGCCATGGTAGAATGTAGCATAGTCAAGGAGAGTCACGTAGAGCCATGGTAGAATGTAGTAGAGCCAAGGTAGAATGTAGTACAGTCAAGTAGAGTCAAGTAGAGCCATGGTAGAGTGTAGTAGAGTCAAGTAGAGCCAAGCAGATCCATGGTAGAGTGGAGTAGAGTCAAGTAGAGCAAAGCAGAGCCATGGTAGAGTGTAGTAGAGCCAAGTAGAGCAATGGTAGAGTGTAGGAGAGTCAAGTAGAGTCAAGAAGACCCATGTTAGAATTCAGTGGAATCATGTAGTGTCAAGTAGAGCCATGGTACAATGGAGTACAGCCATGGTAGAGTGTAGTAGAGTCAAGTAGAGCAAAGTTGAGCCATGGTAGAGTGTAGTAGAGTCAAGTAGAGCCATCGTAGAATGTAGTAGAGTCATGTAGTGTGAAGTAGAGCCATGATATACAATGGAGAAGAGCCATGGTAGAGCGTAGTAGAGTCAAGTAGAGCCAAGTAGAACCAAGGTAGAGTGTAGTGGATTCAAGTAGAGCCAAGTAGAGCCATGGTAGAGTGTAGTAGAGTCAAGTAGAGTCAAGAAGAGCCATGGTTGAATGTAGTAGAGTCAAGTAGATCCAAGTAGAGCCATGGTAGAGTGCAGTAGATTCAGGTAGAGCCACGGTAGCATGTAGTAGAGTCATGTAGAGCCAAGTAGAGCCATCGTAGAATGCAGTAGAGCCAGGTAGAGCCATGGTAGAATGCAGTACAGTCAAGTAGAGTCACGTGGATCCATGGCAGAATGTAGTAGAGCCAAGGTAGAGTGTAGTACAGTGAAGTAGAGTCAAGTAGAGCCATGGTAGCATGTAGTAGAGGTATACCGAGTCAAGTAAAGCTATCGTAGAATGTAGTAGAATCAATGCAAGTAGAGTCATGTAGTGCCATGGTAGTATGTAGTAGAGACATGGTAGAGTGTAGTACAGTCAAGTAGAGACGAGTAGAGCCGTGGTAGAGTGTAGTAGAGTCAAGTAGAGCCAAGTAGAGCTATGGTAGAGTGTAGTAGAGCCAACTAGAGCAATGGTATAGAGTGTAGAAGAGTCAAGTAGAGTCAAGAAGAGGCATGGTAGCATTTTGTAGAATCATGTAGTGTCAAGTATAGAGGCAAGTAGAGCCATGGTAGAGTGTAGTAGAGTCAAGTAGAGCCAAGTATAGCCATGGAATAGTGTAGTAGAGCCAAGTAGAGCCAAGTTGAGCAATGGGAGAGTGTAGGAGAGTCAAGTAGAGTCAAGAAGAGCAATGGAAGAATGTAGTAGAGGCATACAGAGTCAAGTAGAGCTATCGTAGAATGGAGTAGAGTCACGTAGAGTCACGTAGAGCCATGGTAGAATGTAGTAGAGATATGGTAGAGTGTAGTACAGTCAAGTAGAGCCAAGTACTGCCGTGGTAGAGTGTAGTAGAGTCAAGTAGAGCCAAGTAGAGCCATGGTAGAGTGTAGCAGAGCCAAGTAGAGCAATGGTAGAGTGTAGGAGAGTCAAGTAGAGTCAAGAAGACCCATGTTAGAATTCAGTAGAATCATGTAGTGTCAAGTAGAGCCATGGTACAATGGAGTAGAGCCAAGGTAGAGTGTAGTAGAGTCAAGTAGAGCCAAGTTGAGCCATGGTAGAGTGTAGTAGAGTCAAGTAGAGCCATCGTAGAATGTAGTAGAGTCATGTAGTGTGAAGTAGAGCCATGATATACAATGGAGTAGAGCCATGGTAGAGTGTAGTAGAGTCAAGTAGAGCCAAGTAGAACTAAGGTAGAGTGTAGTGGATTCAAGTAGAGCCAAGTAGAGGAATGGTAGAGTGTAGTAGAGTCAAGTAGAGTCAAGTAGAGCCATGGTTGAATGTAGTAGAGTCAAGTAGAGCCAACTAGAGCCATGGTAGAATGTAGTAGAGTCATTTAGTGTCAAGTAGACACATGGTACTATGGAGTAGAGCCATGGTAGAGTGCAGTAGATTCAGGTAGAGCCACGTAGAGCCACGGTAGCATGTAGTAGAGTCATGTAGAGCCAAGTACAGCCATGGTAGAATGCAGTAGAGCCCGGTAGAGCCATGGTAGAATGCAGTACAGTCAAGTAGAGTCACGTGTATCCATGGCAGAATGTAGTAGAGTCAAGGTAGAGTGTAGTACAGTGAAGTAGAGTCAAGTAGAGCCATGGTAGCATGTAGTAGAGGTATATCGAGTCAAGTAGAGCTATCGTAGAATGTAGTAGAATCAAGTAGAGTCACGTGGTGCCATTGTAGAATGTAGTAGAGACATGGTAGAGTGTAGTACAGTGAAGTAGAGACGAGTAGATGACATGTTAGTGTGTAGTAGTGTCAAGTAGAGCTAAGTAGAGCTATGGTAGAGTGTAGTAGAGCCAAGTAGAGCAATGGTATAGAGTGTAGAAGAGTGCAGTAGAGTCAAGAAGAGGCATGGTAGCATTTAGTAGAGTCATGTAGTGTCAAGTAGAGCCATGGTAGAATGTAGTAGAGCAAGGTAGAGCCATGGTAGCGTGTAGTAGAGTAAAGTAGAGTCACATGGAGCATTGTTCGAATGTAGTAGAGCCAAGGTAGAGTGTAGTACAGTCAAGTATAGTCAAGTAGAGCCATGGTAGAATGTAGTAGAATCAAGTAGAGTGAAGTAGAGCCATGGTAGAATGTAGTAGAGGCATACAGAGTCAAGTAGAGCTATGGTAGAATGCAGTAGAGTCACGTACAGTCACGTGGAGCCATGGTAGAATGTAGTAGAGCCATGGTAGAGTGTAGTAGAGTCAAGTAGAGCCAAGTACTGCCATGGTAGAGTGCAGTAGAGTCAAGTAGAGCCAAGTAGAGCCATGGTAGAGTGTAGTAGAGCCAAGTAGAGCAATGGTGGGGTGTAGGAGAGTCAAGTAGAGTCAAGAAGACCCATGTTAGAATTCAGTAGAATCATGTAGTGTCAAGTAGAGCCATGGTGCAATGGAGTACAGCCATGGTAGAGTGTAGTAGAGTCAAATAGAGCCAAGTTGAGCGATGGTAGAGTGTAGTAGAGTCAAGTAGAGCCATCGTAGAATGTAGTAGAGTCATGTAGTGTGAAGTAGAGCCATGATATACAATGGAGTAGAGCCATGGTAGAGCGTAGTAGAGTCAAGTAGAACCAAGTAGAACCAAGGTAGAGTGTAGTGGATTCAAGTAAAGCCAAGTAGAGCCATGGTAGAGTGTAGTAGAGTCAAGTAGAGTCAAGTAGAGCCATGGTTGAATGTAGTAGAGTCAAGTAGAGCCAACTAGAGCCATGGTAGAATGTAGTAGAGTCATTTAGTGTCAAGTAGACACATGGTACTATGGAGTAGAGCCATGGTAGAGTGCAGTAGATTCAGGTAGAGCCACGTAGAGCCACGGTAGCATGTAGTAGAGTCATGTAGAGCCAAGTAGAGCCATCGTAGAATGCAGTAGAGCCAGGTAGAGCCATGGTAGAATGCAGTACAGTCAAGTAGAGTCACGTGGATCCATGGCAGAAAGTAGTAGAGCCAAGGTAGAGTGTAGTACAGTGAAGTAGAGTCAAGTAGAGCCATGGTAGCATGTAGTTGAGGTATACCGAGTCAAGTAGAGCTATCGTAGAATGTAGTAGAATCAAGTAGAGTCACGTGGAGCCATGGTAGAATGTAGTAGAGCCATGGTAGAGTGTAGTAGAGTCAAGTAGAGCCAAGTACTGCCATGGTAGAGTGCAGTAGAGTCAAGTAGAGCCAAGTAGACCCATGGTAGAGTGTAGTAGAGCCAAGTAGAGCAATGGTAGAGTGTAGGAGAGTCAAGTAGAGTCAAGAAGACCCATGTTAGAATTCAGTAGAATCATGTAGTGTCAAGTAGAGCCATGGTGCAATGGAGTACAGCCATGGTAGAGTGTAGTAGAGTCAAGTAGAGCCATCGTAGAATGTAGTAGAGTCATGTAGTGTGAAGTAGAGCCATGATATACAATGGAGTAGAGCCATGGTAGAGTGTACTAGAGTCAAGTAGAGCCAAGTAGAACCAAGGTAGAGTGTAGTGGATTCAAGTAAAGCCAAGTAGAGCCATGGTAGAGTGTAGTAGAGTCAAGTAGAGTCAAGTAGAGCCATGGTAGAATGTAGTAGAGTCAAGTAGAGCCAAGTAGAGCCATGGTAGAATGTAGTAGAGTCATGTAGTATCAAGTAGACACATGATACTATGGAGTAGAGCCATGGTAGAGTGCAGTAGATTCAGGTAGAGCCACGTAGAGCCACGGTAGCATGTAGTAGAGTCATGTAGAGCCAAGTAGAGCCATCGTAGAATGCAGTAGAGCCAGGTAGAGCCATGGTAGAATGCAGTACAATCAAGTAGAATCACGTGGATCCATGGCAGAATGTAGTATAGCCAAGGTAGAGTGTAGTACAGTGAAGTAGAGTCAAGTAGAGCCATGGTAGCATGTAGTAGAGGTATACCGAGTCAAGTAGAGCTATCGTAGAATGTAGCAGAATCAAGTAGAGTCACGTGGTGCCATGGTAGAATGTAGTAGAGACATGGTAGAGTGTAGTACAGTCAAGTAGAGACCAATAGAGCCATGGTAGAGTGTAGTAGAGTCAAGTAGAGTCAAGTAGAGCCATGGTTGGATGTAGTAGAGTCAAGTAGAGCCAAGTAGAGCCATGGTAGAATGTAGTAGAGACATGGTAGAGTGTAGTACAGTCAAGTAGAGACCAATAGAGCCATGGTAGAGTGTAGTAGAGTCAAGTAGAGCCAAGTAGATCTATGGTAGAGTGTAGTAGAGCCAAGTAGAGCAATGGTATAGAGTGTAGGAGAGTCAAGTAGAGTCAAGAAGAGCAATGGAAGAATGTAGTAGAGGCATACAGAGTCAAGTAGAGCTATCGTAGAATGGAGTAGAGTCACTTAGAGTCACGTGGAGCCATGGTAGAATGTAGTAGAGACATGGTAGAGTGTAGTAGAGTCAAGTAGAGCTAAGTACTGCCGTGGTAGAGTGTAGTAGAGTCAAGTAGAGCCAAGTAGAGCCATGGTAGAGTGTAGAAGAGCCAAGTAGAGCAATGGTAGAGTGTAGAAGAGTCAAGTAGAGTCAAGAAGACCCATGTTAGAATTCAGTAGAATCATGTAGTGTCAAGTAGAGCCATGGTACAATGGAGTAGAGCCAAGGTAGTGTGTAGTAGAGTTAAGTAGAGCAAAGTTGAGCCATGGTAGAGTGTAGTAGAGTCAAGTAGAGCCATCGTAGAATGTAGTAGAGTCATGTAGTGTGAAGTAGAGCCATGATATACAATGGAGTAGAGCCATGGTAGAGTGTAGTAGAGTCAAGTAGAGCCAAGTTGAAACAAGGTAGAGTGTAGTGGATTCAAGTAGAGCCAAGTAGAGCAATGGTAGAGTGTAGTAGAGTCAAGTAGAGTCAAGTAGAGCCATGGTTGAATGTAGTAGAGTCAAGTAGAGCCAAGTAGAGCCATGGTAGAATGTAGCAGAGTCATTTAGTGTCAAGTAGACACATGGTACTATGGAGTAGAGCCATGGTAGAGTGCAGTAGATTCAGGTAGAGCCACGTAGAGCCACGGTAGCATGTAGTAGAGTCATGTAGTGTCAAGTAGAGCCATGGTAGAATGAAGTAGAGCAAGGTAGAGCCATGGTAGTGTGTAGTAGAGTCAAGTAGAGTCACATGGAGCATTGTTCGAATGTAGTAGAGCCAAGGTAGAGTGTACTACAGTCAAGTAGAGTCAAGTAGAGCCATGGCAGAATGTAGTAGAATCAAGTAGAGTGAAGTAGAGCCATGGTAGAATGTAGTAGAGGCATACAGAGTCAAGTAGAGCTATGGTTGAATGCAGTAGAGTCATATTGAGACAAGTTGAACTATGGTTGAATGTAGTAGAGTCAAGTAGAGCCAAGTAGAGGCATGGTAGAGTGTAGTAGATTCAAATAGAGCCAAGTAGAGTCATGGTAGAGTGTAGTAGAGTCAAGTACTGTCAAGTAGAGCCATGGAAGAATGTAGTCGAGTCATGTAGAGTCAAGTAGAGCCATGGTAGAATGTAGTAGAGTAAAGTAGAGCCGTGGTAGAGTGTATGAGAGTCAAGTAGAGTCACGTGGATCCATGGTAGGATGTAGTAGAGCTAAGGTAGAGTGTAGTAGAGACAAGTAGAGCCAGGTCTAGCAATGATATAGTGTAGTAGAGTCAAGTAGAGCAAAGTAGAGCCATCGTAGAGTGTAGTAGAGTCAAGTAGAGCCATGGTAGAATGTAGTAGAGTCATGTAGTGTCAAGTAGAGCCATGGTACAATGGAGTAGAGCCATGGTAGAGTGTAGTAGATTCAAGTAGAGCGACGGTTGCATGTAGTAGAGCCATGTAGAACCAAGTAGAGCCACGGTAGAATGTAGTAGAGCCAGTTAGTGCCATGGTAGAATGCAGCAGAGTCAAGTAGAGTCACGTGGAGCCATGGTAGAATGTAGTTGGGGAAAGGTAGAATGTAGTACTGTCAAGTAGAGTCAAGTAGAGCCATGGAAGAATGTAGTAGAGTCAAGTAGAGTCAAGTAGAGCAATGGTAGAATGTAGTAGAGGCATACAGAGTCAAGTAGAGCTAGGGTAGAATGCAGTAGAGTCACGTAGAGTCACGTGGAGCCATGGTAGAATGTAGTAGAGACATGGTAGAGTGTAGTAGAGTCAAATAGAGCCAAGTAGAGCCATGGTAGAGTGTAGTAGAGTCATGTAGAGTCAAGTAGAGCTGTGGTAGAGTGTAGTAGAGCCAAGTAGAGCAATGATAGAGAGTAGGTAAGTCAAGTAGGGTCAAGAAGAGCCATCGTAGAATTCAGTAGAATCATGTAGTGTCAAGTAGAGCCATGGTACAATGGAGTAGAGCCATGGTAGAGTGTAGTAGAGTCAAGTAGAGCCATCGTAAAATGTAGTAGAGTCATGTAGTGTGAAGTAGAGCCATGATATACAATGGAGTAGAGCCATGGTAGAGTGTAGTAGAGTCAAGTAGAGCCGAGTAAAACCAAGGTAGAGTGAAGTGGATTCAAGTAGAGCCAAGTAGAGCCATTGTAGAGTGTAGTAGAGTCAAGTAGAGTCAAGTAGAGCCATGGTAGTATGTAGTAGAGTCAAGTAGAGCCAAGTAGAGCCATGGTAGAATGTAGTATAGTCAAGTAGAGTCACGTGGATCCATGGCAGAATGTAGTATAGCCAAGGTAGAGTGTAGTACAGTGAAGTAGAGTCAAGTAGAGCCATGGTAGCATGTAGTAGAGGTATACCTAGTCAAGTAGAGCGATCGTAGAATGTAGTAGAATCAAGTAGAGTCACGTGGTGCCATGGTAGAATGTAGTAGAGACATGGTAGAGTGTAGTACAGTCAAGTAGAGACGAATAGAGCCATGGTAGAGTGTAGTAGAGTCAAGTAGAGCCAAGGATAGCCATGGAAGAGTGTAGTAGAGCCAAGTAGAGCCAAGTTGAGCAATGGGAGAGTGTAGGAGAGTCAAGTAGAGTCAAGAAGAGCAATGGAAGAATGTTGTAGAGGCATACAGAGTCAAGTAGAGCTATCGTAGAATGGAGTAGAGTCACTTAGAGTCACGTGGAGCCATGGTAGAATGTAGTAGAGACATGGTAGAGTGTAGTAGAGTCAAGTAGAGCCAAGTAGAGCCATGGTAGAGTGTAGTAGAGTCATGTAGAGTCAAGTAGAGCTGTGGTAGAGTGTAGTAGAGCCAAGTAGAGCAATGATAGAGAGTAGGTAAGTCAAGTAGGGTCAAGAAGAGCCATCGTAGAATTCAGTAGAATCATGTAGTGTCAAGTAGAGCCATGGTACAATGGAGTAGAGCCATGGTAGAGTGTAGTAGAGTCAAGTAGAGCCATCGTAAAATGTAGTAGAGTCATGTAGTGTGAAGTAGAGCCATGATATACAATGGAGTAGAGCCATGGTAGAGTGTAGTAGAGTCAAGTAGAGCCGAGTAAAACCAAGGTAGAGTGTAGTGGATTCAAGTAGAGCCAAGTAGAGCCATGGTAGAGTGTAGTAGAGTCAAGTAGAGTCAAGTAGAGCCATGGTAGTATGTAGTAGAGTCAAGTAGAGCCAAGTAGAGCCATGGTAGAATGAAGTATAGTCAAGTAGAGTCACGTGGATCCATGGCAGAATGTAGTATAGCCAAGGTAGAGTGTAGTACAGTGAAGTAGAGTCAAGTAGAGCCATGGTAGCATGTAGTAGAGGTATACCGAGTCAAGTAGAGCTATCGTAGAATGTAGTAGAATCAAGTAGAGTCACGTGGTGCCATGGTAGAATGTAGTGGAGACATGGTAGAGTGTAGTACAGTCAAGTAGAGACGAATAGAGCCATGGTAGAGTGTAGTAGAGTCAAGTAGAGCCAAGGATAGCCATGGAAGAGTGTAGTAGAGCCAAGTAGAGCCAAGTTGAGCAATGGGAGAGTGTAGGAGAGTCAAGTAGAGTCAAGAAGAGCAATGGAAGAATGTAGTAGAGGCATACAGAGTCAAGTAGAGCTATCGTAGAATGGAGTAGAGTCACTTAGAGTCACGTGGAGCCATGGTAGAATGTAGTAGAGACATGGTAGAGTGTAGTAGAGTCAAGTAGAGCTAAGTACTGCCGTGGTAGAGTGTAGTAGAGTCAAGTAGAGCCAAGTAGAGCCATGGTAGAGTGTAGAAGAGCCAAGTAGAGCAATGGTAGAGTGTAGAAGAGTCAAGTAGAGTCAAGAAGACCCATGTTAGAATTCAGTAGAATCATGTAGTGTCAAGTAGAGCCATGGTACAATGGAGTAGAACCAAGGTAGTGTGTAGTAGAGTTAAGTAGAGCAAAGTTGAGCCATGGTAGAGTGTAGTAGAGTCAAGTAGAGCCATCGTAGAATGTAGTAGAGTCATGTAGTGTGAAGTAGAGCCATGATATACAATGGAGTAGAGCCATGGTAGAGTGTAGTAGAGTCAAGTAGAGTCAAGTAGAGCCAAGTAGAGCCATGGTAGAATGTAGCAGAGTCATTTAGTGTCAAGTAGACACATGGTACTATGGAGTAGAGCCATGGTAGAGTGCAGTAGATTCAAGTAGAGCCACGTAGAGCCACGGTAGCATGTAGTAGAGTCATGTAGTGTCAAGTAGAGCCATGGTAGAATGAAGTAGAGCAAGGTAGAGCCATGGTAGTGTGTAGTAGAGTCAAGCAGAGTCACATGGAGCATTGTTCGAATGTAGTAGAGCCAAGGTAGAGTGTACTACAGTCAAGTAGAGTCAAGTAGAGCCATGGCAGAATGTAGTAGAATCAAGTAGAGTGAAGTAGAGCCATGGTAGAATGTAGTAGAGGCATACAGAGTCAAGTAGAGCTATGGTTGAATGCAGTAGAGTCATATTGAGACAAGTTGAACTATGGTTGAATGTAGTAGAGTCAAGTAGAGCCAAGTAGAGGCATGGTAGAGTGTAGTAGATTCAAATAGAGCCAAGTAGAGTCATGGTAGAGTGTAGTAGAGTCAAGTAGTGTCAAGTAGAGCCATGGAAGAATGTAGTCGAGTCATGTAGAGTCAAGTAGAGCCATGGTAGAATGTAGTAGAGTAAAGTAGAGCCGTGGTAGAGTGTAGGAGAGTCAAGTAGAGTCACGTGGATCCATGGTAGGATGTAGTAGAGCTAAGGTAGAGTGTAGTAGAGACAAGTAGAGCCAGGTCTAGCAATGATATAGTGTAGTAGAGTCAAGTAGAGCCATGGTAGAATGTAGTAGAGTCATGTAGTGTCAAGTAGAGCCATGGTACAATGGAGTAGAGCCATGGTAGAGTGTGGTAGATTCAAGTAGAGCGACGGTTGCATGTAGTAGAGCCATGTAGAACCAAGTAGAGCCACGGTAGAATGTAGTAGAGCCAGTTAGTGCCATGGTAGAATGCAGCAGAGTCAAGTAGAGTCTCGTGGAGCCATGGTAGAATGTAATTGGGGAAAGGTAGAATGTAGTACTGTCAAGTAGAGTCAAGTAGAGCCATGGAAGAATGTAGTAGAGTCAAGTAGAGTCAAGTAGAGCAATGGTAGAATGTAGTAGAGGCATACAGAGTCAAGTAGAGCTAGGGTAGAATGCAGTAGAGTCACGTAGAGTCACGTGGAGCCATGGTAGAATGTAGTAGAGACATGGTAGAGTGTAGTAGAGTCAAATAGAGCCAAGTAGAGCCATGGTAGAGTGTAGTAGAGTCATGTAGAGTCAAGTAGAGCTGTGGTAGAGTGTAGTAGAGCCAAGTAGAGCAATGATAGAGAGTAGGTAAGTCAAGTAGGGTCAAGAAGAGCCATCGTAGAATTCAGTAGAATCATGTAGTGTCAAGTAGAGCCATGGTACAATGGAGTAGAGCCATGGTAGAGTGTAGTAGAGTCAAGTAGAGCCATCGTAAAATGTAGTAGAGTCATGTAGTGTGAAGTAGAGCCATGATATACAATGGAGTAGAGCCATGGTAGAGTGTAGTAGAGTCAAGTAGAGCCGAGTAAAACCAAGGTAGAGTGTAGTGGATTCAAGTAGAGCCAAGTAGAGCCATGGTAGAGTGTAGTAGAGTCAAGTAGAGTCAAGTAGAGCCATGGTAGTATGTAGTAGAGTCAAGTAGAGCCAAGTAGAGCCATGGTAGAATGCAGTATAGTCAAGTAGAGTCACGTGGATCCATGGCAGAATGTAGTATAGCCAAGGTAGAGTGTAGTACAGTGAAGTAGAGTCAAGTAGAGCCATGGTAGCATGTAGTAGAGGTATACCGAGTCAAGTAGAGCGATCGTAGAATGTAGTAGAATCAAGTAGAGTCACGTGGTGCCATGGTAGAATGTAGTAGAGACATGGTAGAGTGTAGTACAGTCAAGTAGAGACGAATAGAGCCATGGTTGAGTGTAGTAGAGTCAAGTAGAGCCAAGGATAGCCATGGAAGAGTGTAGTAGAGCCAAGTAGAGCCAAGTTGAGCAATGGGAGAGTGTAGGAGAGTCAAGTAGAGTCAAGAAGAGCAATGGAAGAATGTAGTAGAGGCATACAGAGTCAAGTAGAGCTATCGTAGAATGGAGTAGAGTCACTTAGAGTCACGTGGAGCCATGGTAGAATGTAGTAGAGACATGGTAGAGTGTAGTAGAGTCAAGTAGAGCTAAGTACTGCCGTGGTAGAGTGTAGTAGAGTCAAGTAGAGCCAAGTAGAGCCATGGTAGAGTGTAGAAGAGCCAAGTAGAGCAATGGTAGAGTGTAGAAGAGTCAAGTAGAGTCAAGAAGACCCATGTTAGAATTCAGTAGAATCATGTAGTGTCAAGTAGAGCCATGGTACAATGGAGTAGAGCCAAGGTAGTGTGTAGTAGAGTTAAGTAGAGCAAAGTTGAGCCATGGTAGAGTGTAGTAGAGTCAAGTAGAGCCATCGTAGAATGTAGTAGAGTCATGTAGTGTGAAGTAGAGCCATGATATACAATGGAGTAGAGCCATGGTAGAGTGTAGTAGAGTCAAGTAGAGCCAAGTTGAAACAAGGTAGAGTGTAGTGGATTCAAGTAAGGCCAAGTAGAGCAATGGTAGAGTGTAGTAGAGTCAAGTAGAGTCAAGTAGAGCCATGGTTGAATGTAGTAGAGTCAAGTAGAGCCAAGTAGAGCCATGGTAGAATGTAGCAGAGTCATTTAGTGTCAAGTAGACACATGGTACTATGGAGTAGAGCCATGATAGAGTGAAGTAGATTCAGGTAGAGCCACGTAGAGCCACAGTAGCATGTAGTAGAGTCATGTAGTGTCAAGTAGAGCCATGGTAGAATGAAGTAGAGCAAGGTAGAGCCATGGTAGTGTGTAGTAGAGTCAAGTAGAGTCACATGGAGCATTGTTCGAATGTAGTAGAGCCAAGGTAGAGTGTACTACAGTCAAGTAGAGTCAAGTAGAGCCATGGCAGAATGTAGTAGAATCAAGTAGAGTGAAGTAGAGCCATGGTAGAATGCAGTAGAGGCATACAGAGTCAAGTAGAGCTATGGTTGAATGCAGTAGAGTCATATTGAGACAAGTTGAACTATGGTTGAATGTAGTAGAGTCAAGTAGAGCCAAGTAGAGGCATGGTAGAGTGTAGTAGATTCAAATAGAGCCAAGTAGAGTCATGGTAGAGTGTAGTAGAGTCAAGTAGTGTCAAGTAGAGCCATGGAAGAATGTAGTCGAGTCATGTAGAGTCAAGTAGAGCCATGGTAGAATGTAGTAGAGTAAAGTAGAGCCGTGGTAGAGTGTAGGAGAGTCAAGTAGAGTCACGTGGATCCATGGTAGGATGTAGTAGAGCTAAGGTAGAGTGTAGTAGAGACAAGTAGAGCCAGGTCTAGCAATGATATAGTGTACTAGAGTCAAGTAGAGCAAAGTAGAGCCATCGTAGAGTGTAGTAGAGTCAAGTAGAGCCATGGTAGAATGTAGTAGAGTCATGTAGTGTCAAGTAGAGCCATGGTACAATGGAGTAGAGCCATGGTAGAGCGTAGTAGATTCAAGTAGAGCGACGGTTGCATGTAGTAGAGCCATGTAGAACCAAGTAGAGCCACGGTAGAATGTAGTAGAGCCAGTTAGTGCCATGGTAGAATGCAGCAGAGTCAAGTAGAGTCACGTGGAGCCATGGTAGAATGTAGTTGGGGAAAGGTAGAATGTAGTACTGTCAAGTAGAGTCAAGTAGAGCCATGGAAGAATGTAGTAGAGTCAAGTAGAGTCAAGTAGAGCAATGGTAGAATGTAGTAGAGGCATACAGAGTCAAGTAGAGCTAGGGTAGAATGCAGTAGAGTCACGTAGAGTCACGTGGAGCCATGGTAGAATGTAGTAGAGACATGGTAGAGTGTAGTAGAGTCAAGTAGAGCCAAGTAGAGCCATGGTAGAGTGTAGTAGAGTCATGTAGAGTCAAGTAGAGCTGTAGTAGAGTGTAGTAGAGCCAAGTAGAGCAATGATAGAGTGTAGGTAAGTCAAGTAGGGTCAAGAAGAGCCATCGTAGAATTCAGTAGAATCATGTAGTGTCAAGTAGAGCCATGGTACAATGGAGTAGAGCCATGGTAGAGTGTAGTAGAGTCAAGTAGAGCCATCGTAAAATGTAGTAGAGTCATGTAGTGTGAAGTAGAGCCATGATATACAATGGAGTAGAGCCATGGTAGAGTGTAGTAGAGTCAAGTAGAGCCGAGTAAAACCAAGGTAGAGTGTAGTGGATTCAAGTAGAGCCAAGTAGAGCCATGGTAGAGTGTAGTAGAGTCAAGTAGAGTCAAGTAGAGCCATGGTAGTATGTAGTAGAGTCAAGTAGAGCCAAGTAGAGCCATGGTAGAATGTAGTAGAGTCATATAGTGTCAAGTGAACTCATGGTAATATGGAGTAGAGCCATGGTAGAGTGCAGTAGATTCAGGTAGAGCCACGTAGAGCCACGGTAGCATGTAGTAGAGTCATGTAGAGCCAAGTAGAGCCATGGTAGAATGCAGTAGAGCCAGGTAGAGCCATGGTAGAATGCAGTACAGTCAAGTAGAGTCACGTGGATCCTTGGTAGAATGCAGTAGAGCCAAGGTAGAGGGTAGTACAGTGAAGTAGAGTCAAGTAGAGCCATGGTAGCATGTAGTAGAGGTATACCGAGTCAAGTAGAGCTATCGTAGAATGTAGTAGAATCAAGTAGAGTCAAGTGGTGCCATGGTAGAATGTAGTAGAGACATGGTAGAGTGTAGTACAGTCAAGTAGAGACGAGTAGAGCCATGGTAGAGTGTAGTAGAGTCAAGTAGAGCCAAGTAGAGCTATGGTAGAGTGTAGTAGAGCCAAGTAGAGCAATGGTAGAGTGTAGAAGAGTCAAGTAGAGTCAAGAAGAGGCATGGTAGCATTTAGTAGAATCATGTAGTGTCAAGTAGAGTCATGGTAGAATGTAGTAGAGCAAGGTAGAGCCATGGTAGAGTGTAGTACAGTCAAGTAGAGTCAAGTAGAGCCATGGCAGAATGTAGTAGAGTCAAGTAGAGTCAAGTAGAGCCATGGTAGAATGTAGTAGAGGCACATAGAGTCAAGTAGAGTTATGGTAGAATGCAGTAGAGTCACGTAGAGTCACGTGGAGCCATGGTAGAATGTAGTAGAGACATGGTAGAGTGTAGTAGAGTCAAGTATAGATCCAAGTACAGCCATGGTAGAGTGTAGTAGAGTCACATAGAGCCGAGTTGAGCCTAGGTAGGGTGTAGTGGACTCAAGTAGAGCCAAGTAGAGCAATGGTAGAGTGTAGTAGAGTCAAGTAGAGTCAAGTAGAGCCATGGTAGAATGTAGTAGAGTCATGTAGTGTGAAGTAGAGCCATGATATACAATGGAGTAGAGACATGGTAGAGTGCAGTAGAGTCAAGTAGAGCCAATTAGAGCCAAGGTAGAGTGTAGTGGACTCAAGTAGAGCCAAGTAGAGCCATGGTAGAGTGTAGTAGAGTCAATTAGAGCCATGGTAGAATGTAGTAGAGTCATGTAGTGTCAAATAGAGCTATGGTACAATGGAGTAGAGCCATGGGAGAGTTTAGTAGAGTCAAGTAGAGCCACGGTTGCATGTAGTAGAGTCATGTAGAACCAAGTAGAGCCATGGTAGAATGTAGCCGAGTAAAGTAGAGTCACGTGGAGCCATGGTAGAATGTAGTAGAGCCAAGGTAGAGTATAGTACAGTCAAGTAGAGTCAAGTAGAACTATGGTAGAATGCAGAAGAGTAATGTAGAGTACCGTGGAGCCATGGTAGAATGCAGTAGAGACATGTTAGAGTGTAGTAGAGCCAAGTAGAGCCATGGTAGAGTGTAGTACAGTCACGTAGAGCCAAGTAGAGCCAAGGTAGGGTGTAGTGGACTCAAGTAGAGCCAAGTAGAGCCATGGTAGAGTGAAGTAGAGTCAAGTAGAGTCAAGTAGAGCCATGGTAGAATGTAGTAGAGTCATGTAGAGTCAAGTAGAGTCATGGTAGAATGTAGTAGAACCAGGTAGAGCCATAGTAGAGTGGAGTAGAGTCAAGTAGAGTCACGTGGATCCGTGGTGGATGTAGCAGAGCTAAGGTAGAGTGTAGTACGGACAAGTAGAGCCAGGTCTAGCAATGGTATAGTGTAGTAGAGTCAAGTAGAGCCGAGTAGAGGCATCGTAGAGTGTAGTAGAGTCAAGTAGAACTATGGTAGAATGTAGTAGAGTCATGTAGAGTCAAGTAGAGCCATGGTACAATAGAGTAGAGCCAAGTATTGCCAAGTAGAGCCATGGTAGAGTGTAGTAGAGCCAAGTAGAGCCAAGTAAAGCAATGGGAGAATGTAGGACAGTCAAGTAGAGTCAAGACGAGCTATGGTAGAATGTAGTAGAGGCATACAGAGTCAAGTAGAGCTATGGTAGAATGCAGTACAGTCACATAGACACAAGTAGAACGATGGTAGAATGTAGTAGAGTCAAGTAAGTAGAGCCATGGTAGAGTGTAGTAGAGTCAAATAGAGCCAAGTAGAATTATGGTAGAGTGTAGTAGAGTCAAGTAGAGCTAAGTGCAGCCATGGAAGAATGTAGTAGAGTCATGTAGAGTCAAGTAGAGCCATGGTAGAATGTAGTAGAACAAGGTAGAGTCAAGTAGAGCCATGGTAGAGTGTAGGAGAGTCATGTAGTGTGAAGTAGAGCCATGATATACAATGGAGTAGAGCCATGGTAGTGTGTAGTAGAGTCAAGTAGAGCCAAGTTGAGCCATGGTAGAGTGTAGTAGAGTCATGTAGTGTCAAGTAGACACATGCTACTATGGAGTAGAGCCATGGTAGAGTGCAGTAGATTCAGGTAGAGCCACGTAGAGCCACGGTAGCATGTAGTAGAGTCAAGTAGAGCCAAGTAGAGCCATGGTAGAATGCAGTAGAGCCAGGTAGAGCCATGGTAGAATGAAGTACAGTCAAGTAGAGTCACGTGGATCCTTGGTAGAATGCAGTAGAGCCAAGGTAGAGTGTAGTACAGTGAAGTAGAGTCAAGTAGAGCCATGGTAGCATGTAGTAGAGGTATACCGAGTCAAGTAGAGCTATCGTAGAATGTAGTAGAATCAAGTAGAGTCAAGTGGTGCCATGGTAGAATGTAGTAGAGACATGGTAGAGTGTAGTACAGTCAAGTAGAGACGAGTAGAGCCATGGTAGAGTGTAGTAGAGTCAAGTAGAACCAAGTAGAGCTATGGTAGAGTGTAGTAGAGCCAAGTAGAGCAATGGTAGAGTGTAGAAGAGTCAAGTAGAGTCAAGAAGAGGCATGGTAGCATTTAGTAGAATCATGTAGTGTCAAGTAGAGTCATGGTAGAATGTAGTAGAGCAAGGTAGAGCCATGGTAGAGTGTAGTACAGTCAAGTAGAGTCAAGTAGAGCCATGGCAGAATGTAGTAGAGTCAAGTAGAGTCAAGTAGAGCCATGTTAGAATGTAGTAGAGGCACATAGAGTCAAGTAGAGTTATGGTAGAATGCAGTAGAGTCACGTAGAGTCACGTGGAGCCATGGTAGAATGTAGTAGAGACATGGTAGAGTGTAGTAGAGTCAAGTATAGATCCAAGTACAGCCATGGTAGAGTGTAGTAGAGTCACGTAGAGCCGAGTTGAGCCTAGGTAGGGTGTAGTGGACTCAAGTAGAGCCAAGTAGAGCAATGGTAGAGTGTAGTAGAGTCAAGTAGAGTCAAGTAGAGCCATGGTAGAATGTAGTAGAGTCATGTAGTGTGAAGTAGAGCCATGATATACAATGGAGTAGAGACATTGTAGAGTGTAGTAGAGTCATGTAGAGCCAATTAGAGCCAAGGTAGAGTGTAGTGGACTCAAGTAGAGCCAAGTAGAGCCATGGTAGAGTGTAGTAGAGTCAATTAGAGCCATGGTAGAATGTAGTAGAGTCATGTAGTGTCAAATAGAGCTATGGTACAATGGAGTAGAGCCATGGGAGAGTTTAGTAGAGTCAAGTAGAGCCACGGTTGCATGTAGTAGAGTCATGTAGAACCAAGTAGAGCCATGGTAGAATGTAGCCGAGTAAAGTAGAGTCACGTGGAGCCATGGTAGAATGTAGTAGAGCCAAGGTAGAGTATAGTACAGTCAAGTAGAGTCAAGTAGAACTATGGTAGAATGCAGTAGAGTCATGTAGAGTGCCGTGGAGCCATGGTAGAATGCAGTAGAGACATGGTAGAGTGTAGTAGAGCTAAGTAGAGCCATGGTAGAGTGTAGTACAGTCACGTAGAGCCAAGTAGAGCCAAGGTAGGGTGTAGTGGACTCAAGTAGAGCCAAGTAGAGCCATGGTAGAGTGAAGTAGAGTCAAGTAGAGTCAAGTAGAGCCATGGTAGAATGTAGTAGAGTCATGTAGAGTCAAGTAGAGCCATGGTAGAATGTAGTAGAACCAGGTAGAGCCATAGTAGAGTGTAGTAGAGTCAAGTAGAGTCACGTGGATCCGTGGTGGATGTAGCAGAGCTAAGGTAGAGTGTAGTACGGACAAGTAGAGCCAGGTCTAGCAATGATATAGTGTAGTAGAGTCAAGTAGAGCTGAGTAGAGGCATCGTAGAACGTAGTAGAGTCAAGTAGAACTATGGTAGAATGTAGTAGAGTCATGTAGAGTCAAGTAGAGCCATGGTACAATAGAGTAGAGCCAAGTATTGCCAATTAGAGCCATGGTAGAGTGTAGTAGAGCCAAGTAGAGCCAAGTAAAGCAATGGGAGAATGTAGGAGAGTCAAGTAGAGTCAAGACGAGCTATGGTAGAATGTAGTAGAGGCATACAGAGTCAAGTAGAGCTATGGTAGAATGCAGTACAGTCACATAGAGACAAGTAGAACGATGGTAGAATGTAGTAGAGTCAAGTAAGTAGAGCCATGGTAGAGTGTAGTAGAGTCAAATAGAGCCAAGTAGAATTATGGTAGAGTGTAGTAGAGTCAAGTAGAGCCAAGTGCAGCCATGGAAGAATGTAGTAGAGTCATGTAGAGTCAAGTAGAGCCATTGTAGAATGTAGTAGAACAAGGTAGAGTCAAGTAGAGCCATGGTAGAGTGTAGGAGAGTCATGTAGTGTGAAGTAGAGCCATGATATACAATGGAGTAGAGCCATGGTAGAGTGTAGTAGAGTCAAGTAGAGCCAAGTTGAGCCATGGTAGAGTGTAGTAGAGGCAAGTAGAGCCATGGTAGAATGTAGCAGAGTCATGTAGTGTGAAGTAAAGCCATGATATACAATGGAGTAGAGCCATGGGAGAGTGTAGTAGAGTCAAGTAGAGCCTCTGTTGCATGTAGTAGAGTCATGTAGAACCAAGTAGAGCCATGGTAGAATGTAGCAGAGTCAAGTAGAGTCACGTGGAGCCATGGTAGAATGTAGTAGAGCCAAGGTAGAGTGTTGTACAGTCAAGTAGAGTCAAGTAGAGCCATGGCAGAATGTAGTAGAGTCAAGTAGAGTCAAGTAGAGCCATGGTAGAATGTAGTAGAGGCATACAGAGTCAAGTAGAACTATGGTAGAATGCAGTAGATTCATGTAGAGTGCCGTAGAGCCATGGTAGAATGCAGTAGAGACATGCTAGAGTGTAGTAGAGCCAAGTAGAGCCATGGTAGATTGTAGTACAGTCACGTAGAGCCAAGTAGAGTCAAGGTAGGGTGTAGTGGACTCAAGTAGAGCCAAGTAGAGCCATGGTAGAGTGAAGTAGAGTCAAGTAGAGCCAAGTAGAGCCATGGTAGATTGTAGTACAGTCACGTAGAGCCAAGTAGAGTCAAGGTAGGGTGTAGTGGACTCAAGTAGAGCCAAGTAGAGCCATGGTAGAGTGAAGTAGAGTCAAGTAGAGTCAAGTAGAGCCATGGCAGAATGTAGTAGAGTCAAGTAGAGTCAAGTAGAGCCATGGTAGAATGTAGTAGAGGCATACAGAGTCAAGTAGAACTATGGTAGAATGCAGTAGATTCATGTAGAGTGCCGTGGAGTCATGGTAGAATGCAGTAAAGACATGCTAGAGTGTAGTAGAGCCAAGTAGAGCCATGGTAGATTGTAGTACAGTCACGTAGAGCCAAGTAGAGTCAAGGTAGTGTGTAGTGGACTCAAGTAGAGCCAAGTAGAGCCATGGTAGAGTGAAGTAGAGTCAAGTAGAGCCAAGTAGAGCCATGGTAGATTGTAGTACAGTCACGTAGAGCCAAGTAGACTCAAGGTAGGGTGTAGTGGACTCAAGTAGAGCCAAGTAGAGCCATGGTAGAGTGAAGTAGAGTCAAGTAGAGTCAAGTAGAGCCATGGCAGAATGTAGTAGAGTCAAGTAGAGTCAAGTAGAGCCATGGTAGAATGTAGTAGAGGCATACAGAGTCAAGTAGAACTATGGTAGAATGCAGTAGATTCATGTAGAGTGCCGTGGAGCCATGGTAGAATGCAGTACAGACATGCTAGAGTGTAGTAGAGCCAAGTAGAGCCATGGTAGATTGTAGTACAGTCACGTAGAGCCAAGTAGAGTCAAGGTAGGGTGTAGTGGACTCAAGTAGAGCCAAGTAGAGCCATGGTAGAGTCAAGTAGAGTCAAGTAGTGTCAAGTACAGAGCCATGGTAGAATGTAGTAGAGTCATGTAGAGTCAAGTAGAGCCATGGTAGAATGTAGTAGAACCAGGTAGAGCCATAGTAGAGTGTAGTAGAGTCAAGTAGAGTCACGTGGATCCATGGTGGATGTAGTAGAGCTAAGGTAGAGTGTAGTAGAGACAAGTAGAGCCAGGTCTAGCAATGATATAGTGTAGTAGAGTCAAGTAGAGCCGAGTAGAGGCATCGTAGAGTGTAGTAGAGTCAAGGTGAACCATGGTAGAATGTAGTAGAGTCATGTAGTGTCAAGTACAGCCATGGTACAATGGAGTAGAGCCAAGTATTGCCAAGTAGAGCCATGGTAGAGTGTAGTAGAGCCAAGTAGAGCCAAGTAGAGCAATGGGAGAATGTAGGAGAGTCAAGTAGAGTCAAGACGAGCTATGGTAGAATGTAGTAGAGGCATACAGAGTCAAGTAGAGCTATGGTAGAATGCGGTGGAGTCATATAGAGACAAGTAGAAGTATGGTAGAATGTAGTAGAGTCAAGTAAGTAGAGCCATGGTAGAGTGTACTAGAGTCAAATAGGGCCAAGTAGAGCTATGGTAGAGTGTAGTAGAGTCAAGTAGAGCCAAGTAGAGCCATGGAATAATGTAGTAGAGTCATGTACAGTCAAGTAGAGCCATGGTAGAATGTAGTAGAGCAAGGAAGAGTCAAGTAGAGCCATGGTAGAGTGTAGGAGAGTCATGTAGTGTGAAGTAGAGCCATGATATACAATGGAGTAGAGCCATGGTAGAGTGTAGTAGAGTCAAGTAGAGCCAAGTTCAGCCATGGTAGAGTGTAGTAGAGGCAAGTAGAGCCATGATAGAATGTAGCAGAGTCATGTAGTGTGAAGTAGAGCCATGATATACAATGGAGTAGAGCCATGGTAGAGTGTAGTAGAGCCAAGTAGAGCCAAGTAGAGCCAAGGTAGAGTGTAGTGGACTCAAGTAGAGCAAATTAGAGCCATGGTAGAATGTGGTAGAGCCAGGTAGAGCCATGGTAGAGTGTAGTATAGTCAAGTAGAGTCACGTGGATCCATGGTAGGATGTAGTAGCGCGAAGGTAGAGTGTAGCAGACAAGTAGAGTCAAGTAGAGCCATGGCAGAATGTAGTTGAGTCAAGTAGAGTCAAGTAGAGCCAACGTAGAATGTAGTAGACTCAAGTAGAGCCAAGTAGAGCCATGATAGAGTGTAGTAGAGTCAAGTAGAGCCAAGTAGAGCAATGGTAGAATGTAGTAGAGTCATGTAGTGTCAAGTAGACACATGCTACTATGGAGTAGAGCCATGGTAGAGTGCAGTAGATTCAGGTAGAGCCACGTACAGCCACGGTAGCATGTAGTAGAGTCATGTAGAGCCAAGTAGAGCCATGGTAGAATGCTGTAGAGCCAGGTAGAGCCATGGTAGAATGCAGTACAGTCAAGTAGAGTCACGTGGAGCCATGGTAGAATGTAGTAGAGCCAAGGTAGAGTGTAGTACGGTGAAGTAGAGTCAAGTAGAGCCATGGTAGCATGAAGTAGAGGTATACAGAGTCAAGTAGAGCTATCGTAGAATGTAGTAGAGTCAAGTAGAGTCACGTGGTGCCATGGTAGAATGTAGTAGAAACATGGTAGAGTGTAGTACAGTCAAGTAGAGATGAGTAGAGCCATGGTAGATATAGTAGAGTCAAGTAGAGCCAAGTAGAGCTATGGTAGAGTGTAGTACAGCCAAGTAGAGCAATGGTAGAGTGTAGAAGAGTCAAGTAGAGTCAAGAAGAGGCATGGTAGCATTTAGTAGAATCATGTAGGGTCAAGTAGAGCCACGGTAGAATGTAGTAGAACAAGGTAGAGCCATGGTAGTGTGTAGTAGAGTCAAGTAGAGTCACATGGAGCATTGTTAGAATGTAGTAGAGCCATGGTAGAGTGTAGTACAGTCAAGTAGAGTCAAGTAGAGCCATGGCAGAATGTAGTAGAGTCAAGTAGAGTCACGTGGATCCGTGGTAGGATGTAGTAGAGCCAAGGTAGAGTGTAGTAGAGACAAGTAGAGCCAGGTCTAGCAATGATATAGTGTAGTAGAGTCAAGTAGAACCATGGTAGAATGTAGTAGAGTCATGTAGTGTCAAGTAAAGCCTTATACAATGGAGTAGAGCCAAGGTAGAGTGTAGTACAGTCAAGTAGAGTCAAGTAGAGCCATGGCAGAATGTAGTAGAGTCAAGTATTGCCACGTAGAGCCATGGTAGAGTGTAGTAGAGCCAAGTAGAACCAAGTAGAGTCAAGACAAGCTATAGTAGAATGTAGTAGAGGCATACAGAGTCAAGTAGAGCTATGGTGGAATGCAGTAGAGTCATATAGAGACAAGTAGAACTATGGTAGAATGTAGTAGAGTCAAGTAAGTAGAGCCATGGTAGAGTGAAGTAGAGTCAAATAGAGCCAAGTAGAGCTATGGTAGAGTGTAGTAGAGTCAAGTAGAGCCAAGTAGAGCCATGGTAGAATGTAGTAGAGTCATGTAGAGTCAAGTAGAGCTATGATAGAATGTAGTAGAGCAAGGTAGAGTCAAGTAGAGCCATGGTAGAGTGTAGGAGAGTCATGTAGTGTGAAGTAGAGCCATGATATACAATAGAGTAGAGCCATGGTAGAGTGTAGTAGAGTCAAGTAGAGCCAAGTTGAGCCATGGTAGAGTGTAGTAGAGGCAAGTAGAGCCATGGTAGAATGTAGCAGAGTCATGTAGTGTGAAGTAGAGCCATGATATACAGTGGAGTAGAGCCATGGTAGAGTGTAGTAGAGCCAAGTAGAGCCAAGTAGAGGCAAGGTAGAGTGTAGTGGACTCAAGTAGAGCAAAGTAGAGCCATGGTAGAATGTAGTAGAGCCAGGTAGAGCCATGGCAGAGTATAGTAGAGTCAAGTAGAGTCACATGGATCCATGGTAGGATGTAGTAGCGCCAAGGTAGTGTGTAGCAGACAAGTAGAGTCAAGTAGAGCCATGGCCGAATGTAGTAGAGTCAAGTAGAGTCAAGTAGAGCCATCGTAGAATGTAGTAGAGTCAAGTAGAGCCAAGTAGAGCCATGGTAGAGTGTAGTAGATCCAATTAGAGCCAAGTAGAGGAATGGGAGAGTGTAGGAGAGTCCAGTAGAGTCAAGAAGAGCCAAGGTAGAATGTTGTAGAGGCATACAGAGTCAAGTAGAACTATGGTAGAATGCAGTAGAGTCATATAGAGACAAGTAGAACTATGGTAGAATATAGTAGAGTCAAGTAGATCCAAGTAGAGCCATGGTAGACTGTAGTAGAGTCAAATAGAGCCAAGTAGAGCCTTAGTAGAGTTTAGTAGAGTCATGTAGAGCCGAGTAGAGCCAAGGTAGAGTGTAGTGGACTCAAGTAGAGCAAAGTAGAGCCATGGTAGAATGTAGTAGAGCCAGGTAAAGCCATGGTATGGTGTAGTAGAGTCAAGTAGAGTCACGTCGATCCATGGTAGGATGTAGTAGCACCAAGGTAGAGTGTAGTAGACAAGTAGAGCGAGGACTAGCAATGGTATAGTGTAGTTGAGTAAAGTACAGCCATGGTAGAATGTAGTAGAGTCAAGTAGTGTCAAGTACAGCCATTGTACAATGGAGTAGAGCCATAGTAGAGTGCAGTAGAGTCGTGTAGAGGCAAGTAGAACCAAGGTAGCATGTAGTAGAGTCATGTAAGCCATGGTAGAATGTAGTAGATTCAAGTAGATTCAAGTGGAGCCATGGTAGAATGTAGTAGAGCCAAGGTAGACTGTAGTACAGTCAAGTACAGTCAAGTAGAGCCATGGTAGAATGTAGTACAGTCAAGTAGCGTCAAGTAGAGCCATGGTAGAATGTAGTACAGGCATACAGAGATAAGTAGAGCTATGGTAGAATGTAGTAGAGTCACGTAGAGTAACGTGGAGCCATGGTAGAATGTAGTAGAGACATGGTAGAGTGTAGTAGAGTCAAGTAGAGCCAAGTAGAGCCATGGTAGAGTGTAGTAGAGTCAAGTGGAGCCAAGTTGAGCCATGTTAGAGTGTAGTAAAGTCAAGTAGAGCCATGGTAGAGTGTAGTAGAGTCAACTAGAGCCAAGTAGAGCTATGGTACAGTGTAGTAGAGCCAAGTAGAGCCAAGTAGAGCAATGGGAGAGTGTAGGAGAGTGAACTAGAGTCAAGAAGAGTTATGGTAGAATGTAGTAGAGGCATACAGAGTCAAGTGGAGCTATGGTAGAATGTAGTAGAGGGATACAGAGTCAAGTGGAGCTATGGTAGAATGTAGTAGAGTCACGTAGAGTCACGTGGAGCCATGGTAGAATGTAGTAGAGACATTGTAGAGTGTAGTAGAGTCGAGTCGAGCCAAGTACTGCCATGGTAGAGTGTAGTAGAGTCAAGTAGAGCCCAGTAGAGCCAAGGTAGAGTGCGGTAGAGCCAAGTAGAGCTATGGTAGAGTGTAGGAGAGTCAAGTACAGTCAAGAAGAGCCATGTTAGAATTCAGTAGAATCATGTAGTGTCAAGTAGAGACATGGTACAATGGAGTAGAGCCATGGTAGAGTGTAGTAGAGTCAAGTAGAGCCAAGTTGAGCCATGGTAGAGTGTAGTAGAGGCAAGTAGAGCCATGACAGAATGTAGCAGAGTCATGTAGTGTGAAGTAGAGCCATGATATACAATGGAGTAGAGCCATGGTAGAGTGTAGTAGAGCCAAGTAGAGCCAAGTAGAGCCAAGGTAGAGTGTAGTGGACTCAAGTAGAGCAAATTAGAGTCATGGTAGAATGTGGTAGAACCAGGTAGAGCCATGGTAGAGTGTAGTACAGTCAAGTAGAGTCACGTGGATCCATGGTAGGATGTAGTAGCGCGAAGGTAGAGTGTAGCAGACAAGTAGAGTCAAGTAGAGCCATGGCAGAATGTAGTTGAGTCAAGTAGAGCCATGGCAGAATGTAGTTGAGTCAAGTAGAATCAAGTAGAGCCAACGTAGAATGTAGTAGACTCAAGTAGAGCCAAGTAGAGCCATGATAGAGTGTAGTAGAGTCAAGTAGAGCCAAGTAGAGCCATGGTAGAATGTAGTAGAGTCATGTAGTGTCAAGTAGACTCATGGTATTATGGAGTAGAGCCATGGTAGAGTGCAGTAGATTCAGGTAGAGCCACGTAGAGCCACGGTAGCATGTAGTACAGTCAAGTATAGTAACGTGGAGCCATGTTAGAATGTAGTAGAGCCAAGGTAGAGTGTTGTACAGTCAAGTAGAGTCAAGTAGAGCCATGGCAGAATGTAGTAGAGTCAAGTAGAGTCAAGTAGAGCCATGGTAGAATGTAGTGGACTCAAGTAGAGCTAAGTAGAGCCATGGTAGAGTGTAGTAGAGTCAAGTAGAGCCATGGTAGAATGTAGTAGAGTCATGTAGTGTCAAGTAGAGCTATGGTACAATGGAGTAGAGCCATGGGAGAGTGTAGTAGAGTCAAGTAGAGCCACTGTTGCATGTAGTAGAGTCATGTAGAACCAAGTAGAGCCATTGTAGAATGTAGCAGAGTCAAGTAGAGTCACGTGGAGCCATGGTAGAATGTAGTAGAGCCAAGGTAGAGTGTTGTACAGTCAAGTAGAGTCAAGTAGAGCCATGGCAGAATGTAGTAGAGTCAAGTAGAGTCAAGGAGAGCCATGGTAGAATGTAGTAGAGGCATACAGAGTCAAGTAGAACTATGGTAGACTGCAGTAGATTCATGTAGAGTGCCGTGGAGCCATGGTAGAATGCAGTACAGACATGCTAGAGTGTAGTAGAGCCAAGTAGAGCCATGGTAGATTGTAGTACAGTCACGTAGAGCCAAGTAGAGTCAAGGTAGGGTGTAGTGGACTCAAGTAGAGCCAAGTAGAGCCATGGTAGAGTGAAGTAGAGTCAAGTAGAGTCAAGTAGAGCATTAGTAGAATGTAGTAGAGTCATGTAGAGTCAAGTAGAGCCATGGTAGAATGTAGTAGAACCAGGTAGAGCCATGGTAGAGTATAGTAGAGTCAAGTAGAGTCACGTGGATCCGTGGTGGATGTAGTAGAGCTAAGGTAGAGTGTAGTAGAGACAAGTAGAGCCAGGTCTAGCAATGATATAGTGTAGTAGAGTCAAGTAGAGCCGAGTAGAGGCATCGTAGAGTGTAGTAGAGTCAAGTTGAACCATGGTAGAATGTAGTAGTGTCATGTAGTGTCAGGTAGAGCCATGGTACAATGGAGTAGAGCCAAGTATTGCCAAGTAGAGCCATGGTAGAGTGTAGTAGAGCCAAGTAGAGCCAAGTAGAGCAATGGGAGAATGTAGAGTCAAGACGAGCTATGGTGGAATGTAGTAGAGGCATACAGAGTCAAGTAGAGCTATGGTAGAATGGAGTGGAGTCATATAGAGACAAGTAGAAGTATGGTAGAATGTAGTAGAGTCAAGTAAGTAGAGCCATGGTAGAGTGTACTAGAGTCAAATAGAGCCAAGTAGAGCTATGGTAGAGTGTAGTAGAGTCAAGTAGAGCCAAGTAGAGCCATGGAATAATGTAGTAGGGTCATGTACAGTCAAGTAGAGCCATGGTAGAATGTAGTAGAGCAAGGTAGAGTCAAGTAGAGCCATGGTAGAGTGTAGGAGAGTCATGTAGTGTGAAGTAGAGCCATGATATACAATGGAGTAGAGCCATGGTAGAGTGTAGTAGAGTCAAGTAGAGCCAAGTTCAGCCATGGTAGAGTGAAGTAGAGGCAAGTAGAGCCATGATAGAATGTAGCAGAGTCATGTAGTGTGAAGTAGAGCCATGATATACAATGGAGTAGAGCCAAGGTAGAGTGTAGTGGACTCAAGTAGAGCAAATTAGAGCCATGGTAGAATGTGGTAGAGCCAGGTAGAGCCATGGTAGAGTGTAGTATAGTCAAGTAGAGTCACGTGGATCCATGGTAGGATGTAGTAGCGCGAAGGTAGAGTGTAGCAGACAAGTAGAGTCAAGTAGAGCCATGGCAGAATGTAGTTGAGTCAAGTAGAGTCAAGTAGAGCCAACGTAGAATGTAGTAGACTCAAGTAGAGCCAAGTAGAGCCATGATAGAGTGTAGTAGAGTCAAGTACAGCCAAGTAGAGCAATGGTAGAATGTATAGTAGAGTCATGTAGTGTCAAGTAGACACATGCTACTATGGAGTAGAGCCATGGTAGAGTGCAGTAGTTTCAGGTAGAGCCACGTACAGCCACGGTAGCATGTAGTAGAGTCATGTAGAGCCAAGTAGAGCCATGGTAGAATGCTGTAGAGCCAGGTAGAGCCATGGTAGAATGCAGTACAGTCAAGTAGAGTCACGTGGAGCCATGGTAGAATGTAGTAGAGCCAAGGTAGAGTGTAGTACAGTGAAGTAGAGTCAAGTAGAGCCATGGTAGCATGAAGTAGAGGTATACAGAGTCAAGTAGAGCTATCGTAGAATGTAGTAGAGTCAAGTAGAGTCACGTGGTGCCATGGTAGAATGTAGTAGAGACATGGTAGAGTGTAGTACAGTCAAGTAGAGATGAGTAGAGCCATGGTAGATATAGTAGAGTCAAGTAGAGCCAAGTAGAGCTATAGTAGAGTGTAGTACAGCCAAGTAGAGCAATGGTAGTGTGTAGAAGAGTCAAGTAGAGTCAAGAAGAGGCATGGTAGCATTTAGTAGAATCATGTAGGGTCAAGTAGAGCCATGGTAGAATGTAGTAGAACAAGGTAGAGCCATGGTAGTGTGTAGTAGAGTCAAGTAGAGTCACATGGAGCATTGTTAGAATGTAGTAGAGCCATGGTAGAGTGTAGTACAGTCAGGTAGAGTCAAGTAGAGCCATGGCAGAATGTAGTAGAGTCAAGTAGAGTCAAGTAGAGCCATGGTTGAATGTAGTAGAGGCATACAGAGTCAAGTAGAGCTATGGTAGAATGCAGTAGAGTCACATAGAGTCACGTGGAGCCATGGTAGAATGTAGTAGAGACATGGTAGAGTGTAGTAGAGTCAAGTAAATCCAAGTACAGCCATGGTAGACTGTAGTAGAGTCACGTAGAGCCGAGTTGAGCCAAGGTAGGGTGTAGTGGACTCAAGTAGAGCCAAGTAGAGCCATGGCAGAATGTAGTAGAGTCATGTAGTGTGAAGTAGAGCCATGATATACAATGGAGTATAGAGCCATGGTACAGTGCAGTAGAGTCAAGTAGAGCCAAGTAGAGCCAAGTAGAGCCAAGGTAGAGTGTAGTGGACTCAAGTAGAGCCAAGTAGAGCCATGGTAGAGTGTAGTAGAGTCAAGTAGAGCCATGGTAGAATGTAGTAGAGTCATGTAGTGTCAAGTAGAGCTATGGTACAATGGAGTAGAGCCATGGGAGAGTGCAGTAGAGTCAAGTAGAGTCACTGTTGCATGTAGTAGAGTCAGGTAGAACCAAGTAGAGCCATGGTAGAATGCAGCAGAGTCAAGTATAGTCACGTGGAGCCATGGTAGAATGTAGTAGAGCCAAGGTAGAGTATAGTACAGTCAAGTAGAGTCAAGTAGAGCCATGGAAGAATGCAGTAGAGTCAAGTAGAGTCAAGTAGAGCCATGGTAGAATGTAGTAGAGGCATACAGAGTCAAGTAGAACTATGGTAGAATGCAGTTGAGTCATGTAGAGTGCCGTGGAGCCATGGTAGAATGTAGTAGAGACATGGTAGAGTGTAGTATATTCAAGTAGAGCCAAGTAGAGCCATGGTAGAGTGTAGTACAGTCACGTAGAGCCAAGTAGAGCCAAGGTAGGGTGTAGTGGACTCAAGTAGAGCCAAGTAGAGCCATGGTAGAGTGAAGTAGAGTCAAGTAGAGTCAAGTAGAGCCATGGTAGAATGTAGTAGAGTCATGTAGATTCAAGTAGAGCCATGGTAGAATGTAGTAGAACCAGGTAGAGCCATGGTAGAGTGTAATAGAATCAAGTAGAGTCACGTGGATCCGTGGTAGGATGTAGTAGAGCCAAGGTAGAGTGTAGTAGAGACAAGTAGAGCCAGGTCTAGCAATGATATAGTGTAGTAGAGTCAAGTAGAACCATGGTAGAATGTAGTAGAGTCATGTAGTGTCAAGTAGAGCCTTAGTACAATGGAGTAGAGCCAAGGTAGAGTGTAGTACAGTCAAGTAGAGTCAAGTAGAGCCATGGCAGAATGTAGTAGAGTCAAGTATTGCCAAGTAGAGCCATGGTAGAGTGTAGTAGAGCCAAGTAGAACCAAGTAGAGCAATGGGAGAATGTAGGAGAGTCAAGTAGAGTCAAGACAAGCTATGGTAGAATGCAGTAGAGGCATACAGAGTCAAGTAGAGCTATGGTGGAATGCAGTATAGAGTCATATAGATACAAGTAGAACTATGGTAGAATGTAGTAGAGTCAAGTAAGTAGAGCCATGGTAGAGTGTAGTAGAGTCAAATAGAGCCAAGTAGAGCTATGGTAGAGTGTAGTAGAGTCAAGTAGAGCCAAGTAGAGCCATGGTAGAATGTAGTAGAGTCATGTAGAGTCAAGTAGAGCCATGGTAGAATGTAGTAGAGCAAGGTAGAGTCAAGTAGAGCCATGGTAGAGTGTAGGAGAGTCATGTAGTGTGAAGTAGAGCCATGATATACAATAGAGTAGAGCCATGGTAGAGTGTAGTAGAGTCAAGTAGAGCCAAGTTGAGCCATGGTAGACTGTAGTAGACGCAAGTAGAGCCATGGTAGAATGTAGCAGAGTCATGTAGTGTGAAGTAGAGCCATGATATACAGTGGAGTAGAGCCGTGGTAGAGTGTAGTAGAGCCAAGTAGAGCCAAGTAGAGCCATGGCAGAGTGTAGTAGAGTCAAGTAGAGTCACGTGGATCCATGGTAGGATGTAGTAGCGCCAAGGTAGTGCTACATTCTGCCATGGCTCTACTTGACTCTACTTGTCTGCTACACACTACCTTGGCGCTACTACATACTACCATGGATCCACGTGACTCTACTTGACTCTACTACACTCTACCATGGCTCTACCTCGCTCTACTACATTGTACCATGGCTCTACTTTGCTCTACTTGAGTCCACTACACTCTACCTTCCCACTACTTGGTTCTACTTGGCTCTACTATACTCTACCATGGCTCTACTCCATTGTATATCATGGCTCTACTTCAAACTACATGACTCTGCTACATTCTACCATGGCTCTAGTTGCCTCTACTACACTCTACCATGGCTCAACTTGGCTCTACTTGACTCTACTACACTCTACCATGGCTCTACTCCATTGTATATATCATGGCTCTACTTCACACTACATGACTCTCCTACACTCTACCATGACTCTACTTGACTCTAACTTGCTCTATTAAATTATACCATGGCTCTACTTGACTCTACGTGACTCTACTACATTCTACCATGGCTCTACTTGGCTCTACTTGACTCTACTTCACTCTACCATAGCTCTACATGGTTCTATTTGACTCTACTACACTCTACCATGGTTCTACTTGGCAATAGTTGACTCTACTACACCCTACCATGGCTCTACTTGACTCTACTTGACTCTCCCACATTCTGCCATGGCTCTACTTGACTCTACTTGACTCTACTACACTCTACCATGGCTCTACCTGGTTCTACTACATTCTACCATGGCTCTACTTGACTCTACATGACTCTACTACATTCTACCATGGCTCTACTTGACTCTACTTGACTCTACTTCACTCTACCATGGCTCTAATTGGCTCTACTTGAGTCCACTACACCCTAGCTTGGCTCTACTTGGCTCTGCGTGACTGTACTACACTCTACCATGGCTCTACTTGGCTCTACTTGACTGTACTACACTCTACCATGTCTCTATACTATATTCTACCATGGCTCTACGTGACTCTACGTGACTCTACATCATTCTACCATAGCTCTACTTGACTCTGTATGCCTCTACTACATTCTACCATTGCTCTACTTGACTCTACTTGATTCTCCTACATTCTGCCATGGCTCTACTTGATTCTACTTGACAGTACTACATTCTACCTTTCCTCTACTACATTCTACCATGGCTCCACGTGACTCTACTTGACTCTGCTGCATTCTACCATGGCACTAACTGGCTCTACTACATTCTACCATGGTTCTACTTGGTTCTACATGACACTACTACATGAAACCGTGGCTCTACTTGACTCTACTACACACTCCCATGACTCTACTCCATTGTACCATAGCTCTACTTGACACTACATGACTCTACTATATTCTACCATGGCTCTACTTGACTATACTACACCCTACCATGGCTCAACTTGTCTCTACTTGACTCTACTACACTCTCCCATGACCCTACTCCATTGTACCATAGCTCTACTTGACACTATATGACTCTACTATATTCTACCATGGCTCTACTTGACTATACTACACCCTACCATGGCTCTACTTGGCTCTACTTGAGTCCACTACACTCTACCTTGGCTCTACTTGGCTCTACTTGACTCTACTGCACTCTACCATGGCTCTACTCCATTGTATATCATGCCTCTACTTCACACTACATGACTCTACTACATTCTACCATGGCTCTACTTGACTCTACTTGACTCTACTTGACTCTACTACACTCTACCATGGCTATACTTGGCTCTACTTGAGTCCACTTCACCCTACCTTGGCTCAACTCGGCTCTACGTGACTCTACTACACTCTACCATGGCTGTACTTGGATCTACTTGACTCTACTACACTCTACCATGTCTCTACTACATTCTACCATGGCTCCACGTGACTCTACGTGAGTCTACTGCATTCTACCATAGCTCTACTTGACTCTGTATGCCTCTACTACATTCTACCATGGCTCTACTTGACTGTACTTGACTCTACTACATTTTGCCATGGCTCTACTTTACTCTACTTGACTGTACTACACTCTACCTTTGCTCTACTACATTCTAACAACGCTCCATGTGACTCTACTTGACTCTACTACACACTACCAAGGCTCTACCTTGCTATACTTCATTCTACCATGGCTCTACTTGACACTACATGATTCTACTAAATGCTACCATGCCTCTTCTTGACTCTACTTGACACTTCTCCACTCTACCATGGCTCTACTTGGCTCTACTTGAATCCACTGCACTCTACCATGGCTCTACTCGTCTCTACTTGACTGTACTACACTCTACCATGTCTCTACTACATTCTACCATTGGCACCACGTGACTCTACTTGACTCTACTACATTCTACGATAGCTCTACTTGACTCTGTATACCTCTACTACATGCTACCATGGCTCTACTTGACCCTACTTCACTGTACTACACTCTACCTTCGCTCTACTAAATTCTACCTTGGCTCCACGTGACTCTACTTGACTGTTCTGCATTCTGCCATGGCTCTACCTGACTCTACTGCATTCTACCATGGCTCTACTTGGCTCTACATGACTCTACTACATGCTACCGTGGCTCTACGTGGCTCTACCTGAATCTACTGCACTCTACCATGGCTCTACTCCATAGTACCATGTGTCTACTTGACACTAAATGACTCTACTACATTCTCCCATGACTCTACTTGGATCTACTTGACTCTACTACATTCTACCATGACTCTACTTGGCTCTACTTCACTTTGCTACACTCTACCATGGCTCTACTCCATTGTACCTTGGCTCTACGTGACAGTGCATGACTCTACTATATTCTACCATGGCTCTACTCGACTCTACTACACTCTACCATGGCTCTACTCCATTCATCTTGACTATACTACACTACATCATTGCTAGACCTGGCTCTACTTGTCTCTACTACACTCTACCTTGGCTCTACTATACATTCTACCATGGATCCACGTAACTCTACTTGACTCTACTACGTACACTCTACCATGTCTCTACTTGGCTCTACTTGAATCCACTACACTCTACCTTGGTTCTACTTGGCTCTACTTGACTCTACTACACTCTACCATGGCTCTACTCCATTGTATATCATGGCTCTACTTCACACTACATGACTCTACTACATTCTACGATGGCTGTACTTGACTCTACTACACTCTACCATGGCTCTACTCCATTGTACCATGGCTCTACTTGACACTACATGATTCTACTGAATTCTAACATGGCTCTTCTTGACTCTACTTGACTCTCCTACACTCTACCATTGCTCTACTTGGCTCTACTTCACTCTACTCCAACCTACCATGGCTCTACTTGACTCTATTACACTCTACCATGGCAGTACTTGGCTCTACTTGACTCTACTACACTCTACCATGTCTTTACTACATTCTACCATAGTTCTACTTGACTCTTTATGCCTCTACTACATTCTACCATAGCTCTTCTTGACTCTACTTGACTCTCCTACACTCTCCCAATGCTCTACTTGGCTCTACTACACTCTACCATGGCTCTACTTGGCTCTACTTGACTCTACTACACTCTACCATGGCTCTACCTGCCTCTACTTGACTCTACTACACTCTACCATGGCTCTACTTGACTCTAGTACACTCTCCCATGGCTATTCTCCATTGTATATCATCGCTCTAATTCACACTACATGACTCTACTACATTCTATCATGGCTCTACTTGACTCTACTACACACTAATATGGCTCAACTTGGCTCTACTTGACTCTACTACACTCTACCATGGCTCTACTCCATTGTACCATTGCTCTACTTGTCACTACATGATTCTACTGAATTCTTCCATGGCTCTTCTTGACTCTACTTGACTTACCTACACTCTATCATTGCTCTACTTGGCTCTACTACATTCTACCATGGCTTTACTTGGCTCTACATGACTCTACTACACTCTACCATGGCTCTACTTGACTCTACTACATTCAACCATGGCTCTACTTGACTCTACTTGACTCTACTACACTCTACCATGGCTCTACTTGGCTCTACTTGAATCCACTACACTCTACCTTGGTTCTACTTGGCTCTACTTGACTCTACTACACTCTACCATGGCTCTACTCCATTGTATATCATGGCTCTACTTCACACTACATGACTCTATTACATTCTACGATGGCTCTAGATGACTCTACTACACTCTACCATGGCTCAACTTGGCTCTACTTGACTCTAGTACACTCTACCATGGCTCTACTCCATTGTACCATGGCTCTACTTGACACTACATGATTCTACTAAATTCTAAATTGGTCTTCTTGACTCTACTTGACTTTCCTACACTCTACCATTGCTCTACTTGGCTCTACTACACTCTACCATAGCTCTACTTGGCTCTACTTGACTCTACTACACTTTCCCATGGCAGTACTTGGCTCTACTTGACTCTACTACACACTACCATGTCTCTACTGTATTCTACCATGGCTCCACGTGACTCTACTTGACTCTGCTGCATTCTACCATGGTTCTACTTGGTTCTACATGACTCTACTACATCCAACCGTGGCTCTAGTTCACTCTAATACACTCTCCCATGGCTCTACTCCATTGTACCATAGCTCTACTTGACACTACATGACTCTACTACATTCTACCATGGCTCTACTTGACTCTACTACACTCTACCATGGCTCTACTTGGCTCTACTTGAGTCCACTACACTCTACCTTGGCTCTACTTGGCTCTACTTGACTCTACTGCACTCTACCATGGCTCTACTCCATTGTATATCATGGCTCTACTTCACACTACATGACTCTACTACATTCTACCATGGCTCTACTTGACTCTACTTGACTCTACTACACTCTACCATGGCTATACTTGGCTCTACTTGAGTCCACTACACCCTTCCTTGGCTCAACTCGGCTCTACGAGACTCTACTACACTCTACCATGGCTGTACTTGCATCTACTTGACTCTACTACACTCTACCATGTCTCTACTACATTCTACCATAGTTCCACGTGACTCTACGTGACTCTACTGCATTCTACCATAGTTCTACTTGACTCTGTATGCCTCTACTACATTCTACCATGGCTCTACTTCACTCTACTTGACTCTACTACATTCTGCCATGGCTCTACTTTACTCTACTTGACTGTACTACAATCTACCTTGGCTCTACTACATTCTAACAATGCTCCATGTGACTCTACTTGACTCTACTACACACTACCATGGCTCTACCTTGCTCTACTTCATTCTACCATGGCTCTACTTGACACTACATGATTCTACTAAATGCTACCATGCCTCTTCTTGACTCTACTTGACTCTTCTACACTCTACCATGGCTCTACTTGGCTCTACTTGAATCCACTGCACTCTACCATGTCTCTCCTCGTCTCTACTTGACTGTACTACACTCTACCATGTCTCTACTACATTCTACCATGGCACCACGTGACTCTACTTGACTCTACTACATTCTACAATAGCTCTACTTGACTCTGTATACCTCTACTACATGCTACCATGGCTATACGTGACTCTACTTCACTGTACTACACTCTACCTTGGCTCTACTACATTGTACCATGGATCCACGTGACTCTACTTGACTGTACTGCATTCTACCATGGCTCTACCTTGCTCTACTGCATTCTACCATGGCTCTACTTGGCTCTACATGACTCTACTACATGCTACCGTGGCTCTACGTGGCTCTACCTGAATCTACTGCACTCTACCATGGCTCTACTCCATAGTACCATGTGTCTACTTGACACTAAAGGACTCTACTACATTCTACCATGGCTCTACTTGGCTCTACTTGACTCTACTACACTCTACCATGACTCTACTTGGCTTTACTTGACTCTACTACACTCTACCATGGCTCTACTCCAATGTACCTTGGCTCAATTTGACACTACATGACTCTACTATATTCCACCATGACTCTACTCGACTCTACTACACTCTACGATGGCTCTACTTGGCTCATCTTGACTATACTACACTACATCATTGCTAGACCTGGCTCTACTTGTCTCTACTACACTCTACCTTGGCTCTACTACATTCTACCATGGATCCACGTAACTCTACTTGACTCTCCTACACTCTACTATGGCTCTACCTTGCTCTACTACATTCTACCCATGCTACACTTCACTCTACATGACTCTACTACATTCTACCATGGCTCTACTTGACTCTACTTGACTCTACTACACTCTACCATGGCTCTACTTGGCTCTACTTGAATCCACTACACTCTACATTGGTTCTACTTCGCTCTACTTGACTCTACTACACTCTACCATGGTTCTACTCCATTGTATATCATGGCTCTACTTCACACTACATGACTCTACTACATTCTACTATGGCTCTACTTGACTCTACTACACTCTACCATTGCTCAACTTGGCTCTACTTGACTCTACTACACTCTACCATGGCTCTACTCCATTGTACCATGGCTCTACTTGACACTACATGATTCTACTGAATTCTAACATGGCTCTTCTTGACTCTACTTGACTCTCCTACACTCTACCATTGCTCTACCTGGCTCTACTACACTCTACCATGGCTCTACTTGGCTCTACTTGACTCTACTACACTCTACCATGGCAGTACTTGGCTCTACTTGACTCTACTACATTCTACCATGTCTTTACTACATTCTTCCATAGTTCTACTTGACTCTGTATGCCTCTACTACATTCTACCATTGCTTTTCTTGACTCTACTTGACTCTCCTACACTCTCCCAATGCTCTACTTGGCTCCACTACATTCTACCATGGCTCTACTTGGCTCTACTTGACTCTACTACACTCTACCATGGCTCTACTTGACTCTAGTACACTCTCCCATGGCTATACTCCATTGTATATCATCGCTCTAATTCACACTACATGACTCTACTACATTCTATCATGGCTCTACTTGACTCTACTACACTCTAATATGGCTCAACTTGGGTCTACTTGACTCTACTACACTCTACCATGGCTCTACTCCATTGTACCATTGCTCTACTTGTCACTACATGATTCTACTGAATTCTACCATGGCTCTTCTTGACTCTACTTGACTTACCTACACTCTATCATTGCTCTACTTGGCTCTACTACATTCTACCATGGATCTACCTGGCTCTACATGACTCTACTACACTCTACCATTGCTCTACTTGTCTCTACTTAACTCTACTACACTCTACCATGTCTCTACTACGTTCTACCATCGCTCCACTTGACTCTACGTGACTCTACTGCATTCTACCATAGCTCTACTTGACTCTCTATGCCTCTACTACATTCTGCCATGGCTCTACTTGACTCTACTTGACAGTACTACACTCTACCTTTGCTCTACTACATTCTACCATGGCTCCACGTGACTCTACTTGACTCTGCTGCATTCTACCATAGCTCTACCTGGCTCTACTACATTCTACCATGGCTCTACTTAGTTCTACATGACTCTACTATACATGCAACCGTGGCTCTACTTGACTCTACTACACCTTACCATGGCTCTACTCCATTGTACCATGGCTCTAGTTGACACTACATGACTCTACTACATTCTACCATAGCTCTACTTGACTCTGTATGCCTCTACTATATTGTACCATGGCTCTTCTTGACTCTACTTGACTCTCCTACACTCGCCCATTGCTCTACTTGGCTCTACTTGGCTATACTACACTCTACCATGGCTCTGCTTGGCTCTACTACACTCTACCTTGGCTCTACTACATTCTACCATTGCTCCACGTGACTCTACTTGACTCTGCTACATTCTACCATAGCTCTACTTGACACTACATGACTCTACTACATTCTACCATGGCTCTACTTGACTCTACAACACTCTACCATGGCTCTACTTGTCTCTACTTGAGTTTACTACACTCTACCTTGGCTCTACTTGGATCTACTTGACTCTACTACACTCTACCATGTCTCTACTACATTCTACCATAGTTCCACGTGACTCTACGTGACTCTACTGCATTCTACCATAGCTCTACTTGACTCTGTATGCCTCTACTACATTCTACCATGGCTCTACTTGACTCTACTTGACTCTACTACATTCTGCCATGGCTCTACTTGACTCTACTTGACTGTACTACAATCTACCTTGGCTCTACTACATTCTAACAATGCTCCATGTGACTCTACTTGACTCTACTACACGCTACCATGGCTCTACCTTGTTCTACTTCATTCTACCATGGCTCTACTTGACACTACATGATTCTACTAAATGCTACCATGCCTCTTCTTGACTCTACTTGACTCTTCTACAATCTACCATGGCTCTACTTGGCTCTACTTGAATCCACTACACTCTACCATGGCTCTACTCATCTCTACTTGACTGTACTACACTCTACCATGTCTCTACTACATTCTACCATGGCACCACGTGAGTCTACTTGACTCTACTAAATTCTACGATAGCTCTACTTGACTCTGTATACCTCTACTACATGCTACCATGGCTCTACTTGACTCTACTTCTCTGTACTACACTCTACCTTGGCTCTACTACATTGTACCATGGATCCACGTGACTCTACTTGACTGTATTGCATTCTACCATGGTTCTACTTGACTGTACTTGACTGTACTACACTCTACCTTGGCTCTACTACATTCTACCATAGCTCCACGTGACTCTACTTGACTGTACTGCATTCTACCATGGCTCTACCTGGCTCTACTGCATTCTACCATGGCTCTACATGGCTCTACATGACTCTACTACATGCTACCGTGGCTCTACGTGGCTCTACCTGAATCTACTGCACTCTACCATGGCTCTACTCCATAGTACCATGTGTCTACTTGACACTAAAGGACTCTACTACATTGTACCATGGCTCTACTTGGCTCTACTTGACTCTACTACACTCTACCATGACTCTACTTGGCTTTACTTGACTCTACTACACTCTACCATGGCTCTACTCCAATGTACCTTGGCTCAACTTGACACTACATGACTCTACTATATTGTACCATGACTCTACTCGACTCTACTACACTCTACGATGGCTCTACTTGGCTCATCTTGACTATACTACACTACATCATTGCTAGACCTGGCTCTACTTGTCTCTACTACACTCTACCTTGGCTCTACTACATTCTACCATGGATCCACGTAACTCTACTTGACTCTCCTACACTCTACCATGGCTCTACCTTGCTCTACTACATTCTACCCATGCTACACTTCACTCTACATGACTCTACTACATTCTACCATGACTCTACTTGACTCTACTTGACTCTACTACACTCTACCATGGCTCTACTTGGTTCTACTTGAATCCACTACACTCTACGTTGGTTCTACTTCGCTCTACTTGACTCTACTACACTCTACCATGGTTCTACTCCATTGTATATCATGGCTCTACTTCACACTACATGACTCTACTACATTCTACCATGGCTCTACTTGACTCTACTACACTCTACCATTGCTCAACTTGGCTCTACTTGACTCTACTACACTCTACCATGGCTCTACTCCATTGTACCATGGCTCTACTTGACACTACATGATTCTACTGAATTCTAACATGGCTCTTCTTGACTCTACTTGACTCTCCTACACTCTACCATTGCTCTACCTGGCTCTACTACACTCTACCATGCATCTACTTGGCTCTACTTGACTCTACTACACTCTACCATGGCAGTACTTGGCTCTACTTGACTCTACTACATTCTACCATGTCTTTACTACATTCTTCCATAGTTCTACTTGACTCTGTATGCCTCTACTACATTCTACAATTGCTTTTCTTGACTCTACTTGACTCTCCTACACTCTCCCAATGCTCTACTTGGCACTACTACACTCTACCATGGCTCTACTTGGCTCTACTTGACTCTACTACACTCTACCATGGCTCTACTTGGTTCTACATGACTCTACTACATCCAACCGTGGCTCTAGTTCACTCTACTACACTCTCCCATGGCTCTACTCCATTGTACCATAGCTCTACTTGACACTACATGACTCTACTACATTCTACCATGGCTCTACTTGACTCTACTTGACTCTACTACACTCTACCATGGCTATACTTGGCTCTACTTGAGTCCACTACACCCTACCTTGGCTCAACTCGGCTCTACGAGACTCTACTACACTCTACCATGGCTGTACTTGGATCTACTTGACTCTACTACACTCTACCATGTCTCTACTACATTCTACCATAGTTCCACGTGACTCTATACGTGACTCTACTGCATTCTACCATAGTTCTACTTGACTCTGTATGCCTCTACTACATTCTACCATGGCTCTACTTCACTGTTCTTGACTCTACTACATTCTGCCATGGCTCTACTTGACTCTACTTGACTGTACTACACTCTACCTTTGCTCTACTACATTCTAACAATGCTCCATGTGACTCTACATGACTCTACTACACACTACCATGGCTCTACCTTGCTCTACTACATTCTACCATGGCTCTACTTGACACTACATGATTCTACTAAATACTACCATGCCTGTTCTTGACTCTACTTGGCTCTACTACACTCTACCATAGCTCTACTTGGCTCTACTTGACTCTATACTACACTCTACCATGGCTCTACTCGTCTCTACTTGACTGTACTACACTCTACCATGTCTTTAGTACATTCTACCATGGCACCACGTGACTCTACTAGACTCTACTACATTGTACGATAGCTCTCCTTGACTCTGTATACCTCTACTACATGCTACCATGGCTCTACTTAACTCTACTTCACTGTACTACACTCTACCTTGGCTCCACTACATTCTACCATGGCTCCACGTGATTCTACTTGACTGTACTGCATTGTAACATCGGTCTACCTGGCTCTACTGCATTCTACCATGGCTCTACTTGGCTCTACATGACTCTACTACATGCTACCGTGGCTCTACGTGGCTCTACCTGAATCTACTGCACTCTACCATGGCTCTACTTGGCTCTACTTGAGTCCACTACACCCTACCTTGGCTCTACTTGGCTCTACGTGACTGTACTACACTCTACCATGGCTCTACTTGGCTCTACTTGAATATACTACACTCTACCATGTCTCTACTACATTCTACCATGGCTGCACGTTACTCTACTTGACTCTGCTACATTCTACCATGGCTCTACTTGGTTCTACATGACTCTACTACATGCAACCGTGGCTCTACTTGACTCTACTACACTCTCCCATGGCTGTACTCCATTGTACCATAGCTCTACTTGACACTACATGACTCTACTACATTCTACCATGGCTCTACTTGACTCTACAACACCCTACCATGGCTCTACTTGGCTCTACTTGAGTCCACTACACTCTACCTTGGCTCTACTTGGCTCTACTTGACTCTACTGCACTCTACCATGGCTCTACTCCTTTGTATATCATGGCTCTACTTCACACTACATGACTCTACTACATTCTGACTCTACTACATGCAACCGTGGCTCTACTTGACTCTACTACACTCTCCCATGGCTGTACTCCATTGTACCATAGCTCTACTTGACACTACATGACTCTACTACATTCTACCATGGCTCTACTTGACTCTACAACACCCTACCATGGCTCTACTTGGCTCTACTTGAGTCCACTACACTCTACCTTGGCTCTACTTGGCTCTACTTGACTCTACTGCACTCTACCATGGCTCTACTCCTTTGTATATCATGGCTCTACTTCACACTACATGACTCTACTACATTCTACCATGGCTCTACTTGACTCTACTTGACTCTACTACACTCTACCATGGCTCTACTTGGCTCTACTTGAGTCCACTACACCCTACCTTGGCTCAACTCGGCTCTACGTGACTCTACTACACTCTACCATGGCTGTACTTGGATCTACTTGACTCTACTACACTCTACCTTGTCTCTACTACATTCTACCATGGCTCCACGTGACTCTACGTTACTCTACTGCATTCTACCATAGCTCTACTTGACTCTGTATGCCTCTACTACATTCTACCATGGCTCTACTTCACTCTACTTGACTCTACTACATTCAGCCATGGCTCTACTTGGCTCTACGTGCCTGTACTACACTCTACCATGGCTCTACTTGGCTCTACTTGAATATACTACACTCTACCATGTCTCTACTACATTCTACCATGGCTCCACGTGACTCTACTTGACTTTGCTACATTCTACCATGGCTCTACTTGGTTCTACATGACTCTACTACATGCAACCGTGGCTCTACTTGACTCTACTTGAATATACTACACTCTACCATGTCTCTACTACATTCTACCATGGCACCACGTGACTCTACTTGACTCTACTACATTCTACAATAGCTCTACTTGACTCTGTATACCTCTACTACATGCTACCATGGCTATACGTGACTCTACTTCACTGTACTACACTCTATACCTTGGCTCTACTACATTGTACCATGGATCCACGTGACTCTACTTGACTGTACTGCATTCTACCATGGCTCTACCTAGCTCTACTGCATTCTACCATGGCTCTACTTGGCTCTACATGACTCTACTACATGCTACCGTGGCTCTACGTGGCTCTACCTGAATCTACTGCACTCTACCATGGCTCTACTCCATAGTACCATGTGTCTACTTGACACTAAAGGACTCTACTACATTCTACCATGGCTCTACTTGGCTCTACTTGACTCTACTACACTCTACCATGACTCTACTTGGCTTTACTTGACTCTACTACACTCTACCATGGCTCTACTCCAATGTACCTTGGCTCAACTTGACACTACATGACTCTACTATATTCCACCATGACTCTACTCGACTCTACTACACTCTACGATGGCTCTACTTGGCTCATCTTGACTATACTACACTACATCATTGCTAGACCTGGCTCTACTTGTCTCTACTACACTCTACCTTGGCTCTACTACATTCTACCATGGATCCACGTAACTCTACTTGACTCTCCTACACTCTACCATGGCTCTACCTTGCTCTACTACATTCTACCCATGCTACACTTCACTCTACATGACTCTACTACATTCTACCATGGCTCTACTTGACTCTACTTGACTCTACTACACTCTACCATGGCTCTACTTGGCTCTACTTGAATCCACTACACTCTACATTGGTTCTACTTCGCTCTACTTGACTCTACTACACTCTACCATGGTTCTACTCCATTGTATATCATGGCTCTACTTCACACTACATGACTCTACTACATTCTACCATGGCTCTACTTGACTCTACTACACTCTACCATTGCTCAACTTGGCTCTACTTCACTCTACTACACTCTACCATGGCTCTACTCCATTGTACCAAGGCTCTACTTGACACTACATGATTCTACTGAATTCTAACATGGCTCTTCTTGACTCTACTTGACTCTCCTACACTCTACCATTGCTCTACCTGGCTCTACTACACTCTACCATGGCTCTACTTGGCTCTACTTGACTCTACTACACTCTACCATGGCAGTACTTGGCTCTACTTGACTCTACTACATTCTACCATGTCTTTACTACATTCTTCCATAGTTCTACTTGACTCTGTATGCCTCTACTACATTCTACCATTGCTTTTCTTGACTCTACTTGACTCTCCTACACTCTCCCAATGCTCTACTTGGCTCTACTACATTCTACCATGGCTCTACTTGGCTCTACTTGACTCTACTACACTCTACCATGGCTCTACTTGACTCTAGTACACTCTCCCATGGCTATACTCCATTGTATATCATCGCTCTAATTCACACTACATGACTCTACTACATTCTATCATGGCTCTACTTGACTCTACTACACTCTAATATGGCTCAACTTGGCTCTACTTGACTCTACTACACTCTACCATGGCTCTACTCCATTGTACCATTGCTCTACTTGTCACTACATGATTCTACTGAATTCTACCATGGCTCTTCTTGACTCTACTTGACTTACCTACACTCTATCATTGCTCTACTTGGCTCTACTACATTCTACCATGGATCTACCTGGCTCTACATGACTCTACTACACTCTACCATTGCTCTACTTGTCTCTACTTAACTCTACTACACTCTACCATGTCTCTACTACGTTCTACCATCGCTCCACTTGACTCTACGTGACTCTACTGCATTCTACCATAGCTCTACTTGACTCTCTATGCCTCTACTACATTCTGCCATGGCTCTACTTGACTCTACTTGACAGTACTACACTCTACCTTTGCTCTACTACATTCTACCATGGCTCCACGTGACTCTACTTGACTCTGCTGCATTCTACCATAGCTCTACCTGGCTCTACTACATTCTACCATGGCTCTACTTAGTTCTACATGACTCTACTATACATGCAACCGTGGCTCTACTTGACTCTACTACACCTTACCATGGCTCTACTCCATTGTACCATGGCTCTAGTTGACACTACATGACTCTACTACATTCTACCATGGCTCTACTTGACTCTACTACACTCTACAATGGCTCTACTTTGCTGTACATGACTCTCATACACTATATCATTTCTAGACCTGGCTCTACTTGTCTCTACTACACTCTACGTTAGCTCTACTACATCCTACCATGGATCCACGTGACTCTACTTGACCCTCCTACACTCTACCACGGCTCTACTTTACTCTACTACATTCTACCATGGCTCTACTTGACTGTACTTGACTCTACTACACTCTACCATGGCTCTACATGGCTCTATTTGACTCTACTACACTCTCCCATGGCTCTACTTGGCTCTACTTGACTCTACTACATTCAACCATAGTTCAACTTCTCTCTATATGACCCTACTGCATTCTACCATAGCTCTACTTGACTCTGTATGCCTCTACTATATTCTATCATTGCTCTTCTTGACTCTACTTGACTCTCCTACACTCGCCCATTGCTCTACTTGGCTCTACTTGGCTATACTACACTCTACCATGGCTCTGCTTGGCTCTACTACACTCTACCTTGGCTCTACTACATTCTACCATTGCTCCACGTGACTCTACTTGACTCTGCTACATTCTACCATGGCTCTACTTGGTTCTACATGACTCTACTACATGCAACCGTGGCTCTATAGCTACCTGACTCTACTACACTCTCCCATGGCTCTACTCCATTGTACCATAGCTCTACTTGACACTACATGACTTTACTACATTCTACCATGGCTCTACTTGACTCTACTACACTCTACCATGGCTCTACTTGACTCTACTTGAGTCCACTACACTCTACCTTGGCTCTACTTGGCTCTACTTGACTCTACTACACTCTACCATGGCTCTACTCCATTGTATATCATGGCTCTACTTCACACTACATGACTCTACTACATTCTACCATGGCTCTACTTGACTCTACTTGACTCTACTACACTCTACCATGGCTCAACTTGGCTCTACTTTAGTCCACTACACCCTATCTTGGCTCAACTCGGCTCTACGTGACTCTACTACACTCTACCATGGCTGTATTTGGATCTACTTGACTCTACTACACTCTACCATGTCTCTACTTCATTCTACCATGGCTCCACGTGACTCTACATCACTCTACTGCATTCTACCATAGCTCTATTTGACTCTGTATGCCTCTACTACATTCTACTATGGCTCTACTTGACTCTACTTGACTCTACTACATTCTGCCATGGCTCTACTTGACTCTACTTGACTGTACTACACTCTACCTTGGCTCTACTACATTCTAACAATGCTCCATGTGACTCTACATGACTCTACTACACACTACCATGGCTCTACCTTGCTCTACTACATTCTACCATGGCTCTACTTGACACTACATGATTCTACTAAATACTACCATGCCTGTTCTTGACTCTACTTGGCTCTACTACACTCTACCATAGCTCTACTTGGCTCTACTTGACTCTATACTACACTCTACCATGGCTCTACTCGTCTCTACTTGACTGTACTACACTCTACCATGTCTTTAGTACATTCTACCATGGCACCACGTGACTCTACTAGACTCTACTACATTGTACGATAGCTCTCCTTGACTCTGTATACCTCTACTACATGCTACCATGGCTCTACTTGACTCCACTTCACTGTACTACACTCGACCTTGGCTCCACTACATTCTACCATGGCTCCACGTGATTCTACTTGACTGTACTGCATTGTAACATCGGTCTACCTGGCTCTACTGCATTCTACCATGGCTCTACTTGGCTCTACATGACTCTACTACATGCTACCGTGGCTCTACGTGGCTCTACCTGAATCTACTGCACTCTACCATGGCTCTACTTGGCTCTACTTGAGTCCACTACACCCTACCTTGGCTCTACTTGGCTCTACGTGACTGTACTACACTCTACCATGGCTCTACTTGGCTCTACTTGAATATACTACACTCTACCATGTCTCTACTACATTCTACCATGGCTGCACGTGACTCTACTTGACTCTGCTACATTCTACCATGGCTCTACTTGGTTCTACATGACTCTACTACATGCAACCGTGGCTCTACTTGACTCTACTACACTCTCCCATGGCTGTACTCCATTGTACCATAGCTCTACTTGACACTACATGACTCTACTACATTCTACCATGGCTCTACTTGACTCTACAACACCCTACCATGGCTCTACTTGGCTCTACTTGAGTCCACTACACTCTACCTTGGCTCTACTTGGCTCTACTTGACTCTACTGCACTCTACCATGGCTCTACTCCTTTGTATATCATGGCTCTACTTCACACTACATGACTCTACTACATTCTACCATGGCTCTACTTGACTCTACTTGACTCTACTACACTCTACCATGGCTCTACTTGGCTCTACTTGAGTCCACTACACCCTACCTTGGCTCAACTCGGCTCTACGTGACTCTACTACACTCTACCATGGCTGTACTTGGATCTACTTGACTCTACTACACTCTACCTTGTCTCTACTACATTCTACCATGGCTCCACGTGACTCTACGTGACTCTACTGCATTCTACCATAGCTCTACTTGACTCTGTATGCCTCTACTACATTCTACCATGGCTCTACTTCACTCTACTTGACTCTACTACATTCTGCCATGGCTCTACTTGGCTCTACGTGACTGTACTACACTCTACCATGGCTCTACTTGGCTCTACTTGAATATACTACACTCTACCATGTCTCTACTACATTCTACCATGGCTCCACGTGACTCTACTTGACTCTGCTACATTCTACCATGGCTCTACTTGGTTCTACATGACTCTACTACATGCAACCGTGGCTCTACTTGACTCTACTACACTCTCCCATGGCTCTACTCCATTGTACCATAGCTCTACTTGACACTACATGACTCTACTACATTCTACCATGGCTCTACTTGACTCTACAACACTCTACCATGGCTCTACTTGTCTCTACTTGAGTTCACTACACTCTACCTTGGCTCTACTTGGATCTACTTGACTCTACTACACTCTACCATGTCTCTACTACATTCTACCATAGTTCCATGTGACTCTACGTGACTCTACTGCATTCTACCATAGCTCTACTTGACTCTGTATGCCTCTACTACATTCTACCATGGCTCTACTTGACTCCACTTGACTCTACTACATTCTGCCATGGCTCTACTTGACTCTACTTGACTGTACTACACTCTACCTTTGCTCTACTACATTCTAACAATGCTCCATGTGACTCTACATGACTCTACTACACACTACCATGGCTCTACCTTGCTCTACTACATTGTACCATGGCTCTACTTGACACTACATGATTCTACTAAATACTACCATGCCTGTTCTTGACTCTACTTGGCTCTACTACACTCTACCATAGCTCTACTTGGCTCTACTTGACTCTATACTACACTCTACCATGGCTCTACTCGTCTCTACTTGACTGTACTACACTCTACCATGTCTTTAGTACATTCTACCATGGCACCACGTGACTCTACTAGACTCTACTACATTGTACGATAGCTCTCCTTCACTCTGTATACCTCTACTACATGCTACCATGGCTCTACTTGACTCTACTTCACTGTACTACACTCGACCTTGGCTCCACTACATTCTACCATGGCTCCACGTGATTCTACTTGACTGTACTGCATTGTAACATCGGTCTACCTGGCTCTACTGCATTCTATAGCATGGCTCTACTTGGCTCTACATGACTCTACTACATGCTACCGTGGCTCTACGTGGCTCTACCTGAATCTACTGCACTCTACCATGGCTCTACTTGGCTCTACTTGAGTCCACTACACCCTACCTTGGCTCTACTTGGCTCTACGTGACTGTACTACACTCTACCATGGCTCTACTTGGCTCTACTTGAATATACTACACTCTACCATGTCTCTACTACATTCTACCATGGCTGCACGTGACTCTACTTGACTCTGCTACATTCTACCATGGCTCTACTTGGTTCTACATGACTCTACTACATGCAACCGTGGCTCTACTTGACTCTACTACACTCTCCCATGGCTGTACTCCATTGTACCATAGCTCTACTTGACACTACATGACTCTACTACATTCTACCATGGCTCTACTTGACTCTACAACACCCTACCATGGCTCTACTTGGCTCTACTTGAGTCCACTACACTCTACCTTGGCTCTACTTGGCTCTACTTGACTCTACTGCACTCTACCATGGCTCTACTCCTTTGTATATCATGGCTCTACTTCACACTACATGACTCTACTACATTCTACCATGGCTCTACTTGACTCTACTTGACTCTACTACACTCTACCATGGCTCTACTTGGCTCTACTTGAGTCCACTACACCCTACCTTGGCTCAACTCGGCTCTACGTGACTCTACTACACTCTACCATGGCTGTACTTGGATCTACTTGACTCTACTACACTCTACCTTGTCTCTACTACATTCTACCATGGCTCCACGTGACTCTACGTGACTCTACTGCATTCTACCATAGCTCTACTTGACTCTGTATGCCTCTACTACATTCTATACCATGGCTCTACTTCACTCTACTTGACTCTACTACATTCTGCCATGGCTCTACTTGGCTCTACGTGCCTGTACTACACTCTACCATGGCTCTACTTGGCTCTACTTGAATATACTACACTCTACCATGTCTCTACTACATTCTACCATGGCTCCACGTGACTCTACTTGACTCTGCTACATTCTACCATGGCTCTACTTGGTTCTACATGACTCTACTACATGCAACCGTGGCTCTACTTGACTCTACTACACTCTCCCATGGCTCTACTCCATTGTACCATAGCTCTACTTGACACTACATGACTCTACTACATTCTACCATGGCTCTACTTGACTCTACAACACTCTACCATGGCTCTACTTGTCTCTACTTGAGTTCACTACACTCTACCTTGGCTCTACTTGGATCTACTTGACTCTACTACACTCTACCATGTCTCTACTACATTCTACCATAGTTCCACGTGACTCTACGTGACTCTACTGCATTCTACCATAGCTCTACTTGACTCTGTATGCCTCTACTACATTCTACCATGGCTCTACTTGACTCTACTTGACTCTACTACATTCTGCCATGGCTCTACTTGACTCTACTTGACTGTACTACAATCTACCTTGGCTCTACTACATTCTAACAATGCTCCATGTGACTCTACTTGACTCTACTACACGCTACCATGGCTCTACCTTGTTCTACTTCATTCTACCATGGCTCTACTTGACACTACATGATTCTACTAAATGCTACCATGCCTCTTCTTGACTCTACTTGACTCTTCTACACTCTACCATGGCTCTACTTGGCTCTACTTGAATCCACTACACTCTACCATGGCTCTACTCGTCTCTACTTGACTGTACTACACTCTACCATGTCTCTACTACATTCTACCATGGCACCACGTGACTCTACTTGACTCTACTAAATTCTACGATAGCTCTACTTGACTCTGTATACCTCTACTACATGCTACCATGGCTCTACTTGACTCTACTTCTCTGTACTACACTCTACCTTGGCTCTACTACATTGTACCATGGATCCACGTGACTCTACTTGACTGTACTGCATTCTACCATGACTGTACTTGACTGTACTACACTCTACCTTGGCTCTACTACATTCTACCATAGCTCCACGTGACTCTACTTGACTGTACTGCATTCTACCATGGCTCTACCTGGCTCTACTGCATTCTACCATGGCTCTACATGGCTCTACATGACTCTACTACATGCTACCGTGGCTCTACGTGGCTCTACCTGAATCTACTGCACTCTACCATGGCTCTACTCCATAGTACCATGTGTCTACTTGACACTAAAGGACTCTACTACATTCTACCATGGCTCTACTTGGCTCTACTTGACTCTACTACACTCTACCATGACTCTACTTGGCTTTACTTGACTCTACTACACTCTACCATGGCTCTACTCCAATGTACCTTGGCTCAACTTGATACTACATGACTCTACTATATTCTACCATGACTCTACTCGACTCTACTACACTCTACGATGGCTCTACTTGGCTCATCTTGACTATACTACACTACATCATTGCTAGACCTGGCTCTACTTGTCTCTACTACACTCTACCTTGGCTCTACTACATTCTACCATGGATCCACGTAACTCTACTTGACTCTCCTACACTCTACCATGGCTCTACCTTGCTCTACTACATTCTACCCATGCTACACTTCACTCTACATGACTCTACTACATTCTACCATGACTCTACTTGACTCTACTTGACTCTACTACACTCTACCATGGCTCTACTTGGCTCTACTTGAATCCACTACACTCTACATTGGTTCTACTTCGCTCTACTTGACTCTACTACACTCTACCATGGTTCTACTCCATTGTATATCATGGCTCTACTTCACACTACATGACTCTACTACATTCTACCATGGCTCTACTTGACTCTACTACACTCTACCATTGCTCAACTTGGCTCTACTTGACTCTACTACACTCTACCATGGCTCTACTCCATTGTACCATGGCTCTACTTGACACTACATGATTCTACTGAATTCTAACATGGCTCTTCTTGACTCTACTTGACTCTCCTACACTCTCCCAATGCTCTACTTGGCTCTACTACACTCTACCATGGCTCTACTTGGCTCTACTTGACTCTACTACACTCTACCATGGCTCTACTTGGTTCTACATGACTCTACTACATCCAACCGTGGCTCTAGTTCACTCTACTACACTCTCCCATGGCTCTACTCCATTGTACCATAGCTCTACTTGACACTACATGACTCTACTACATTCTACCATGGCTCTACTTGACTCTACTTGACTCTACTACACTCTACCATGGCTATACTTGGCTCTACTTGAGTCCACTACACCCTACCTTGGCTCAACTCGGCTCTACGAGACTCTACTACACTCTACCATGGCTGTACTTGGATCTACTTGACTCTACTACACTCTACCATGTCTCTACTACATTCTACCATAGTTCCACGTGACTCTATACGTGACTCTACTGCATTCTACCATAGTTCTACTTGACTCTGTATGCCTCTACTACATTCTACCATGGCTCTACTTCACTCTTCTTGACTCTACTACATTCTGCCATGGCTCTACTTGACTCTACTTGACTGTACTACACTCTACCTTTGCTCTACTACATTCTAACAATGCTCCATGTGACTCTACATGACTCTACTACACACTACCATGGCTCTACCTTGCTCTACTACATTCTACCATGGCTCTACTTGACACTACATGATTCTACTAAATACTACCATGCCTGTTCTTGACTCTACTTGGCTCTACTACACTCTACCATAGCTCTACTTGGCTCTACTTGACTCTATACTACACTCTACCATGGCTCTACTCGTCTCTACTTGACTGTACTACACTCTACCATGTCTTTAGTACATTCTACCATGGCACCACGTGACTCTACTAGACTCTACTACATTGTACGATAGCTCTCCTTCACTCTGTATACCTCTACTACATGCTACCATGGCTCTACTTGACTCTACTTCACTGTACTACACTCTACCTTGGCTCCACTACATTCTACCATGGCTCCACGTGATTCTACTTGACTGTACTGCATTGTAACATCGGTCTACCTGGCTCTACTGCATTCTACCATGGCTCTACTTGGCTCTACATGACTCTACTACATGCTACCGTGGCTCTACGTGGCTCTACCTGAATCTACTGCACTCTACCATGGCTCTACTTGGCTCTACTTGAGTCCACTACACCCTACCTTGGCTCTACTTGGCTCTACGTGACTGTACTACACTCTACCATGGCTCTACTTGGCTCTACTTGAATATACTACACTCTACCATGTCTCTACTACATTCTACCATGGCTGCACGTGACTCTACTTGACTCTGCTACATTCTACCATGGCTCTACTTGGTTCTACATGACTCTACTACATGCAACCGTGGCTCTACTTGACTCTACTACACTCTCCCATGGCTGTACTCCATTGTACCATAGCTCTACTTGACACTACATGACTCTACTACATTCTACCATGGCTCTACTTGGCTCTACTTGAGTCCACTACACTCTACCTTGGCTCTACTTGGCTCTACTTGACTCTACTGCACTCTACCATGGCTCTACTCCTTTGTATATCATGGCTCTACTTCACACTACATGACTCTACTACATTCTACCATGGCTCTACTTGACTCTACTTGACTCTACTACACTCTACCATGGCTCTACTTGGCTCTACTTGAGTCCACTACACCCTACCTTGGCTCAACTCGGCTCTACGTGACTCTACTACACTCTACCATGGCTGTACTTGGATCTACTTGACTCTACTACACTCTACCTTGTCTCTACTACATTCTACCATGGCTCCACGTGACTCTACGTGACTCTATACTGCATTCTACCATAGCTCTACTTGACTCTGTATGCCTCTACTACATTCTACCATGGCTCTACTTCACTCTACTTGACTCTACTACATTCTGCCATGGCTCTACTTGGCTCTACGTGTCTGTACTACACTCTACCATGGCTCTACTTGGCTCTACTTGAATATACTACACTCTACCATGTCTCTACTACATTCTACCATGGCTCCACGTGACTCTACTTGACTTTGCTACATTCTACCATGGCTCTACTTGGTTCTACATGACTCTACTGCATGCAACCGTGGCTCTACTTGACTCTACTTGAATATACTACACTCTACCATGTCTCTACTACATTCTACCATGGCACCACGTGACTCTACTTGACTCTACTACATTCTACAATAGCTCTACTTGACTCTGTATACCTCTACTACATGCTACCATGGCTATACGTTACTCTACTTCACTGTACTACACTCTACCTTGGCTCTACTACATTGTACCATGGATCCACGTGACTCTACTTGACTGTACTGCATTCTACCATGGCTCTACCTAGCTCTACTGCATTCTACCATGGCTCTACTTGGCTCTACATGACTCTACTACATGCTACCGTGGCTCTACGTGGCTCTACCTGAATCTACTGCACTCTACCATGGCTCTACTCCATAGTACCATGTGTCTACTTGACACTAAAGGACTCTACTACATTCTACCATGGCTCTACTTGGCTCTACTTGACTCTACTACACTCTACCATGACTCTACTTGGCTTTACTTGACTCTACTACACTCTACCATGGCTCTACTCCAATGTACCTTGGCTCAACTTGACACTACATGACTCTACTATATTCCACCATGACTCTACTCGACTCTACTACACTCCACCATTGGCTCTACTTGGCTCATCTTGACTATACTACACTACATCATTGCTAGACCTGGCTCTACTTATCTCTACTACACTCTACCTTGGCTCTACTACATTCTACCATGGATCCACGTAACTCTACTTGACTCTCCTACACTCTACCATGGCTCTACCTTGCTCTACTACATTCTACCCATGCTACGCTTCACTCTACATGACTCTACTACATTCTACCATGGCTCTACTTGACTCTACTTGACTCTACTACACTCTACCATGGCTCTACTTGGCTCTACTTGAATCCACTACACTCTACATTGGTTCTACTTCGCTCTACTTGACTCTACTACACTCTACCATGGTTCTACTCCATTGTATATCATGGCTCTACTTCACACTACATGACTCTACTACATTCTACCATGGCTCTACTTGACTCTACTACACTCTACCATTGCTCAACTTGGCTCTACTTGACTCTACTACACTCTACCATGGCTCTACTCCATTGTACCAAGGCTCTACTTGACACTACATGATTCTACTGAATTCTAACATGGCTCTTCTTGACTCTACTTGACTCTCCTACACTCTACCATTGCTCTACCTGGCTCTACTACACTCTACCATGGCTCTACTTGGCTCTACTTGACTCTACTACACTCTACCATGGCAGTACTTGGCTCTACTTGACTCTACTACATTCTACCATGTCTTTACTACATTCTTCCATAGTTCTACTTGACTCTGTATGCCTCTACTACATTCTACCATTGCTTTTCTTGACTCTACTTGACTCTCCTACACTCTCCCAATGCTCTACTTGGCTCTACTACATTATACCATGGCTCTACTTGGCTCTACTTGACTCTACTACACTCTACCATGGCTCTACTTGACTCTAGTACACTCTCCCATGGCTATACTCCATTGTATATCATCGCTCTAATTCACACTACATGACTCTACTACATTCTATCATGGCTCTACTTGACTCTACTACACTCTAATATGGCTCAACTTGGCTCTACTTGACTCTACTACACTCTTCCATGGCTCTACTCCATTGTACCATTGCTCTACTTGTCACTACATGATTCTACTGAATTCTACCATGGCTCTTCTTGACTCTACTTGACTTACCTACACTCTATCATTGCTCTACTTGGCTCTACTACATTCTACCATGGATCTACCTGGCTCTACATGACTCTACTACACTCTACCATTGCTCTACTTGTCTCTACTTAACTCTACTACACTCTACCATGTCTCTACTACGTTCTACCATCGCTCCACTTGACTCTACGTGACTCTACTGCATTCTACCATAGCTCTACTTGACTCTCTATGCCTCTACTACATTCTGCCATGGCTCTACTTGACTCTACTTGACAGTACTACACTCTACCTTTGCTCTACTACATTCTACCATGGCTCCACGTGACTCTACTTGACTCTGCTGCATTCTACCATAGCTCTACCTGGCTCTACTACATTCTACCATGGCTCTACTTAGTTCTACATGACTCTACTATACATGCAACCGTGGCTCTACTTGACTCTACTACACCCTACCATGGCTCTACTCCATTGTACCATGGCTCTAGTTGACACTACATGACTCTACTACATTCTATACCATGGCTCTACTTGACTCTACTACACTCTACAATGGCTCTACTTTGCTCTACATGACTCTCATACACTATATCATTTCTAGACCTGGCTCTACTTGTCTCTACTACACTCTACGTTAGCTCTACTACATCCTACCATGGATCCACGTGACTCTACTTGACCCTCCTACACTCTACCACGGCTCTACTTTACTCTACTACATTCTACCATGGCTCTACTTGACTGTACTTCACTCTACTACACTCTACCATGGCTCTACTTGGCTCTATTTGACTCTACTACACTCTCCCATGGCTCTACTTGGCTCTACTTGACTCTACTACATTCAACCATAGTTCAACTTCTCTCTATATGACCCTACTGCATTCTACCATAGCTCTACTTGACTCTGTATGCCTCTACTATATTCTATCATTGCTCTTCTTGACTCTACTTGACTCTCCTACACTCACCCATTGCTCTACTTGGCTCTACTTGGCTATACTACACTCTACCTTGGCTCTACTACATTCTACCATTGCTCCACGTGACTCTACTTGACTCTGCTACATTCTACCATGGCTCTACTTGGTTCTACATGACTCTACTACATGCAACCGTGGCTCTACTTGACTCTACTACACTCTCCCATGGCTCTACTCCATTGTACCATAGCTCTACTTGACACTACATGACTTTACTACATTCTACCATGGCTCTACTTGACTCTACTACACTCTACCATGGCTCTACTTGACTCTACTTGAGTCCACTACACTCTACCTTGGCTCTACTTGGCTCTACTTGACTCTACTACACTCTACCATGGCTCTACTCCATTGTATATCATGGCTCTACTTCACACTACATGACTCTACTACATTCTACCATGGCTCTACTTGACTCTACTTGACTCTACTACACTCTACCATGGCTCAACTTGGCTCTACTTGAGTCCACTACACCCTATCTTGGCTCAACTCGGCTTTACGTGACTCTACTACACTCTACCATGGCTGTATTTGGATCTACTTGACTCTACTACACTCTACCATGTCTCTACTTCATTCTACCATGGCTCCACGTGACTCTACATCACTCTACTGTATTCTACCATAGCTCTATTTGACTCTGTATGCCTCTACTACATTCTACTATGGCTCTACTTGACTCTACTTGACTCTACTACATTCTGCCATGGCTCTACTTGACTCTACTTGACTGTACTACACTCTACCTTGGCTCTACTACATTCTAACAATGCTCCATGTGACTCTACATGACTCTACTACACACTACCATGGCTCTACCTTGCTCTACTACATTCTACCATGGCTCTACTTGACACTACATGATTCTACTAAATACTACCATGCCTGTTCTTGACTCTACTTGGCTCTACTACACTCTACCATAGCTCTACTTGGCTCTACTTGACTCTATACTACACTCTACCATGGCTCTACTCGTCTCTACTTGACTGTACTACACTCTACCATGTCTTTAGTACATTCTACCATGGCACCACGTGACTCTACTAGACTCTACTACATTGTACGATAGCTCTCCTTCACTCTGTATACCTCTACTACATGCTACCATGGCTCTACTTGACTCTACTTCACTGTACTACACTCGACCTTGGCTCCACTACATTCTACCATGGCTCCACGTGATTCTACTTGACTGTACTGCATTGTAACATCGGTCTACCTGGCTCTACTGCATTCTACCATGGCTCTACTTGGCTCTACATGACTCTACTACATGCTACCGTGGCTCTACGTGGCTCTACCTGAATCTACTGCACTCTACCATGGCTCTACTTGGCTCTACTTGAGTCCACTACACCCTACCTTGGCTCTACTTGGCTCTACGTGACTGTACTACACTCTACCATGGCTCTACTTGGCTCTACTTGAATATACTACACTCTACCATGTCTCTACTACATTCTACCATGGCTGCACGTGACTCTACTTGACTCTGCTACATTCTACCATGGCTCTACTTGGTTCTACATGACTCTACTACATGCAACCGTGGCTCTACTTGACTCTACTACACTCTCCCATGGCTGTACTCCATTGTACCATAGCTCTACTTGACACTACATGACTCTACTACATTCTACCATGGCTCTACTTGACTCTACAACACCCTACCATGGCTCTACTTGGCTCTACTTGAGTCCACTACACTCTACCTTGGCTCTACTTGGCTCTACTTGACTCTACTGCACTCTACCATGGCTCTACTCCTTTGTATATCATGGCTCTACTTCACACTACATGACTCTACTACATTCTACCATGGCTCTACTTGACTCTACTTGACTCTACTACACTCTACCATGGCTCTACTTGGCTCTACTTGAGTCCACTACACCCTACCTTGGCTCAACTCGGCTCTACGTGACTCTACTACACTCTACCATGGCTGTACTTGGATCTACTTGACTCTACTACACTCTACCTTGTCTCTACTACATTCTACCATGGCTCCACGTGACTCTACGTGACTCTACTGCATTCTACCATAGCTCTACTTGACTCTGTATGCCTCTACTACATTCTACCATGGCTCTACTTCACTCTACTTGACTCTACTACATTCTGCCATGGCTCTACTTGGCTCTACGTGACTGTACTACACTCTACCATGGCTCTACTTGGCTCTACTTGAATATACTACACTCTCTACTTGAATATACTACACTCTACCATGTCTCTACTACATTCTGCCATGGCTCCACGTGACTCTACTTGACTCTGCTACATTCTACCATGGCTCTACTTGGTTCTACATGACTCTACTACATGCAACCGTGGCTCTACTTGACTCTACTACACTCTCCCATGGCTCTACTCCATTGTACCATAGCTCTACTTGACACTACATGACTCTACTACATTCTACCATGGCTCTACTTGACTCTACAACACTCTACCATGGCTCTACTTGTCTCTACTTGAGTTCACTACACTCTACCTTGGCTCTACTTGGATCTACTTGACTCTACTACACTCTACCATGTCTCTACTACATTCTACCATAGTTCCATGTGACTCTACGTGACTCTACTGCATTCTACCATAGCTCTACTTGACTCTGTATGCCTCTACTACATTCTACCATGGCTCTACTTGACTCTACTTGACTCTACTACATTCTGCCATGGCTCTACTTGACTCTACTTGACTGTACTACAATCTACCTTCGCTCTACTACATTCTAACAATGCTCCATGTGACTCTACTTGACTCTACTACACGCTACCATGGCTCTACCTTGTTCTACTTCATTCTACCATGGCTCTACTTGACACTACATGATTCTACTAAATGCTACCATGCCTCTTCTTGACTCTACTCGACTCTTCTACACTCTACCATGGCTCTACTTGGCTCTACTTGAATCCACTACACTCTACCATGGCTCTACTCGTCTCTACTTGACTGTACTACACTCTACCATGTCTCTACTACATTCTACCATGGCACCACGTGACTCTACTTGACTCTACTAAATTCTACAATAGCTCTACTTGACTCTGTATACCTCTACTACATGCTACCATGGCTCTACTTGACTCTACTTCTCTGTACTACACTCTACCTTGGCTCTACTACATTGTACCATGGATCCACGTGACTCTACTTGACTGTACCATGGCTCTACTTGACTGTACTTGACTGTACTTCACTCTACCTTGGCTCTACTACATTCTACCATAGCTCCACGTGACTCTACTTGACTGTACTGCATTCTACCATGGCTCTACCTGGCTCTACTGCATTCTACCATGGCTCTACATGGCTCTACATGACTCTACTACATGCTATCGTGGCTCTACGTGGCTCTACCTGAATCTACTGCACTCTACCATGGCTCTACTCCATAGTACCATGTGTCTACTTGACACTAAAGGACTCTACTACATTCTACCATGGCTCTACTTGGCTCTACTTGACTCTACTACACTCTACCATGACTCTACTTGGCTTTACTTGACTCTACTACACTCTACCATGGCTCTACTCCAATGTACCTTGGCTCAACTTGACACTACATGACTCTACTATATTCTACCATGACTCTACTCGACTCTACTACACTCTACGATGGCTCTACTTGGCTCATCTTGACTATACTACACTACATCATTGCTAGACCTGGCTCTACTTGTCTCTACTACACTCTACCTTGGCTCTACTACATTCTACCATGGATCCACGTAACTCTACTTGACTCTCCTACACTCTACCATGGCTCTACCTTGCTCTACTACATTCTACCCATGCTACACTTCACTCTACATGACTCTACTACATTCTACCATGACTCTACTTGACTCTACTTGACTCTACTACACTCTACCATGGCTCTACTTGGCTCTACTTGAATCCACTACACTCTACATTGGTTCTACTTCGCTCTACTTGACTCTACTACACTCTACCATGGTTCTACTCCATTGTATATCATGGCTCTACTTCACACTACATGACTCTACTACATTCTACCATGGCTCTACTTGACTCTACTACACTCTACCATTGCTCAACTTGGCTCTACTTCACTCTACTACACTCTACCATGGCTCTACTCCATTGTACCATGGCTCTACTTGACACTACATGATTCTACTGAATTCTAACATGGCTCTTCTTGACTCTACTTGACTCTCCTACACTCTACCATTGCTCTACCTGGCTCTACTACACTCTACCATGCCTCTACTTGGCTCTACTTGACTCTACTACACTCTACCATGGCAGTACTTGGCTCTACTTGAGTCCACTACACTCTACCATTGCTCAACTTGGCTCTACTTGACTCTACTACACTCTACCATGGCTCTACTCCATTGTACCATGGCTCTACTTGACACTACACGATTCTACTGAATTCTAACATGGCTGTTCTTGACTCTACTTGACTCTCCTACACTCTACCATTGCTCTACCTGGCTCTACTACACTCTACCATGGCTCTACTTGGCTCTACTTGACTCTACTACACTCTACCATGGCAGTACTTGGCTCTACTTGACTCTACTACATTCTACCATGTCTTTACTACATTCTTCCATAGTTCTACTTGACTCTGTATGGCTCTACTACATTCTACCATTGCTTTTCTTGACTCTACTTGACTCTCCTATACACTCTCCCAATGCTCTACTTGGCTCTACTACACTCTACCATGGCTCTACTTGGCTCTACTTGACTCTACTACACTCTACCATGGCTCTACCTGCCTCTACTTGACTCTACTACACTCTACCATGGCTCTACTTGACTCTAGTACACTCTCCCATGGCTATACTCCATTGTATATCATCGCTCTAATTCACACTACATGACTCTACTACATTCTATCATGGCTCTACTTGACTCTACTACACTCTAATATGGCTCAACTTGGCTCTACTTGACTCTACTACACTCTACCATGGCTCTACTCCATTGTACCATTGCTCTACTTGTCACTACATGATTCTACTAAATTCTACCATGGCTCTTCGTGACTCTACTTGACTTACCTACACTCTATCATTGCTCTACTTGGCTCTACTACATTCTACCATGGATCTACTTGGCTCTACATGACTCTACTACACTCTACCATGCCTCTACTTGGCTCTACTTGACTCTACTACACTCTACCATGGCAGTACTTGGCTCTACTTGAGTCCACTACACTCTACCATTGCTCAACTTGGCTCTACTTGACTCTACTACACTCTACCATGGCTCTACTCCATTGTACCATGGCTCTACTTGACACTACATGATTCTACTGAATTCTAACATGGCTGTTCTTGACTCTACTTGACTCTCCTACACTCTACCATTGCTCTACCTGGCTCTACTACACTCTACCATGGCTCTACTTGGCTCTACTTGACTCTACTACACTCTACCATGGCAGTACTTGGCTCTACTTGACTCTACTACATTCTACCATGTCTTTACTACATTCTTCCATAGTTCTACTTGACTCTGTATGGCTCTACTACATTCTACCATTGCTTTTCTTGACTCTACTTGACTCTCCTACACTCTCCCAATGCTCTACTTGGCTCTACCTCCCAATGCTCTACTTGGCTCTACTTGGCTATACACTCTACCATGGCTTTACTTGGCTCTACTTGACTCTACTACACTCTACCATGGCTCTACCTGCCTCTACTTGACTCTACTACACTCTACCATGGCTCTACTTGACTCTAGTACACTCTCCCATGGCTATACTCCATTGTATATCATCGCTCTAATTCACACTACATGACTCTACTACATTCTATCATGGCTCTACTTGACTCTACTACACTCTAATATGGCTCAACTTGGCTCTACTTGACTCTACTACACTCTACCATGGCTCTACTCCATTGTACCATTGCTCTACTTGTCACTACATGATTCTACTAAATTCTACCATGGCTCTTCGTGACTCTACTTGACTTACCTACACTCTATCATTGCTCTACTTGGCTCTACTACATTCTACCATGGATCTACTTGGCTCTACATGACTCTACTACACTCTACCATTGCTCTATACTTGTCTCTACTTGACTCTACTACACTCTACCATGTCTCTACTACGTTCTACCATCACTCCACTTGACTCTACGTGACTCTACTGCATTCTACCATAGCTCTACTTGACTCTCTATGCCTCTACTACATTCTACCATTGCTCTACTTGACTCTACTTGACTCTACTACATTCTGCCATGGCTCTACTTGACTCTACTTGACAGTACTACACTCTACCTTTGCTCTACTACATTCTACCATGGCTCCACGTGACTCTACTTGACTCTGCTGCATTCTACCATAACTCTACCTGGCTCTACTACATTCTACCATGGCTCTACTTAGTTCTACATGACTCTACTATACATGCAACCGTGGCTCTACTTGACTCTACTACACCCTACCATGGCTCTACTCCATTGTACCATGGCTCTAGTTGACACTACATGACTCTACTACATTCTACCATGGCTCTACTTGACTCTACTACACTCTACAATGGCTCTACTTTGCTCTACATGACTCTCATACACTATATCATTTCTAGACCTGGCTCTACTTGTCTCTACTACACTCTATGTTAGCTCTACTACATCCTACAATGGATCCACGTGACTCTACTTGACCCTCCTACACTCTACCACGGCTCTACTTTACTCTACTACATTCTACCATGGCTCTACTTGACTCTACATGACTCTACTACATTCTACCATGGCTCTACTTGACTGTACTTGACTCTACTACACTCTACCATGGCTCTACTTGGCTCTATTTGACTCTACTGCACTCTCCCATGGCTCTACTTGGCTGTACTTGACTCTACTACATTCAACCATAGTTCAACTTCTCTCTATATGACCCTACTGCATTCTACCATAGCTCTACTTGACTCTGTATGCCTCTACTATATTCTACCATGGCTCTTCTTGACTCTACTTGACTCTCCTACACTCGCCCATTGCTCTACTTGGCTCTACTTGGCTATACTACACTCTACCATGGCTCTGCTTGGCTCTACTACACTCTACCTTGGCTCTACTACATTCTACCATTGCTCCACGTGACTCTACGTGACTCTGCTACATTCTACCATGGCTCTACTTGGTTCTACATGACTCTACTACATGCAACCGTGGCTCTACTTGACTCTACTACACTCTCCCATGGCTCTACTGCATTGTACCATAGCTCTACTTGACACTACATGACTTTACTACATTCTACCATGGCTCTACTTGACTCTACTACACTCTACCATGGCTCTACTTGACTCTACTTGAGTCCACTACACTCTACCTTGGCTCTACTTGGCTCTACTTGACTCTACTACACTCTACCATGGCTCTACTCCATTGTATATCATGGCTCTACTTCACACTACATGACTCTACTACATTCTACCATGGCTCTACTTGACTCTACTTGACTCTACTACACTCTACCATGGCTGAACTTGGCTATACTTGAGTCCACTACACCCTATCTTGGCTCAACTTGGCTCTACGTGACTCTACTACACTCTACCATGGCTGTATTTGGATCTACTTGACTCTACTACACTCTACCATGTCTCTACTTCATTCTACCATGGCTCCACGTGACTCTACATCACTCTACTGCATTCTACCATAGCTCTACTTGACTCTGTATGCCTCTACTACATTCTACTATGGCTCTACTTGACTCTACTTGACTCTACTACATTCTGCCATGGCTCTACTTGACTCTACTTGACTGTACTACACTCTATACCTTGGCTCTACTACATTCTAACAATGCTCCATGTGACTCTACATGACTCTACTACACACTACCATGGCTCTACCTTGCTCTACTATATTCTACCCATGCTACACTTCACTCTACATGACTCTACTACATTCTACCATGGCTCTACTTGACTCTACTTGACTCTACTACACTCTACCATGGCTCTACTTGGCTCTACTTGAATCCACTACACTCTACATTGGTTCTACTTCGCTCTACTTGACTCTACTACACTCTACCATGGTTCTACTCCATTGTATATCATGGCTCTACTTCACACTACATGACTCTACTACATTCTACCATGGCTCTACTTGACTCTACTACACTCTACCATTGCTCAACTTGGCTCTACTTGACTCTACTACACTCTACCATGGCTCTACTCCATTGTACCATGGCTCTACTTGACACTACATGATTCTACTGAATTCTAACATGGCTCTTCTTGACTCTACTTGACTCTCCTACACTCTACCATTGCTCTACCTGGCTCTACTACACTCTACCATGCCTCTACTTGGCTCTACTTGACTCTACTACACTCTACCATGGCAGTACTTGGCTCTACTTGAGTCCACTACACTCTACCATTGCTCAACTTGGCTCTACTTGACTCTACTACACTCTACCATGGCTCTACTCCATTGTACCATGGCTCTACTTGACACTACATGATTCTACTGAATTCTAACATGGCTGTTCTTGACTCTACTTGACTCTCCTACACTCTACCATTGCTCTACCTGGCTCTACTACACTCTACCATGGCTCTACTTGGCTCTACTTGACTCTACTACACTCTACCATGGCAGTACTTGGCTCTACTTGACTCTACTACATTCTACCATGTCTTTACTACATTCTTCCATAGTTCTACTTGACTCTGTATGGCTCTACTACATTCTACCATTGCTTTTCTTGACTCTACTTGACTCTCCTACACTCTCCCAATTCTCTACTTGGCTCTACCTCCCAATGCTCTACTTGGCTCTACTTGGCTATACACTCTACCATGGCTCTACTTGGCTCTACTTGACTCTACTACACTCTACCATGGCTCTACCTGCCTCTACTTGTCAATGACTCTATTACACTCTACCATGGCTCTACTTGACTCTAGTACACTCTCCCATGGCTATACTCCATTGTATATCATCGCTCTAATTCACACTACATGACTCTACTACATTCTATCATGGCTCTACTTGACTCTACTACACTCTAATATGGCTCAACTTGGCTCTACTTGACTCTACTACACTCTACCATGGCTCTACTCCATTGTACCATTGCTCTACTTGTCACTACATGATTCTACTAAATTCTACCATGGCTCTTCGTGACTCTACTTGACTTACCTACACTCTATCATTGCTCTACTTGGCTCTACTACATTCTACCATGGATCTACTTGACTCTACATGACTCTACTACACTCTACCATTGCTCTATACTTGTCTCTACTTGACTCTACTACACTCTACCATGTCTCTACTACGTGCTACCATCACTCCACTTGACTCTACGTGACTCTACTGCATTCTACCATAGCTCTACTTGACTCTCTATGCCTCTACTACATTCTACCATTGCTCTACTTGACTCTACTTGACTCTACTACATTCTGCCATGGCTCTACTTGACTCTACTTGACAGTACTACACTCTACCTTTGCTCTACTACATTCTACCATGGCTCCACGTGACTCTACTTGACTCTGCTGCATTCTACCATAGCTCTACCTGGCTCTACTACATTCTACCATGGTTCTACTTAGTTCTACATGACTCTACTATACATGCAACCGTGGCTCTACTTGACTCTACTACACCCTACCATGGCTCTACTCCATTGTACCATGGCTCTAGTTGACACTACATGACTCTACTACATTCTATACCATGGCTCTACTTGACTCTACTACACTCTACAATGGCTCTACTTTGCTCTACATGACTCTCATACACTATATCATTTCTAGACCTGGCTCTACTTGTCTCTACTACACTCTATGTTAGCTCTACTACATCCTACAATGGATCCACGTGACTCTACTTGACCCTCCTACACTCTACCACGGCTCTACTTTACTCTACTACATTCTACCATGGCTCTACTTGACTCTACATGACTCTACTACATTCTACCATGGCTCTACTTGACTGTACTTGACTCTACTACACTCTACCATGGCTCTACTTGGCTCTATTTGACTCTACTGCACTCTCCCATGGCTCTACTTGGCTGTACTTGACTCTACTACATTCAACCATAGTTCAACTTCTCTCTATATGACCCTACTGCATTCTACCATAGCTCTACTTGACTCTGTATGCCTCTACTATATTCTACCATGGCTCTTCTTGACTCTACTTGACTCTCCTACACTCGCCCATTGCTCTACTTGGCTCTACTTGGCTATACTACACTCTACCATGGCTCTGCTTGGCTCTACTACACTCTACCTTGGCTCTACTACATTCTACCATTGCTCCACGTGACTCTACTTGACTCTGCTACATTCTACCATGGCTCTACTTGGTTCTACATGACTCTACTACATGCAACCGTGGCTCTACTTGACTCTACTACACTCTCCCATGGCTCTACTCCATTGTACCATAGCTCTACTTGACACTACATGACTTTACTACATTCTACCATGGCTCTACTTGACTCTACTACACTCTACCATGGCTCTACTTGACTCTACTTGAGTCCACTACACTCTACCTTGGCTCTACTTGGCTCTACATGACTCTACTACACTCTACCATGGCTCTACTCCATTGTATATCATGGCTCTACTTCACACTACATGACTCTACTACATTCTACCATGGCTCTACTTGACTCTACTTGACTCTACTACACTCTACCATGGCTGAACTTGGCTATACTTGAGTCCACTACACCCTATCTTGGCTCAACTTGGCTCTACGTGACTCTACTACACTCTACCATGGCTGTATTTGGATCTACTTGACTCTACTACACTCTACCATGTCTCTACTTCATTCTACCATGGCTCCACGTGACTCTACATCACTCTACTGCATTCTACCATAGCTCTACTTGACTCTGTATGCCTCTACTACATTCTACTATGGCTCTACTTGACTCTACTTGACTCTACTACATTCTGCCATGGCTCTACTTGACTCTACTTGACTGTACTACACTCTATACCTTGGCTCTACTACATTCTAACAATGCTCCATGTGACTCTACATGACTCTACTACACACTACCATGGCTCTACCTTGCTCTACTACATTCTACCATGGCTCTACTTGACACTACATGATTCTACTAAATACTACCAAGCCTGTTCTTGACTCTACTTGGCTCTACTACACTCTACCATAGCTCTACTTGGCTCTACTTGACTTTACTACACTCTACCATGGCTCTACTCGTCTCTACTTGACTGTACTACACTCTACCATGTCTTTAGTACATTCTACCATGGCACCACGTGACTCTACTAGACTCTACTACATTGTACGATAGCTCTCCTTGACTCTGTATACCTCTACTACATGCTACCATGGCTCTACTTGACTCTACTTCACTGTACTACACTCTACCTTGGCTCCACTACATTCTACCATGGCTCCACGTGATTCTACTTGACTGTACTGCATTGTAACATCGGTCTACCTGGCTCTACTGCATTCTACCATGGCTCTACTTGGCTCTACATGACTCTACTACATGCTACCGTGGCTCTACGTGGCTCTACCTGAATCTACTGCACTCTACCATGGCTCTACTTGGCTCTACTTGAGTCCACTACACCCTACCTTGGCTCTACTTGGCTCTACGTGACTGTACTACACTCTACCATGGCTCTACTTGGCTCTACTTGAATATACTACACTCTACCATGTCTCTACTACATTCTACCATGGCTCCACGTGACTCTACTTGACTCTGCTACATTCTACCATGGCTCTACTTGGTTCTACATGACTCTACTACATGCAACCGTGGCTCTACTTGACTCTACTACACTCTCCCATGGCTCTACTCCATTGTACCATAGCTCTACTTGACACTACATGACTCTACTACATTCTACCATGGCTCTACTTGACTCTACAATGCTCTACCATGGCTCTACTTGGCTCTACTTGAGTCCACTACACTCTATACCTTGGCTCTACTTGGCTCTACTTGACTCTACTGCACTCTAACATGGCTCTACTTCACACTACATGACTCTACTACATTCTACCATGGCTCTACTTGACTCTACTTGACTCTACTACACTCTACCATGGCTCTACTTGGCTCTACTTGAGTCCACTACACCCTATACCTTGGCTCAACTCGGCTCTACGTGACTCTACTACACTCTACCATGGCTGTACTTGGATCTACTTGACTCTACTACACTCTACCTTGTCTCTACTACATTCTACCATGACTCCACGTGACTCTACGTGACTCTACTGCATTCTACCATAGCTCTACTTGACTCTGTATGCCTCTACTACATTCTACCATGGCTCTACTTCACTCTACTTGACTCTACTACATTCTGCCATGGCTCTACTTGACTCTACTTGACTGTACTACAATCTACCATGGCTCTACTACATTCTAACAATGCTCCATGTGACTCTACTTGACTCTACTACACACTACCATGGCTCTACCTTGCTCTACTACATTCTACCATGTCTCTACTTGACACTACATGATTCTACTAAATGCTATACCATGCCTCTTCTTGACTCTATTTGACTCTTCTACACTCTACCATTTCTCTACTTGGCTCTACTACACTCTACCATAGCTCTACTTGGCTCTACTTGACTCTACTACACTCTACCATGGCTCTACTCGTCTGTACTTCACTGTACTACACTCTACCATGTCTCTACTACATTCTACCATGGCACTGTGTGACTCTACTTGACTCTACTACATTCTACGATAGCTCTACTTGACTCTGTATACCTCTACTTCATGCTACCATGGCTCTACTTGGCTCTACTTCACTGTACTACACTCTACCTTGACTCTACTACATTCTATACCATAGATCCACGTGACTCTACTTGACTGTACTGCATTCTACCATGGCTCTACCTGGCTCTACTGCATTCTACCATGGCTCTACTTTGCTCTACATGACTCTACTACATGCTACCGTGGCTCTACGTGGCTCTACCTGAATCTACAGCACTCTACCATGGCTCTACTCCATAGTACCATGTGTCTACTTCACACTACATGACTCTACTACATTCTACCATGGCTCTACTTGGCTCTACTTGACTCAACTGCACTCTACCATGCTCTACTTGGCTCTACTTGACTCTACTACATTCTACGATGGCTCTAGTTGACTCTACTTGACTCTACTACATTCTGCCATGGCTCTACTTGACTCTACTTGTCTGCTACACTCTACCTTGGCGCTACTACATCCTACCATGTATCAACGTGACTCTACTTGACTCTACTACACTCTACCATGGCTCTACCTGGCTCTACTACATTCTACCACGGCTCTACTTTGTTCTACTTGAGTCCAGTACACTCTACCTTGGCTCTACTTGGCTCTACTTGGCTCTACTACACTCTACCATGGCTCTACTCCATTGTATGTCATGGCTCTACTTCACACTACATGACTCTGAAACATTCTACCATGGCTCTACTTGCCTCTACTACACTCTACCATGGATCAACTTGGCTCTACTTGACTCTACTACACTCTACCATGGCTCTACTCCATTGTATATCATGGCTCTACTTCACACTACATGACTCTCCTACACTCTACCATGGGTCTACTTGACTCTACCTTGCTCTTCTACATTCTACCATGGCTCTACTTGACTCTACATGATTCTACTACATTCTACCATGGCTCTACATGGCTCTACTTGACTCTACTACACTCTACCATAGCTCTACTTGTCTCTATTTGACTCTACTACACTCTACCATGGCTCTACTTACTTGACTCTACTACATTCTACCATAGATCTACTTGTCTCTATATGACTCTACTGCATTCTACCATAGCTCTACTTGACTCTGTATGCCTCTACTACATTCTACCATAGCTCGTCTTGACTCTACTTGACTCTCCTTCATTCTCCCATTGCTCTACTTGGCTCTACTTCGCTCTACTACACTCTACCATGGTTCTATATACTTGGCAATACTTGACTCTACTACACTCTACCATGGCTCTACTTGACTCTACTTGACTCTACTACATTCTTCCATGGCTCTACTTGACTCTACTTGACTGTACTACACTCTACCTTGGCTCTACTCCATTGTATAATGGCTCTACTTGACACTACATGACTCTACTACATTCTACCATGGTTCTACTTGACCCTACTACACTCTACTCTACTTGACTCTACTACATTCTACCGTGGCTCTACTTGACTCTACTTGACTCTACTTCACTCTACCATGGCTCTACTTGGATCTACTTGAGTCCACTACACCCTACCTTGGCTCTACTTGGCTCTACGTGACTGTACTACACTCTACCATGGCTCTACTTGGCTCTACTTGAATATACTACACTCTACCATGTCTCTACTACATTCTACCATGGATCCACGTGACTCTACTTGACTCTGCTACATTCTACCATGGCTCTACTTGGTTCTACATGACTCTACTACATGCAACCGTGGCTCTACTTGACTCTACTACACTCTCCCATGGCTCTACTCCATTGTACCATAGCTCTACTTGACACTACAACACACTACCATAGCTCTACTTGGCTCTACTTGAGTCCACTACACTCTACCTTGGCTCTACTTGGCTCTACTTGACTCTACTGCACTCTAACATGGCTCTACTCCATTGTATATCATGGCTCTACTTCACACTACATTACTCTTCTACATTCTACCATGGCTCTACTTGACTCTACTTGACTCTACTACACTCTACCATGGCTCTACTTGGCTCTACTTGAGTCCACTACACCCTACCTTGGCTCAACTCGGCTCTACGTGACTCTACTACACTCTACCATGGCTGTACTTGGATCTACTTTACTCTACTACACTCTACCATGTCTCTACTACATTCTACCATGGCTCCACGTGACTCTACGTGACTCTACTGCATTCTACCATAGCTCTACTTGATTCTGTATGCCTCTACTACATTCTACCATGGCTCTACTTCACTCTACTTGACTCCACTACATTCTGCCATGGCTCTACTTGACTCTACTTGACTGTACTACACTCTACCATGGCTCTACTACATTCTAACAATGCTCCATGCGACTCTACTTGACTCTACTACACACTACCATGGCTCCACCTTGCTCTACTACATTCTACCATGGCTCTACTTGACACTACATGATTCTACTAAATGCTACCATGCCTCTTGTTGACTCTACTTGACTCTTCTACACTCTACCATTTCTCTACTTGGCTCTACTACACTCTACCATAGCTCTACTCGTCTGTACGTCACTGTACTACACTCTACCATGTCTCTACTACATTCTACCATGGCACTGTGTGACTCTACTTGACTCTACTACATTCTACGATAGCTCAACTTGACTCTGTATACCTCTACTTCATGCTACCATGGCTCTACTTCACTGTACTACACTCTACCTTGCCTCTACTACATTCTACCATAGCTCCACGTGACTCTACTTGACTGTACTGCATTCTACCATGGCTCTACCTGGCTCTACTGCATTCTACCATGGCTCTACTTGGCTCTACATGACTCTACTACATGCAACCGTGGCTCTACTTGACTCTACTACACTCTCCCATGGCTCTACTCCATTGTACCATAGCTCTACTTGACACTACATGACTCTACTACATTCTACCATGGCTCTACTTGACTCTACAACACTCTACCATGGCTCTACTTGTCTCTACTTGAGTTCACTACACTCTACCTTGGCTCTACTTGGATCTACTTGACTCTACTACACTCTACCATGTCTCTACTACATTCTACCATAGTTCCACGTGACTCTACGTGACTCTACTGCATTCTACCATAGCTCTACTTGACTCTGTATGCCTCTACTACATTCTACCATGGCTCTACTTGACTCTACTTGACTCTACTACATTCTGCCATGGCTCTACTTGACTCTACTTGACTGTACTACAATCTACCTTGACTCTACTACATTCTAACAATGCTCCATGTGACTCTACTTGACTCTACTACACGCTACCATGGCTCTACCTTGTTCTACTTCATTCTACCATGGCTCTACTTGACACTACATGATTCTACTAAATGCTACCATGCCTCTTGTTGACTCTACTTGACTCTTCTACACTCTACCATTTCTCTACTTGGCTCTACTACACTCTACCATAGCTCTACTCGTCTGTACTTCACTGTACTACACTCTACCATGTCTCTACTACATTCTACCATGGCACTGTGTGACTCTACTTGACTCTACTACATTCTACGATAGCTCTACTTGACTCTGTATACCTCTACTTCATGCTACCATGGCTCTACTTGACTCTACTTCACTGTACTGCACTCTACCTTGCCTCTACTACATTCTACCATAGCTCCACGTGACTCTACTTGACTGTACTGCATTCTACCATGGCTCTACCTGGCTCTACTGCATTCTACCATGGCTCTACTTGGCTCTACATGACTCTACTACATGCTACCATGGCTCTACGTGGCTCTACCTGAATCTACAGCACTCTACCATGGCTCTACTCCATAGTACCATGTGTCTACTTGACACTACATGACTCTACTACATTCTACCATGGCTCTACTTGGCTCTACTTGACTCTACTGCACTCTACCATGCTCTACTTGGCTCTACTTGACTGTACTACATTCTACGATGGCTCTACTTCACTCTACTTGACTCTACTACATTCTGCCATGGCTCTACTTGACTCTACTTGTCTGCTACACTCTACCTTGGCGCTACTACATCCTACAATGGATCCACGTGACTCTACTTGACTCTACTACACTCTACCATGGCTCTACCTGGCTCTACTACATTCTACCATGGCTCTACTTGGCTCTACTTGGCTCTACTACACTCTACCATGGCTCTACTCCATTGTATATCATGGCTCTACTTCACACTACATGACTCTGCTACATTCTACCATGGCTCTACTTGCCTCCACTACACTCTACCATGGCTCAACTTGGCTCTACTTGACTCTACTACACTCTACCATGGCTCTACTCCATTGTATATCATGGCTCTACTTCACACTAAATGACTCTCCTCCACTCTACCATGGCTCTACTTGACTCTACCTTGCTCTTCTACATTCTACCATGGCTCTACTTGACTCTACATGATTCTACTACATTCTACCATGGCTCTACATGGCTCTACTTGACTCTACTACCCTCTACCATAGCTCCACTCGGCTCTATTTGACTCTACTACACTCTACCATGGCTCTACTTACTTGACTCTACTACATTCTACCATAGATCTACTTGTCTCTATATGACTGTACTGCATTCTACCATAGCTCTACTTGACTCTGTATGCCTCTACTACATTCTACCATAGCTCGTCTTGACTCTACTTGACTCTCCTACATTCTCCCATTGCTCTACTTGTCTCTACTTGGCTCTACTACACTCTACCATGGTTCTACTTGGCAATACTTGACTCTACTACACACTACCATGGCTCTACTTGACTCTACTACACTCTACGATGCCTCTATTCAGCTCTACTTGACTCTACTACACTATATCATTGCTAGACCTGGCTCTACTTGTCACTACTACACTCTACCTTGGCTCTACTACATCCACCACGGATCCACGTGAATCTACTTGACTCTACTACACTCTACCATGGCTCTACCTGGTTCTACTACATTCTACCATGGCTCTACTTGACTCTACATGACTCTACTACATTCTACCATGGCTCTACTTGACTCTACTTGACTCTACTTCACTCTACCCTGGCTCTTCTTGGCTCTACTTGAGTCCACTACACCCTACCTTGGCTCTACTTGGCTCTACGTGACTGTACTACACTCTACCATGGCTCTACTTGGCTCTATTCTTGAATATACTACACTCTACCATGTCTCTACTCCATTGTACAATGGCTCTACTTGACACTACATGACTCTACTTCATTCTACCATGGTTCTACTTGACTCTACTACACTCTACGATGCCTCTACTCAGCTCTACTTGACTCTACTACACTATATCATTGCTAGACCTGGCTCTACTTGTCTCTACTACACTCTACCATGGCTCTACTACATCCACCACGGATCCACGTGACTCTACTTGACTCTACTACACTCTACCATGGCTCTACCTGGTTCTACTACATTCTACCATGGCTCTACTTGACTCTACATGACTCTACTACATTCTACCATGGCTCTACTTGACTCTACATGACTCTACTTCACTCTACCATGGCTCTTCTTGGCTCTACTTGAGTCCACTACACCCTACCTTGGCTCTACTTGGCTCTACGTGACTGTACTACACTCTACCATGGCTCTACTTGGCTCTATTCTTGACTATACTACACTCTACCATGTCTCTACTCAATTGTACAATGGCTCTACTTGACACTACATGACTCTACTTCATTCTACCATGGTTCTACTTGACTCTACTACACTCTACGATGCCTCTACTCAGCTCTAATTGACTCTACTACACTATATCATTGCTAGACCTGGCTCTACTTGTCTCTACTACACTCTACCATGGCTCTACTACATCCACCACGGATCCACGTGACTCTACTTGACTCTACTACACTCTACCATGGCTCTACCTGGTTCTACTACATTCTACCATGGCTCTACTTGACTCTACATGACTCTACTACATTCTACCATGGCTCTACTTGACTCTACTTGACTCTACTTCACTCTACCATGGCTCTTCTTGGCTCTACTTGAGTCCACTACACCCTACCTTGGCTCTACTTGGCTCTACGTGACTGTACTACACTCTACCATGGCTCTACTTGGCTCTACTTGAATATACTACACTCTACCATGTCTCTACTACATTCTACCATGGCTCCACGGCACTCTACATGACTCTACTGTATTCTACCATAGTTCTACTTCACTCTGCATGCCTCTACTACATTCTACCATGGCTCTACTTGACTCTACTTGATTCTACTACATTCTGCCATGGCTCTACTTGACTCTACTGACTGTACTATATTTTACCTTGGCTCTACTACATTCTACCATGGCTCCACGTGACTCTACTTGACTCTGCTACATTCTACCATGGCTCTACTTGGTTCTACATGACTCTACTACATGCAACCGTGGCTCTACTTGACTAAACTACACTCTCCCATGGCTCTACTCCATTGTACCATAGCTCTACTTGACACTACATGACTCTACTACATTCTACCATGGCTCTACTTGACTCTACTACACTCTACCATGGCTCTACTTGGCTCTACTTGAGTCCACTACACTCTACCTTAGCTCTACATGGATCTACTTGACTCTACTGCACTCTACCATGGCTCTACTCCATTGTATATCATGGCTCTACTTGACTCTACTACACTCTACCATGTCTCTACTACATTCTACCATGGCTCCATGTGACTCTACGTGACTCTACTGCATTCTACCATAGCTTTACTTGACTCTGTATGTCTCTACTACATTCTACCATGGCTCTACTTGACTCTACTTGACTCAACTACATTCTGCAATGGCTCTACTTGAGTCTACTTGACTGTACTACACTCTACCTTGGCTCTACTACATTCTAACAATGCTCCATGTGACTCTACTTGACTCTACTACACACTACCATGGCTCTACCTTGCTATGCTACATTCTACCATGGCTCTACTTGACACTACATGATTCTACTAAATGCTACCATGCCTCTTCTTGACTCTACTTGACTCTTCGACACTCTACCATGGCTCTACCTTACTCTACTACATTCTACCATGGTTATACTTGACTCTACATGACTCTACTACATTCTACCATGGCTCTACTTGGCTCTACTTGACTCTACTACACTCTACCATGGCTCTACTTGGCTCTACTTGACTCTACTACACTCTACAATGTCTCTACTACATTCTACCATGGCTCCATGTGACTCTACGTGACTCTACTGCATTCTACCCTAGCTCTACTTGACTCTGTATGCCTCTACTACATTCTACCATTGCTCTACTTGACTCTACTTGCCTCTACTACATTCTGCCATGGCTCTACTTGACAGTACTACACTCTACCTTTGCTCTACTACATTCTAACATGGCTCCACGTGACTCTACTTGACTCTACTACACTCTACCATGGCACTACCTTGCTCTACTACATTTTACCATGGCTCTACTTGACACTACATGATTCTACTAAATGCTACCATGCCTCTTCTTTATTCTACTTGACTCTCCTACACTCTACCATTCCTCTACTTGGCTCTACTACACTCTACCATAGCTCTACTTGGCTCCACTTGACTTTATTACACTCTACCATGGCTCTACTTGTCTCTACTTGACTGTACTACACTCTACCATGTCTCTACTACATTCTACCATGGCTCTACCTGGCTCTACTACATTCTACCATGGCTCTACTTGGTTCTACATGACTCTACTACATTCTACCATGGCTCTACTTGACTCTACTTGACTCTACTACAATCTACCATGGCTCTACTTGGCTCTACTTGACTCTACTACACTCTCCCATGGCTCTACTCGTCTGTACTTCACTGTATACTACACTCTACCATGTCTCTACTACATTCTACCATGGCACTGTGTGACTCTACTTGACTCTACTACATTCTACAATAGCTCAACTTGACTCTGTATACCTCTACTTCATGCTACCATGGCTCTACTTGACTCTACTTCACTGTACTACACTCTACCTTGGCTCTACTACATTCTACCATAGCTCCACGTGACTCTACTTGACTGTACTGCATTCTACCATGGCTCTACCTGGCTCTACTGCATTCTACCATGGCTCTACATGGCTCTACATGACTCTACTACATGCTACCGTGGCTCTACGTGGCTCTACCTGAATCTACAGCACTCTACCATGGCTCTACTCCATAGTACCATGTGTCTACTTGACACTACATGACTCTACTACATTCTACCATGGCTCTACTTGGCTCTACTTGACTCTACTGCACTCTACCATGCTCTACTTGGCTCTACTTGACTCTACTACATTCTACGATGGCTCTACTTGACTCTACTTGACTCTATACTACATTCTGCCATGGCTCTACTTGACTCTACTTGTCTGCTACACTCTACCTTGGCGCTACTACATCCTACAATGGATCCACGTGACTCTACTTGACTCTACTACACTCTACCATGGCTCTACCTGGCTCTACTACATTCTACCATGGCTCTACTTTGCTCTACTTGAGTCCACTACACTCTACCTTGGCTCTACTACACTCTACCATTGCTCTACTCCATTGTATATCATGGCTCTACTTCACACTACATGACTCTGGTACATTCTACCATGGCTCTACTTGCCTCTACTACATTCTACCATGGCTCAACTTGGCTGTACTTGACTCTACTACACTCTACCATGGCTCTACTCCATTGTATATCATGGCTCTACTTCACACTACATGACTCTCCTACACTCTACCATGGCTCTACTTGACTCTACCTTGCTCTTCTACATTCTACCATGGCTCTACATGGCTCTACTTGACTCTACTACCCTCTACCATAGCTCCACTTGGCTCTATTTGACTCTACTACACTCTACCATGGCTCTACTTACTTGACTCTACTACATTCTACCATAGATCTACTTGTCTCTATATGACTGTACTGCATTCTACCATAGCTCTACTTGACTCTGTATGCCTCTACTACATTCTACCATAGCTCGTCTTGACTCTACTTGACTCTCCTACATTCTCCCATTGCTCTACTTGGCTCTACTTGGCTCTACTACACTCTACCATGGTTCGACTTGGCAATACTTGACTCTACTACACTCTACCATGGCTCTACTTGACTCTACTTGACTCTACTACATTCTGCCATGGATCTACTTGACTCTACTACACTCTACGATGCCTCTACTCAGCTCTACTTGACTCTACTACACTATATCATTGCTAGACCTGGCTCTACTTGTCACTACTACACTCTACCTTGGCTCTACTACATCCACCACGGATCCACGTGACTCTACTTGACTCTACTACACTCTACCATGGCTCTACCTGGTTCTACTACATTCTACTATGGCTCTACTTGACTCTACATGACTCTACTACATTCTACCATGGCTCTACTTGACTCTACTTGACTCTACTTCACTCTACCATGGCTCTTCTTGGCTCTACTTGAGTCCACTACACCCTACCTTGGCTCTACTTGGCTCTACTTGAATATACTACACTCTACCATATCTCTACTCCATTGTACAATGGCTCTACTTGACACTACATGACTCTACTTCATTCTACCATGGTTCTACTTGACTCTACTACACTCTACGATGCCTCTACTCAGCTCTACTTGACTCTACTACACTATATCATTGCTAGACCTGGCTCTACTTGTCTCTACTACACTCTACCTTGGCTCTACTACATCCACCATGGATCCACGTGACTCTACTTGACTTTAATACACTCTACCATGGCTCTACCTGGTTCTACTACATTCTACCATGGCTCTACTTGACTCTACATGACTCTACTACATTCTACCATGGCTCTACTTGACTCTACTTGACTCTACTTCACTCTACCATGGCTCTTCTTGGCTCTACTTGAGTCCACTACACCCTACCTTGGCTCTACTTGGCTCTACGGACTGTACTACACTCTACCATGGCTCTACTTGGCTCTACTTGAATATACTACACTCTACCATGTCTCTACTACATTCTACCATGGCTCTACGGCACTCTACATGACTCTACTGTATTCTACCATAGTTCTACTTCACTCTGCATTCCTCTACTACATTCTACCATGGCTCTACTTGACTCTACTTGACTCTACTACATTCTGCCATGGCTCTACTTGACTCTACTGACTGTACTATATTTTACCTTGACTCTACTACATTCTACCATGGCTCCACGTGACTCTACTTGACTCTGCTACATTCTACCATGGCTCTACTTGGTTCTACATGACTCTACTACATGCAACCGTGGCTCTACTTGACTAAACTACACTCTCCCATGGCTCTACTCCATTGTACCATAGCTCTACTTGACACTACATGACTCTACTACATTCTACCATGGCTCTACTTGACTCTACTACACTCTACCATGGCTCTACTTGGCTCTACTTGAGTCCACTACACTCTACCTTAGCTCTACATGGATCTACTTGACTCTACTGCACTCTACCATGGCTCTACTCCATTGTATATCATGGCTCTACTTCACACTAAACGACTCTTCTACATTCTACCATGGCTCTACTTGACTCTACTTGACTCTACTACACTCTACCATGTCTCTACTACATTCTACCATGGCTCCATGTGACTCTACGTGACTCTACTGCATTCTGCCATAGCTTTACTTGACTCTGTATGTCTCTACTACATTCTACCATGGCTCCATGTGACTCTACGTGACTCTACTGCATTCTGCCATAGCTTTACTTGACTCTGTATGTCTCTACTACATTCTACCATGGCTCTACTTGACTCTACTTGACTCAACTACATTCTGCAATGGCTCTACTTGAGTCTACTTGACTGTACTACACTCTACCTTGGCTCTACTACATTCTAACAATGCTCCATGTGACTCTACTTGACTCTACTACACACTACCATGGCTCTACCTTGCTATGCTACATTCTACCATGGCTCTACTTGACACTACATGATTCTACTAAATGCTACCATGCCTCTTCTTGACTCTCCTTGACTCTTCGACACTCTACCATGGCTCTACCTTACTCTACTACATTCTACCATGGTTATACTTGACTCTACATGACTCTACTACATTCTACCATGGCTCTACTTGGCTCTACTTGACTCTACTACACTCTACCATGCCTCTACTTGGCTCTACTTGACTCTACTACACTCTACAATGTCTCTACTACATTGTATACCATGGCTCCATGTGACTCTACGTGACTCTACTGCATTCTACCCTAGCTCTACTTGACTCTGTATGCCTCTACTACATTCTACCATTGCTCTACTTGACTCTACTTGCCTCTACTACATTCTGCCATGGCTCTACTTGACTCTACTTGACAGTACTACACTCTACCTTTGCTCTACTACATTCTAACATGGCTCCACGTGACTCTACTTGACTCTACTACACGCTACCATGGCACTACCTTGCTCTACTACATTTTACCATGGCTCTACTTGACACTACATGATTCTACTAAATGCTACCATGCCTCTTCTTTATTCTACTTGACTCTCCTACACTCTACCATTCCTCTACTTGGCTCTACTACACTCTACCATAGCTCTACTTGGCTCCACTTGACTTTACTACACTCTACCATGGCTCTACTTGTCTCTACTTGACTGTACTACACTCTACCATGTCTCTACTACATTCTACCATGGCTCTACCTGGCTCTACTACATTCTACCATGGCTCTACTTGGTTCTACATGACTCTACTACATTCTACCATGGCTCTACTTGACTCTACTTGACTCTACTACAATCTACCATGGCTCTACTTGGCTCTACTTGACTCTACTACACTCTACCATGGCTCTACTCGTCTGTACTTCACTGTACTACACTCTACCATGTCTCTACTACATTCTACCATGGCACTGTGTGACTCTACTTGACTCTACTACATTCTACGATAGCTCAACTTGACTCTGTATACCTCTACTTCATGCTACCATGGCTCTACTTGACTCTACTTCACTGTACTACACTCTACCTTGGCTCTACTACATTCTACCATAGCTCCACGTGACTCTACTTGACTGTACTGCATTCTACAATGGCTCTACCTGGCTCTACTGCATTCTACCATGGCTCTACATGGCTCTACATGACTCTACTACATGCTACCGTGGCTCTACGTGGCTCTACCTGAATCTACTGCACTCTACCATGGCTCTACTCCATAGTACCATGTGTCTACTTGACACTAAAGGACTCTACTACATTCGACCATGGCTCTACTTGGCTCTACTTGACTCTACTACACTCTACCATAACTTTACTTGGCTTTACATGACTCTACTACATGCTACCGTGGCTCTACGTGGCTCTACCTGAATCTACTGCACTCTACCATGGCTCTACTCCATAGTACCATGTGTCTACTTGACACTAAAGGACTCTACTACATTCTACCATGGCTCTACGTGGCTCTACCTGAATCTACAGCACTCTACCATGGCTCTATACTCCATAGTACCATGTGTCTACTTGACACTACATGACTCAACTACATTCTACCATGGCTCTACTTGGCTCTACTTGACTCTACTGCACTCTACCATGCTCTACTTGACTCTACTTGACTCTACTACATTCTGCCATGGCTCTACTTGACTCTACTTGTCTGCTACACTCTACCTTGGCGCTACTACATCCTACAATGGATCCATGTGACTCTACTTGACTCTACTACACTCTACCATGGCTCTACCTGGCTCTACTACATTCTACCATGGCTCTACTTTGCTCTACTTGAGTCCACTACACTCTACCTTGGCTCTACTTGGCTCTACTTGGCTCTACTACACTCTACCATGGCTCTACTCCATTGTATATCATGGCTCTACTTCACACTACATGACTCTGGTACATTCTACCATGGCTCTACTTGCCTCTATTACACTCTACCATGGCTCACCTTGGCTGTACTTGACTCTACTACACTCTACCATGGCTCTACTCCATTGTATATCATGGCTCTACTTCACACTACATGACTCTCCTACACTCTACCATGGCTCTACTTGACTCTACCTTGCTCTTCTACATTCTACCATGGCTCTACTTGACTCTACATGACTCTACTACATTCTACCATGGCTCTACATGGCTCTACTTGACTCTACTACCCTCTACCATAGCTCCACTTGGCTCTATTTGACTCTACTACACTCTACCATGGCTCTACTTACTTGACTCTACTACATTCCACCATAGTTCTACTTGTCTCTATATGACTCTACTGCATTCTACCATAGCTCTACTTGACTCTGTATGCCTCTACTACATTCTACCATGGCTCTTCTTGACTCTACTTGACTCTCCTACACTCTCCCATTGCTCTATACTTGGCTCTACTTGGCTATACTACACTCTACCATGGCTCTGCTTGGCTCTACTTGACTCCACTACACTCTACCATGGATCTACTTGACTGTACTTGACTGTACTACACTCTACCTTGGCTCTACTTGAGTCTACTTGAGTCCACTACACTCTACCTTGGCTCTACTTGGCTCTACTTGACTCTACTGCACTCTACCATGGCTCTACTCCATTGTATATCATGGCTCTACTTCACACTACATGTCTCTACTACATTCTACCATGGCTCTACTTGACTCTACTTGACTCTACTACACTCTACCATGGCTCTACTTGGCTCTATTTGAATCTTCTACACTCTACCATGGCTCTACTTGACTCTACTACATGGAACCATAGTTCAACTTGTCTCTATATGACTCTACTGCATTCTACCATAGCTCTACTTGACTCTGTATGCCTCTACTATATTCTACCATGGCTCTTCTTGACTCTACTTGACTCTCCTACACTCTCCCATTGCTCTACATGGCTGTACTTGACTCTACTACACTCTACCATGGATCTACTTGACTCTACTTGACTGTACTACACTCTACCTTGGCTCTACTTGAGTCTACTTGAGTCCACTACACTCTACCTTGGCTGTACTTGGATCTACTTGACTCTACTACACTCTACCATGTCTCTACTACATTCTACCATGGCTCCACGTGACTCTACGTGACTCTACTGCATTCTACCATAGCTCTACTTGATTCTGTATGCCTCTACTACATTCTACCATGGCTCTACTTGAGTCTACTACACTCTACCATGCCTCTACTTGGCTCTACTTGAGTCCACTACACTCTACCATGGTTCTACTTGGCTCTACTTGACTCTACTACACTCTACCATAGCTCTACTCCATTGTATATCATGGCTCTACTTCACACTACATGACTCTACAAGATTCTAACATTGCTCTACTTGACTCTACTTGACTCTACTACACTCTACCATGGCTCTACTTGGCTCTACTTGAGTCCACTACACCCTACCTTGGGTCAACTCGGCTCTACGTGGTAAGGCCTAGAAGTGCAATCTAAGCTCCTTGATTCTATCGACCTCGAATCCTCCTCTAAGATCTGGAAAAGGATAATGCATGGCCTCCCAGCCAGGCAGATGTCCTTTATTCTCCGGGCTGCTACGGACACACTCCCAACTCCTCTAAATCTTGCCCGCTGGAGAATTCAAGTTGACCCAAAATGCCCTCTGTGTGGCAACCCCCGCCCTACCACTGCGCATGTTTTAAATGGATGCCAACGAGCTTTGGAGCAGGGTAGATTCTCCTGGAGACATGACTGCATCCTGGCCTGTATAGCAGCAACGCAGGAAGCCCTTCACTCTTCTAACCACCACTTTCTAGATCTGCCGGGGAAGCTAGCCTCTGAAAATCCTCCTTCTACAATTCCCAACAACCTCTGCTATACCACCCTGAAGCCTGACATAGTGATACTAACAGATTCTCAATTGCGTGTGGTTGAACTTACAGTGCCAATGAACTCACTTCCCAATATTCTCGCAGCTAAGGAGCGAAAACAGCAAAAGCAGCCCTATAATAGCCTATTCAGTGATATCCTAGCTGCTGGGAAGCTCTCAAGCATCACATATTCTACCTTAGAAATTGGATCGTTGGGCCATTACCTCCCAGCAGACGCTCATCACAGCATGGAACTCCTCTTCCCAGAACAGCATTCTAAATGGCACAGGAATTTCTTGGACCATTTAAGCAAAATAGCTATCAACTGCTCATACCACATTTTCAACTGCAGAAGACTTCCAACATGGACTTGCCCGGACCTACATTTCACCCCTTTTGTTTGTGTATAGGTAACTAATTGCGGTTTGTCCTGTTTTGTATTGTATATTGATCTTGCGAAGCCCCATCTGTATCCTTTTACATGTATGGTTCGCTTCTGTCCTAGATCCCTCAAGTCTCACCCTCTTGTATTTGTATCATTGTCATTTCCGCCTCTATACTATATAATTACATTTTCCCCCCCTCTACTACACTCTACCATGGCTGTACTTGGATCTACTTGACTCTACTACACTCTCCCATGGCAGTACTTGGCTCCACTTCACTCTACTACACCCTACCATGTCTCTACTACATTTTACCATGGCTCCACGTGACTCTACGTGCCTCTACTACATTCTACCATAGCTCTACTTGACTCTGTATGCCTCTAGTACATTCTACCATTGCTCTTCTTGACTCTACTTGACTCTCTCCTCCACTCTCCCATAGTTCTACTTGGCTCTACTTGTCTCTACTATACTCTACCATGGCTATACTTGGCTATACTTGACTCTACTACACTCTACCATGGCTCTACTTGCCTCTACTTGACTCTACTACAGTCTACCATGGCTCTACTTCACTCTACTACACTCTACCATGGCTCTACTCCATTGTATATCATCGCTCTACTTCACACTACATGACTCTACTACATTCTACCGTGGCTCTACTTGACACTACATGATTGTACTAAATGCTACCATGCCTCTTCTTGACTCTACTTGACTCTTCTACACTCTATACCATCGCTCTACTTGGCTCTACTACACTCTACCATAGCTCTACTTGGCTCTACTTGATTCTACTACACTCTACCATGGCTCTACTTGGCTCTACTTGACTCTACTACACTCTACCATGGTTCTACTCTTCTCTAGTTGACTGTACTACACTCTACCATGGTTCTACTCTTCTCTAGTTGACTGTACTACACTCTACCATGTCTCTACTACATTCTACCATGGCACCACGTGACTTTACTTGATTCTACTACATTCTACGATAGCTCTACTTGACTCGTTATACCTCTACTACATGCTACCATGGCTCTACTTGACTCTACTTCACTGTACTACACTCTACCTTGACTCTACTACATTCTACCATGGATCCACGTGACTCTACTTGACAGTACTGCATTCTACCATGGCTCTGCCTGGCTCTACTGCATTCTACCATGGCTCTACTTGGCTGTACATGACTCCACTACATGCTACCGTGGCTCTACGTGGCTCTACCTGAATCTACTGCACTCTACCATGGCTCTACTCCATAGTACCATGTGTCTACTTGACACTACATGACTCTACTACATTCTACCATGGCTCTACTTGGCTCTACTTGACTCTACTACATTCTACCATGTCTCTACTTGACTCTACTTGACTCTACTACATGCTACCATGGCTCTACGTGGCTCTACCTGAATCTACTGCACTCTACCATGGCTCTACTCCATAGTACCATGTGTCTACTTGACACTACATGACTCTACTACATTCTACCATGGCTCTACTTGGCTCTACTTGACTCTACTACATTCTACCATGGTTGTACTTGACTCTACTTGACTCTACCATGGCTCAACTTGGCTGTACTTGACTCTACTACAATCTACCATGGCTCTACTCCATTGTACCATGGCTCTACTTGACACTACACGATTCTACTGAATTCTAACATGGGTCTTCTTGACTCTACTTGACTCTCCTACACTCTACCATTGCTCTACTTGGCCCTCCTACAGTCTACCATGGCTCTACTTGGCTCTACTTGACTCTACTACACTCTACTATGGCAGTACTTGGCTCTACTTGACTCTACTACACTCTACCATGTCTCTACTACATTCTACCATGGCTCCACGTCACTCTACGTGACTCTACTACATTCTACCATAGCTCTACTTGACTCTGTATGCCTCTAGTACATTCTATACCATTGCTCATCTTGACCCTACTTGACTCTCCAACACTCTCCGATTCCTCTACTTGGCTCTACTTGGCTCTACTACACTCTACCATGGCTATGCTTGGCTATACTTGACTCTACTACACTCTACCATGGCTCTACTTGCCTCTACTTGACTCTACTACACTCTACCATGGCTCTACTTGACTCGACTACACTCTACCATGGCTCTACTCCATTGTATATCATCGCTCTACTTCACACCACGTGACTCTAGTACATTCTACCATGGCTCTACTTGACACTACATGATTGTACTAAATGCTACCATGCTTCTTCTTGACTCTACTTGACTCTTCTACACTCTATACCATTGCTCTACTTGGCTCGACTACACTACGTGGCTCTACCTGAATCTACTGCACTCTACCATGGCTCTACTCCATAGTACCATGTGTCTACTTGACACTACATGACTCTACTACATTCTACCATGGCTCTGCTTGGCTCTACTTGACTCTACTACACTCTACCATGGCTCTACTTAGCTCTCCTTGACTCTACTACATTCTACCATGGCTCTACTTGACTCTACTTGACTCTACTACATTCTGCCATGGCTCTACTTGACTCTACTTGTCTGCTACACACTACCTTGGCGCTACTACATACTACCATGGATCCACGTGACTCTAGTTGACTCTACTACACTCTACCATGGCTCTACCTCGCTCTACTACATTGTACCATGGCTCTACTTTGCTCTACTTGAGTCCACTACACTCTACCTTGGCTCTACTTGGCTCTACTTGGCTCTACTACACTCTACCATGGCTCTACTCCATTGTATATCATGGCTCTACTTCACACTACATGACTCTGCTACATTCTACCATGGCTCTATAGTTGCCTCTACTACACTCTACCATGGCTCAACTTGGCTCTACTTGACTCTACTACACTCTACCATGGCTCTACTCCATTGTATATCATGGCTCTACTTCACACTACATGACTCTCCTACACTCTACCATGACTCTACTTGACTCTACCTTGCTCTACTAAATTCTACCATGGCTCTACTTGACTCTACATGACTCTAGTACATTCTACCATGGCTCTACTTGGCTCTACTTGACTCTACTTCTCTCTACCATAGCTCTACATGGCTCTATTTGACTCTACTACACTCTACCATGGTTGTACTTGGCAATAGTTGACTCTACTACACCCTACCATGGCTCTAATGGACTCTACTTGACTCTCCTACATTCTGCCATGGCTCTACTTGACTCTACTTGACTCTACTACACCCTACCATGGCTCTACCTGGTTCTACTACATTCTACCATGGCTCTACTTGATTCTACATGACTCTACTACATTCTACCATGGCTCTACTTGACTCTACTTGACTCTACTTCACTCTACCATGGCTCTACTTGGCGCTACTTGAGTCCACTACACCCTAGCTTGGCTCCACGTGGCTGTGCGTGACTGTACTACACTCTACCATGGCTCTACTTGGCTCTACTTGACTGTACTACACTCTACCATGTCTCTACGTCATTCTACCATAGCTCTACTTGACTCTGTATGCCTCTACTACATTCTACCATTGCTCTACGTGACTCTACTTGACTCTCCTACATTCTCCCATGGCTCTACTTGACTCTACTTGACAGTACTACACTCTACCTTTGCTCTACTATATTCTACCATAGCTCCACGTGACTCTACTTGACACTCCTGCATTCTACCATGGCTCTACCTGGCTCTACTACATTCGACCATTGCTCTACTTGGTTCTACATGACTCTACTACATGCAACCGTGGCTCTACTTGACTCTACTACACTCTACCATTGCTCTACTCCATTGTACCATGGCTCTACTTGACATTACATGATTCTATTACATTCTACCATGGCTCTACTTCACTCTACTACACTCTACGATGGCTCTACTTTGCTCTACTTGACTCTACTACACTATTTCATTGCTAGACCTGGCTCTACTTTTCTCTACTACACTCTACCTTAGCTCTACTACATCCTACCATGGATCCACGTGACTCTACTTGACTCTCCTACACTCTACCATGGCTCTACTTTACTCTACTACATTCTACCATGGCTCTACTTGGTTCTACATGACTCTACTACATGCAACCGTGGCTCTACTTGACTCTACTACACTCTCCCATGGCTCTACTCCATTCTACCATAGCTATACTTGACACTACATGACTCTACTACATTCTACCATGGCTCTACTTGACTCTACTTGACTCTACTCCATTCTGCCATGGCTCTACTTGACTCTACTTGACTGTACTACACTCTACCTTGGCTCTACTCCATTGTACCATGGCTCTACTTGACACTACATGTCTCTACTACATTCTACCATGATTCTACTTGATTCTACTACACTCTACGATGCCTCTACTCGGCTCTACTTGACTCTACTACACTATATCATTGCTAGACCTGGCTCTACTTGTCTCTACAACACTGTACCTTGGCTCTACTACATCCTACCACGGATCCACGTGACTCTACTTGACTCTACTACACTCTACCATGGCTCTACCTGGTTCTAGTACATTCTACCATGGCTCTACTTGACTCTACATGACTCTACTACATTCTACCATGGCTCTATTTGACCCTACTTGACTCTACTACATTCTGCCATGGCTCTACTTGACTCTACATGACTGTACTTCACTCTACCTTGGCTCTACTACATTCTACCATGGCTCCACGTGACTCTACTTGACTCTGCTAAATTCTACCATGGCTCTACTTGGTTCTACATGACTCTACTACATGCAACCATGGATCTACTTGACTCTACTATACACTCTCCCATGGCTCTACTCCATTGTACCATAGCTCTACTTGGCACTACATGACTCTACTACATTCTACCATGGCTCTACTTGACTCTACTACACTCTACCATGGCTCTACTTGGCTCTACTTGACTCTACTACACTCTACCATGGCTCTAATTGGCTCTACTTGAGTCCGCTACACCCTACCTTGGCTCAACTCGGCTCTACGTGACTCTACTACACTCTACCATGGCTGTACTTGGATCTACTTGACACTGCTACACTCTGCTATGTCTCTACTACATTCTACCATGGCACCACGTGACTCTACGTGACTCTACTGCATTCTACCATAGCTCTACTTGACTCTGTATGCCTCTACTACATTCTACCATGGCTCTACTTGACTCTACTTGACTCTACTACATTCTGCCATGGCTCTACTTGACTCTACTTGACTGTACTACACTCTACCATGACTCTACTACATTCTAACAATGCTCCATGTGACTCTACTTGACTCTAGTACACACTACCATGGCTATACCTTGCTCTACTACTTTCTACCATTGCTCTACTTGACACTACATGATTCTACTAAATGCTACCATGCTTCTTCTTGACTCTACTTAACTCTTTTACACTCTACCATTGCTCTACTTGGTTCTATAACACTCTACCATAGCTCTACTTGGCTCTACTTGACTCTACTACACTCTACCATGGCTCTACCTGGCTCTACTACATTCTACCATGGCTATACTTGACTCTACATGACTCTACTACATTCTACCATCTCTCTATTTGACTCTACTTGACTCTACTACACTCTACCTTGGCTCTACTTGGCTCTACTTGAATCCACTACACTCTACCTTGCCTCTACTTGGCTCTACTTGACTCTACTACATTCTTCCATGGCTCTACTTGACTCTACTACACTCTACCATGGCTCAACTTGGCTCTACTTGACTCTACTACACTCTACCGTGGCTCTACTCCATTGTACCATGGCTCTCCTTGACACTACATGATTCTACTGAATTCTAACAATGCTCTTTTTGAATCTACTTGACTCTCCTACACTCTACCATTGCTCTACTTGGCTCTACTACACTCTACCATGGCTCTACTTGGCTCTACTTGACTCTACTACACTCTACCATGGCTGTACTTGGCTCTACTTGACTCTACTACACTCTACCATGTCTCTACTACATTCTACCATTGCTCCACGTGACTCTACGTGACTCTACTGCATTCTACCATAGCTCTACTTGACTCTGTATGCCTCTACTACATTCTACCATGGCTCTACTTCACTCTACTTGACTCTACTACATTCTACCATGGGTCTACTTGACTCTACTTGACTGCACTACACTCTACCATGTCTCTACTACATTCTAACAATGCTCCATGTGACTCTACTTGACTCTACTACACACTACCATGGCTCTACCTTGCTCTACTACATTCTACCATGGCTCTCCTTGACACTACATGATTCTACTAAATGCTACAATGCCTCTTCTTGACTCTACTTGACTCTTCTACACTCTACCATTGCTCTACTTGGCTGTACTACACTCTACCATAGCTCTACTTGGTTCTACTTGACTCTACTAGACTCTACCATGGCTCTACTCGTCTCTACTTGACTGTACTACACTCTACCATGTCTCTACTACATTCTACCATGGCACCACATGACTCTACTTGACTCTACTACATTCTACGATAGCTCTACTTGAGTCTGTATACCTCTACTTCATGCTACCATGGCTCTACTTGACTCTATACTTCACTGTACTACACTCTACCTTGGCTCTACTACATTCTAACATGGCTCCACATGACTCTACTTCACTGTACTGCATTCTACCATGGCTCTACCTGACTCTACTGCATTCTACCATGGCTCTACTTGGCTCTACATGACTCTACTACATGCTACCGTGGCTCTACGTGGCTCTACCTGAATCTACTGCACTCTACCATGGCTCTACTCCATAGTACCATGTGTCTACTTGACACTACATGACTCTACTACATTCTACCATGGCTCTGCTTGGCTCTACTTGACTCTACTACACTCTACCATGGCTCTACTTGGCTCTCCTTGACTCTACTACATTCTACCATGGCTCTACTTGACTCTACTTGACTCTACTACATTCTGCCATGGCTCTACTTGACTCTACTTGTCTGCTACACACTACCTTGGCGCTACTACATACTACCATGGATCCATGTGACTCTACTTGACTCTACTACACTCTACCATGGCTCTAGCTCGCTCTACTACATTGTACCATGGCTCTACTTTGCTCTACTTGAGTCCACTACACTCTACCTTGGCTCTACTTGGCTCTACTTGGCTCTACTATACTCTACCATGGCTCTACTCCATTGTATATCATGGCTCTACTTCACACTACATGACTCTGCTACATTCTACCATGGCTCTAGTTGCCTCTACTACACTCTACCATGGCTCAACTTGGCTCTACTTGACTCTACTACACTCTACCATGGCTCTACTCCATTGTATATCATGGCTCTACTTCACACTACATGACTCTCCTACACTCTACCATGACTCTACTTGACTCTAACTTGCTCTATTAAATTATACCATGGCTCTACTTGACTCTACGTGACTCTACTACATTCTACCATGGCTCTACTTGGCTCTACTTGACTCTACTTCACTCTACCATAGCTCTACATGGCTCTATTTGACTCTACTACACTCTACCATGGTTCTACTTGGCAATAGTTGACTCTACTACACCCTACCATGGCTCTACTTGACTCTACTTGACTCTCCTACATTCTGCCATGGCTCTACTTGACTCTACTTGACTCTACTACACTCTACCATGGCTCTACCTGGTTCTACTACATTCTACCATGGCTCTACTTGACTCTACATGACTCTACTACATTCTACCATGGCTCTTCTTGACTCTACTTGACTCTACTTCACTCTACCATGGCTCTGATTGGCTCTACTTGAGTCCACTACACCCTAGCTTGGCTCTACTTGGCTCTGCGTGACTGTACTACACTCTATCATGGCTCTACTTGACTGTACTACACTCTACCATGTCTCTATACTATATTCTACCATGGCTCTACATGACTCTACGTGACTCTACGTCATTCTACCATAGCTCTACTTGACTCTGTATGCCTCTACTACATTCTACCATAGCTCCACGTGACTCTACTTGACACTCCTGCATTCTACCATGGCTCTACCTGGCTCTACTACATTCGACCATTGCTCTACTTGGTTCTACATGACTCTACTACATGCAACCGTAGCTCTACTTGACTCTACTACACTCTACCATTGCTCTACTCCGTTGTACCATGGCTCTACTTGACACTACATGATTCTATTACATTCTACCATGGATCTACTTCACTCTACTACACTCTACGATGGCTCTACTTTGCTCTACTTGACTCTACTACACTATTTCATTGCTAGACCTGGCTCTACTTGTCTCTACTACACTCTACCTTAGCTCTACTACATCCTACCATGGATCCACGTGACTCTACTTGACTCTCCTACACTCTACCATGGCTCTACTTTACTCTACTACATTCTACCATGGCTCTACTTGGTTCTACATGACACTACTACATGCAACCGTGGCTCTACTTGACTCTACTTGACTCTACTTCACTCTACCATAGCTCTACATGGCTCTATTTGACTCTACTACACTCTACCATGGTTCTACTTGGCAATAGTTGACTCTACTACACCCTACCATGGCTCTACTTGACTCTACTTGACTCTCCTACATTCTGCCATGGCTCTACTTGACTCTACTTGACTCTACTACACTCTACCATGGCTCTACCTGGTTCTACTACATTCTACCATGGCTCTACTTGACTCTACATGACTCTACTACATTCTACCATGGCTCTACTTGACTCTACTTGACTCTACTTCACTCTACCATGGCTCTAATTGGCTCTATTTGAGTCCACTACACCCTAGCTTGGCTCTACTTGGCTCTGCGTGACTGTACTACACTCTATCATGGCTCTACTTGGCTCTACTTGACTGTACTACACTCTACCATGTCTCTATACTATATTCTACCATGGCTCTACATGACTCTACGTGACTCTACGTCATTCTACCATAGCTCTACTTGACTCTGTATGCCTCTACTACATTCTACCATAGCTCCACGTGACTCTACTTGACACTCCTGCATTCTACCATGGCTCTACCTGGCTCTACTACATTCGACCATTGCTCTACTTGGTTCTACATGACTCTACTACATGCAACCGTAGCTCTACTTGACTCTACTACACTCTACCATTGCTCTACTCCGTTGTACCATGGCTCTACTTGACACTACATGATTCTATTACATTCTACCATGGATCTACTTCACTCTACTACACTCTACGATGGCTCTACTTTGCTCTACTTGACTCTACTACACTATTTCATTGCTAGACCTGGCTCTACTTGTCTCTACTACACTCTACCTTAGCTCTACTACATCCTACCATGGATCCACGTGACTCTACTTGACTCTCCTACACTCTACCACGGCTCTACTTTACTCTACTACATTCTACCATGGCTCTACTTGGTTGTACATGACTCTACTACATGCAACCGTGGCTCTACTTGACTCTACTACACACTCCCATGACTCTACTCCATTCTACCATAGCTCTACTTGACACTACATGACTCTACCACATTCTACCATGGCTCTACTTGACTCTACTACACTCTACCATAGCTCTACTTGGCTCTACTTGAGTCCACTACACCCTACCTTGGCTCAACTCGGCTCTACGTGACTCTACTACACTCTACCATGGCTGTACTTGGATCTAGTTGACTCTACTACACTCTACCATGTCTCTACTGCATTCTACCATGGCTCCACGTGACTCTACGTGACTCTACTGCATTCTACCATAGCTCTACTTGACTCTGTATGCCCCTACAACATTCTACCATGGCTCTACTTAACTCTACTTGACTCTACTACATTCTGCCATGGCTCTACTTGACTCTACTTGACTGTACTACACTCTACCATGGTTCTACTACATTCTAACAATGCTCCATGTGACTCTACTTGACTCTACTACGCACTACCATGGCTCTACCTTGCTCTACTACATTCTACCATGGCTCTACTTGACACTACATGATTCTACTAAATGCTACCATGCATCTTCATGACTCTACTTGACTCTTCTACACTCTACCATTGCTCTACTTGGCTGTACTTCACTCTACCATAGCTCTACTTGGCTCTACTTGACCCTACTACACTCTACCATGGCTCTTCTCGTCTCTACTTGACTGTACTACACTCTACCATGTCTCTACTACATTCTACCATGGCACCACGTGACTCTACTTGACTCTATTACATTCTACGATAGGTCTACTTGACTCTGTATACCTCTACTTCATGCTACCATGGCTCTACTTGATTCTACTTCACTGTACTACACTCTACCTTGGCTCTACTACATTCTACCATGGCTCCACGTGACTCTAAGTGACTGTAGTGCATTCTACCATGGCTCTAGCTGACTCTACTGCATTCTACCATGGTTCTACTTGGCTCTACATGACTCTGCTACATGCTACCGTGGCTCTACGTGGCTCTACCTGAATCTATACTGCACTCTACCATGGCTCTACTCCATAGTACCATGTGTCTACTTGACACTACATGATTTTACTACTTTCTACCATGGCTCTACTTGGCTCTACTTGACTCTACTACACTCTACCATGGCTCTATTTGGCTCTACTTGACTGTACTACATTCTACGATGGCTCTACTTGACTCTACTTGACTCTACTACATTCTGCCATGGCTCTACTTGACTCTACTTGTCTGCTGCACTCTACCTTGGCGCTACTACATCCTACCATGGATCCACGTGACTCTACTTGACACTACTACACTCTACCATGGCTCTACCTGGCTCTACTACATTCTACCATGCATGGCTCTACTTTGCTCTACTTGAGTCCCCTTCACTCTACCTTGCCTCTACTTGGCTCTACTTGGCTCTACTACACTCTACCATGGCTCTACTCCATTGTATATCATTGCTCTACTTCACACTACATGACTCTGCTACATTCTACCTTGACTCTACTTGCCTCTACTACACTCTACCATGGCTCAACTTGGCTCTACTTGACTCTACTACACTCTACCATGGCTCTACTCTATTGTATATCATGGATCTACTTCACACTACATGACTCTCCTAAACTCTACCATGGCTCTACTTGACTGTACCTTGCTCTACTACATTCTACCATGGCTCTACTTGACTCTACATGACTCTACTACATTCTACCATGGCTCTACTTGGCTCTACTTGACTCTACTACACTCTACCATAGCTCTACTTGGCTCTATTTGACTCTACTACACTCTTCCTTGGCTCTACTTACTTGACTCTACCACATTCTACCATAGTTCTACTTGTCTCTATATGACTCTACTGCATTCTTACATAGCTCTACTTGACTCTGTATGCCTGTACTACATTCTACCATAGCTCGTCTTGACTCTATAGTATACTTGACTCTCCTACATTCTCCCATTGCTCTACTTGGCTCTACTTGGCTCCAATACACTCTACCATGGCTCTACTTGGTAATACTTGACTCTACTACACTCTACCATAGCTATACTTGACTCTACTTGACTCTACTACATTCTGCCATGGCTCTACTTGACTCTACTTGACTGTACTACACTCTACCATGGCTCTACTTGGCTCTACTTCACTCTACTACACTCTACCATGTCTCTACTACATTCTACCATGGCTCCACGTGACTCTACCTGACTCTACTGCATTCTACCATAGCTCTACTTGACTCTGTATGCCACTACTACATTCTACCATTGCTCTACTTGAATCTACTTGACTCTACTACATTCTGCCATGGCTCTACTTGACTCTACTTGACAGTACTACACTCTACCTTTGCTCTACTACATTCTACCATGGCTCCACGTGACTCTACTTGACTCTCCTGCATTCTACCATGGCTCTACCTGGCTCTACTACATTCTACCATGGCTCTACTTGATACTACATGACTCTACTACATGCAACCGTGGCTCTACTTGACTCTACTACACTCTACCATTGCTCTACTCCATTGTACCATGGCTCTACTTGACATTACATGATTCTATTACATTCTACCATGGCTCTACTTCACTCTACTACACTCTACGATGGCTCTACTTTGCTCTACTTGACTCTACTACACTATTTCATTGCTAGACCTGGCTCTACTTGTCTCTACTACACTCTACCTTAGCTCTACTACATCCTACCATGGATCCACGTGACTCTACTTGACTCTCCTACACTCTACCATGGCTCTACTTTACTCTACTACATTCTACCATGGCTCTACTTGGTTCTACATGACACTACTACATGCAACCGTGGCTCTACTTGACTCTACTACACTCTCCCATGGCTCTACTCCATTCTACCATAGCTCTACTTGACACTACATGACTCTAATACATTCTACCATGGCTCTAGTTGACTCTACTACACTCTACCATAGCTCTACTTGGCTCTACTTGAGTCCACTACACTCTACCTTGGCTCTACTTGGCTCTACTTGACTCTACTGCACTCTACCATGGCTCTACTCCATTGTATATCATGGCTCTACTTCACACTACATGACTCTACTACATTCTACCATGGCTCTACTTGACTCTACTTGTCATTACTACACTCTACCATGGCTCTACTTGGCTCTACTTGAGTCCACTACACCCTACCTTGGCTCAACTCAGCTCTACGTGACTCTACTGCACTCTACCATGGCTGTACTTGGATCTACTTGACTCTACTACACTCTACCATGTCTCTACTACATTCTACCATGGCTCCACGTGACTCTACGTGACTCTACTGCATTCTACCATAGCTCTACTTGACTCTGTATGCCTCTACTACATTCTACCATCCCTCTACTTGACTGTACTTGTCTCTACTACATTCTGCCATTGCTCTACTTGACTTTACTTGACTGTACTACACTCTACCATGGTTCTACTACATTCTAACAATGCTCCATGTGACTCTACTTGACTCTACTACACACTACCATGGCTCTTCCTTGCTCTACTACATTCTACCATGGTTCTACTTGACACTACATGATTCTACTAAATGCTACCATGCCTCTTCGTGACTCTACTTGACTCTTCTACACTCTACCATTGCTCTACTTGGCTGTACTACACCCTACCATAGCTCTACTTGGTTCTACTTGACCCTACTACACTCTACCTTGGCTCTACTCGTCTCTACTTGACTGTACTACACTCTACCATGTCTCTACTACATTCTAACATGGCACCACGTGACTCTACTTGACTCTATTACATTCTACGATAGCTCTACTTGACTCTGTGTCCCTCTACTTCAGGCTTCCATGGCTCTACTTGACTCTACTTCACTGTACTACACTCTACCTTGGCTCTACTACATTCTACCATGGCTCCACGTGACTCTAAGTGACTGTACTGCTTTCTACCATGGCTCTACCTGACTCTACTGCATTCTACCATGGTTCTACTTGGCTCTACATGACTCTACTACATGTTACCATGGCTCTAAGTGGCTCTACCTGAATCTACTGCACTCTACCATGGCTCCACTCCATAGTACCATGTGTCTACTTGACACTACATGACCCTACTACATTCTACCATGGCTCTACTTGGCTCTACTTGACTCTACTACACTCTACCATGGCTCTATTTGGCTCTACTTGACTCTACTACATTCTACGATGGCTCTACTTGACTCTACTTGACTCTACTACATTCTGCCATGGTTGTACTTGACTCTACTTGTCTGCTACACTCTACCTTGGCGCTACTACACCCTACCATGGATCCACGTGACTCTACTTGACTCTACTACACTCTACCATGGCTCTACCTGGCTCAACTACATTCTACCATGCATGGCTCTACTTTGCTCTACTTGAGTCCACTACACTCTACCTTGGCTCTACTTGGCTCTACTACACTCTACCATGGCTCTACTCCATTGTATATCATGGCTCTACTTCACACTACATGACTCTGCTACATTCTACCATGGCTCTACTTGCCTCTACTACACTCTACCATGGCTCAACTTGTCTCTACTTGACTCTACTACACTCTACCATGGCTCTACTCCATTGTATATCATGGCTCTACTTCACACTACATGACTCTCCTACACTCTACCATGGCTCTACTTGACTCTACCTTACTCTACTACATTCTACCATGGCTCTACTTAACTCTACATGACTCTACTACATTCTACCATGGCTCTACTTGGCTCTACTTGACTCTACTACACTCTACCATAGCTCTACTTGTCTCTATTTGCCTCTACTACACTCTTCCATGGCTCTATTTACTTGACTCTACTACATTTTACCATAGTTCTACTTGTCTCTATATGACTCTACTGCATTCTTCCATAGCTCTACTTGACTCTGTATGCCTCTACTACATTCTACCATAGCTCGTCTTGACTCTACTTGACTCTCCTACACTCTACCATGGCTCTACTTGGCAATACTTGACTCTACTACACTCTACCATGGCTCTACTTGACTCTACTTGACTCTACTACATTCTGCCATGGCTCTACTTGACTCTACTTGACGGTACTACACTCTACCTTGGCTCTACTCCATTGTACCATGGCTCTACTTGACACTACATGACTCTACTACATTCAACCATGGTTCTACTTGACTCTACTACACTCTACGATGCCTCTACTCGGCTTTACTTGACTCTACTACACTATGTCATTGCTAGACCTGGCTCTACTTGTCTCTACTACACTCTACCTTGGCTCTACTACATCCACCACGGATCCACGTGACTCTACTTGACTCTACTACACACTATCATGGCTCTACCTGGTTCTACTACATTCTACCATGGCTCTACTTGACTCTACATGACTCTACTACATTCTACCATGGCTCTACTTGACTCTACTTGACTCTACTTCACTGTACCATGGCTCTACTTGGCTCTACTAGAGTCGACTACACCCTACCTTGACTCTACTTGGCTCTACGTGACTGTACTACACTCTACCATGGCTCTACTTGGCACTTCATGAATATAATACAATCTACCATGTATCTACTACATTCTACCATGGCTCCACGGCACTCTACACCACTCTACTGCATTCTACCATAGTTCTACTTGACTCTGTATGCCTCTACTACATTCTACCATGGCTCTACTTGACTCTACGGCACTCTACTACATTCTGCCATGGCTCTACTTGACTCTTCTTGACTGTACTATACTCTACCTTGGCTCCACTACATTCTACCATGGCTCCATGTGACTCTTCTTGACTCTGCTACATTCTACAATCGCTCTACTTGGTTCTACATGACTCTACTACATTCAACCGTCGCTCTACTTGACTTCACTACACTCTCCCATGGCTCTACTCCATTGTACCATAGCTCTACTTGACACTACATGACTCTACTACATTCTACCATGTCTCTACCTGATTCTACTACACTCTACCATGGCTCTACTTGGCTCTACTTGAGTCCACTACACTCTACCTTGGCTCTACTTGACTCTACTTGACTCTATTGCACTCTACCATTGCTCTACTCCATTATATATCATGGCTCTACTTCACACTACATTACTCTTCTACATTCTACCATGGCTCTACTTGACTCTACTTGACTCTACTACACTCTACCATGGCTCTACTTGGCTCTACTTGAGTCCACTACAACCTACCTTGGCTCAACTCGGCTCTACGTGACTCTACTACACTCTAGCATGGCTGTACTTTGATGTACTTGACTCTACTACACTCTACCATGTCTCTACTACATTCTACCATGGCTCCACGTGAGTCTACGTGACTCTACTGCATTCTACCATAGCTCTACTTGACTCTGTATGCCTCTACTACATTCTACAATGGCTCTACGTGACTCTACTTGACTCTACTACATTCTGCCATGGCTCTACTTGACTCTACTTTACTGTGCTACACTCTACATTGGCTCTACTACATTCTAACAATGCTCCATGTGACTCTACTTGACTCTACTACACACTACCATGGCTCTACCTTGCTTTACTACATTCTACCATGGCTCTACTTGACACTATATGATTCTACTAAATGCTACCATGCCTCTTCTTGACTCTACTTGACTCTTCTACACTCTACCATGGCTCTACTTTGCTCTACTACATTCTCCCATGGCTATACTTGACTCTACATGACTCTACTACATTCTACCATTGCTCTACTTGACTCTACTTGACTCTACTACACTCTACCATGGCTCTACTTGGCTCTACTTGAATCCACTACACTCTACCTTGGCTCTACTTGGCTCTAATTGACTCTACTACACTCTACCATGGCTCTACTCCATTGTATATCATGGCTCTACTTCACACTACATGACTCTACTACATTCTACCATGGCTCTACTTGACTGTACTACACTCTACCATGTGTGAACTTGGCTCTGCTTGACTCTACTACACTCTATCATGGCTCTACTCCATTGTACCATGTCTCTACTTGACACTACATGATTCTACTGAATTCTAACATGGCTGTTCTTGACTGTACTTGACTCTCCTACACCCTACCGTTGCTCTACTTGGCTCTACTACACTCTACCTTGGCTCTACTTGGCTCTACTTGACTCTACTACACTCTACCATGGCAGTACTTGGCTCTACTTGACTCTACTACACTCTACCATGTCTCTACTGCATTCTACCATGGCTCCACGTGACTCTACGTGTTTCTACTACATTCTACCATAGCTCCACTTGACTCTGTATGCCTCTACTACATTCTACCATTACTCTTCTTGACTCTACTTGACTCTCCTACACTCTCCCATTGCTCTACTTGGCTCTACTTGGCTCTACTACACAGTACCATAGCTCTACTTGCCTCTACTTGACTCTACTACACTCTACCATGGCTCTACTTGACTTTACTACACTCTAACATTGCTCAACTTGGCTCTACTTGACTCTACTACACTCTACCATGGCTCTACTCCATTGTACCATTGCTCTACTTGACACTACATGATTCTACTGAATTCTACCATGGCTCTTCTTGACTCTACTTGATTCCTACCTACACTCTATCATTGCTCTACTTGGCTCTACTACACTCTACCATGGCTCTACTTGACTCTACATGACTCTACTACACTCTACCATGGCTCTACTTGTCTCTACTTGGCTCTACTTGACTCTACTACACTCTACCATGTCTCTACTACATTCTACCATGAATCCACGAGACTCTACGTGACTCTACTGCATTCTATATAGCTCTACTTGACACTGTGTGACTCTACTACATTCTACCATTGCTCTACTTGACTCTACTTGACTCTACTACATTCTGCCATGGCTCTACTTGACTCTACTTGACAGTACTACACTCTACCTTTGCTCTACTACATTCTACCATGGCTCCACGTGACTCTACTTGACTCTCCTGCATTCTACCATGGCTCTACCTGGCTCTACTACATTCTACCATGGCTCTACTTCGTTCTACATGACTCTACTACATGCAACCGTGGCTCTACTTGACTCTACTACACTCTACCATGGCTCTACTCCATTGTACCATGGCTCTACTTGACACTACATTATTCTACTACATTCTACCATGGCTGTACTTCACTCTACTACGCTCTACGATGGCTCTACTTTGCTCTACTTGACTCTACTACACTATATCATTTCTAGACCTGGCTCTACTTGTCTCTACTTTACTCTACCTTAGCTCTACTACATCCTACCATGGATCCACGTGACTCTACTTGACTCTCCTAAACCCTACGACGGCTCTACTTTACTCTACTACATTCTACCATGGCTCTACTTGACTCTACATGACTCTACTACATTCTACCATGGCTCTACTTGACTCTACTTAACTCTACTCCATTCTACCATGGATCTAATTGGCTCTATTTGACTCTACTACACTCTACCATGGCTCTACTTGGCTCTACTTGAGTCCACTACACACTACCTTGGCTCTACTTGGCTCTACGTGATGGTACTACACTCTACCATGGCTCTACTTGGCTCTACTTCACTCTACTGAACTGTACCATGGCTCTACTTGGCCCTTTTAATGAATCTACTACAGTCTACCATGGCTCTACTTGGATCTACTTGACTCTACTACTTTCAACCATTGTTCAACTTGTCTCGATATGACTCTACTGCATTCTACCATAGCTCTACTTGACTCTGTATTCCTCTACTACATTCTACCATGGCTCATCTTGACTCTACTTGACTCTCCTACACTCTCCCATTGCTCTACTTGGCTACACTACACTCTACCATGGCTCTGCTTGGCTCTACTTGACTCTACTACACTCTACCATGGCTCTACTTAACTCTACTTGACTCTACTACATTCTGCCATGGCTCTACTTGACTCTATTTGACTGCACTACACTCTACCTTGGGTATACTCCATTGTACCATGGCTCTACTTGACACTACATGACTCTATACATTCTACAATTGCTCTACTTGACTCTACTACACTCTACGATGGCTCTACTACATTCTACCATGAATCCACGAGTCTCTACGTGACTCTACTGCATTCTATATAGCTCTACTTGACACTGTATGACTCTACTACATTCTACCATTGCTCTACTTGACTCTACTTGACTCTACTTGACTCTACTACATTCTGCCATGGCTCTACTTGACTCTACTTGACAGTACTACACTCTACCTTTGCTCTACTACATTCTACCATGGCTCCACGTGACTCTACTTGACTCTCCTGCATTCTACCATGGCTCTACCTGGCTCTACTACATTCTACCATGGCTCTACTTCGTTCTACATGACTCTACTACATGCAACCGTGGCTCTACTTGACACTACTACACTCTACCATGGCTCTACTCCATTGTACCATGGCTCTACTTGACACTACATTATTCTACTACATTCTACCATGGCTGTACTTCACTCTACTACACTCTACGATGTCTCTACTTTGCTCTACTTAACTCTACTACACTATATCATTTCTAGAGCTGGCTCTACTTGTCTCTACTATACTCTACCTTAGCTCTACTACATCCTACCATGGATCCACGTGACTCTATACTTGACTCTCCTAAACCCTACGATGGCTCTACTTCACTCTACTACATTCTACCATGGCTCTACTTGACTCTACATGACTCTACTACATTCTACCATGGCTCTACTTGACTCTACTTAACTCTACTCCATTCTACCATGGATCTAATTGGCTCTATTTGACTCTACTACACTCTACCATGGCTCTACTTGGCTCTACTTGACTCTACTACTTTCAACCATTGTTCAACTTGTCTCGATATGACTCTACTGCATTCTACCATAGCTCTACTTGACTCTGTATTCCTCTACTACATTCTACCATGGTTCATGTTGACTCTACTTGACTCTCCTACACTCTCCCATTGCTCTACTTGGCTCTACTTGGCTATACTACACTCTACCATGGCTCTGCTTGGCTCTACTTGACTCTACTACACTCTACCATGGCTCTACTTAACTCTACTTGACTCTACTACATTCTGCCATGGCTCTACTTGACTCTATTTGACTGCACTACACTCTACCTTGGGTATACTCCATTGTACCATGGCTCTACTTGACACTACATGACTCTACTACATTCTACAATGGCTCTACTTGACTCTACTACACTCTACGATGCCTCTACTTGGCTCTACTTGACTCTACTACACTATATCTTTGCTATACCTGGCTCTACTTGTCTCTACTACACTCTACCTTAGCTCTACTACATCCTACCATGGATCGACGTGACTCAACTTGACTCTCCTACACTCTACCATGGCTCTACTTTACTCTACTACATTCTACCATGGCTCTACTTGACTCTACATGACTCTACTACATTCTACCATGGCTCTACTTGACTCTACTTGACTCTACTACACTCTACCATGGATCTAATTGGTTCTATTTGACTCTACTACACTCTACCATGGCTCTACTTGGCTCTACTTGACTCTACTACATTCAACCATAGTTCAACTTGTCTCTATATGAATCTACTGCATTCTGCCATAGCTCTACTTGACTCTGCATGCCTCTACTACATTCTACCATGGCTCTTCTTGACTCTACTTGACTCTCCTACTCTCTCCCATTGCTCTACTTGGCTCTACTTGGCTATACTACACTCTACCATGGCTCTGCTTGGCTCTACTTCACTCTACTACACTCTACCATGGCTCTACTTGACTCTACTACGCTCTACCATGGCTCTACTTGACTCTACTTGACTCTACTACATTCTGCCATGGCTCTACTTGACTCTATTTGACTGCACTACACTCTACCTTGGGTGTACTCCATTGTACCATGGCTCTACTTGACACTACATGACTCTACTACATTCTACCATGGCTCTACTTGACTCTACTACACTCTACGATGCCTCTACTTGGCTCTACTTGACTCTACTACACTATATCTTTGCTAGATCTGGCTCTACTTGTCTCTACTACACTCTACCTTGGCTCTACTACATTCCTACCATGGATCCACGTGACTCTACTTGACTTTACTACACTCTACCATGGCTCTACCTGGTTCTACTATATTCTACCATGGCTCTACTTCACTCTACTTGACTCTACTACACTCTATCGTTGCTCTACTTGGCTCTACTTGACTCTACTACACTCTACCATGGCTCTCCTCCATTGTATATCATCGCTCTACTTCACACTACATGACTCTACTACATTCTACCATGGCTCTACTTGACTCTACTACACTCTAACATGCCTCAACTTGGCTCTACTTGACTCTACTACACTCTACCATGGCTCTACTCCATTGTATATCATGGCTCTACTTCACACTACATGACTGTACTACATTCTACCATGGCTCTACTTGAGCCTACTACACTCTACAACACTCTACCAAGGGTCTACTTGGCTCTACTTGAGTCCACTACACTCTACTACATTCTACCATGGCTCCACGTGACTCTACTTGATTCTACTGCATTCTACCATGGCTCTACTTGGCTCTACATGACTCTACTACATGCTACCGTGGCTCTACGTGGCTCTGCCTGCCTCTACTACATTCTACCATGGTTCTACTCCATAGTACCATGTCTCTACTTGACACTACATAACTCTACTACATTCTATCATAGCTCTACTTGGCTCTACTTGACACTACTACACTCTACCATGACTCTACTTGCCTCTACGTCACTCTACCACACTCTACCGTGGCTCTACTTGGCTTTACTTGACTCTACTGCACCCTACCATGGCTCTACTTGGCTCTACTTGACTCTACTACACTCTACCATGTCTCTACTACATTCTACCATGGCTCCACGTTACTCTACGTGACTCTACTACATTCTCTACTACATTCTACCATAGCTCTACTTGACTCTGTATGCCTGTACTACATTCTACCATGGCTCTACTTGACGCTACTTGACTGTACTACATTCTGCCATGGCTCTACTTGACTGTACTTGACTGTACTACACTCTACCTTGGCTCTACTAGATTCTACCATGGCTCCACGTGAATCTACTTGACTCTACTACATTCTACCATGGCTTACATGACTCTACTACATGCTACCTTGGTTCTACTTGCCTCTACACGACTCTACTGCACTCTACTATGGCTCTACTCCATTGTACAATGGCTGTACTTGACACCACTTGACTCTACTACATTCTACCATGGCTCCACGGCACTCTACATGAATGTACTGCATTCTACCATAGTTCTACTTGACTCTGTATGCCTCTACTACATTCTACCATGGCTCTACTTGACTCTACTTGACTGTACTACATTCTGCCATGGCTCTACTTGACTGTACTTGACTGTACTACACTCTACCTTGGCTCTACTACATTCTACCATGGCTCCACGTGACTCTACTTGACTCTGCTACATTCTACCATGGCTATACTTGGTTCTACATGACTCTACTACATGCAACAGTGGCTCTACTTGACTCTACTACACTCTCCCATGGCTCTACTCCATTGTACCATAGCTCTACTTGACACTACATGACTCTACTACATTCTACCATGGCTCTACTTGACTCTACTACATTCTACCATGGCTCTACTTGGCTCTACTTGAGTCCACTACACTCTACCTTGGCTCTACTTGGCTGTACTTGACTCTATTGCACTCTACCATGGCTCTACTCCATTGTATATCATGGCTCTACTTCACACTACATGACTCTACTACATTCTACCATGGCTCTACTTGACTCTACTTGACTCTACTACCCTCTACCATGGCTCTACTTGGCTCTACTTGAGTCCACTACACCCTACCTTGGCTCAACTCGGATCTACGTGACTCTACTACACTCTACCATGGCTGTACTTGGATCTACTTGACTCTACTACACTCTACCATGTCTCTACTACATTCTACCATGGCTCCACGTGACTCTACGTGACTCTACTGCATTCTACCTTAGCTCTACTTCACTCTGTATGCCTGTACTACATTCTACCATGGCTCTACTTCACTCTACTTGACTCTACTACATTCTACCATTGCTCTACTTGACTCTACTGGACTCTACTACATTCTGCCATGGCTCTACTTGACTCTACTTGACTGTACTACACTCTACCATGGCTGTACTACATTCTAACATTGCTCAATGTGACTCTACTTGACTCTACTACACACTACCATGGCTCTACCTTGCTCTACTACATTCTACCATGACTCTACTTGACACTACATGATTCTACTAAATGCTACCATGCGTCTTCTTGACTCTACTTGACTCTTCTACACTCTACCATTGCTCTACTTCGCTCTACTACACTCTACCATAGATCTACTTGGCTCTACTTGACTCTACTACATCTACCATGGCTCTACTCGTCTCTACTTGACTCTACTACATTCTGCCATGGCTCTACTTGACTCTACTTGACTGTACTACACTCTACCTTGGCTCTACTACATTCTAACAATACTCCATGTGACTCTACTTGACTCTACTACACACTACCATGGCTCTACCTTGCTCTACTGCATTCTATCATGGCTCTACTTGACACTACATGATTCTACTAAATGCTACCATGCCTCTTCTTGACTCTACTTGACTCATCTACACTCTACCATGGCTCTACCTTGCTGTACTACATTCTACCATAGCTATACTTGACTCTACATGACTCTACTACATTCTACCATGGCTCTACTTGACTCTACTTGACTCTACTACACTCTACCGTGGCTCTACTGGGCTCTACTTGAATCCACTACACTCTACCTTGGCTCTACTTGGCTCTAATTGACTCTACTACACTGTACCATGACTCTACTCCATTGTATATCATTGCTCTACTTCACACTACATGACTCAACTACATTCTACCACGGCTCTACTTCACTGTACTACACTCTACCATGTCTCAACTTGGCTCTACTTGACTCTACTACACTCTACCATGGCTCTACTCCATTGTACCATGTCTCTACTTGACACTACATGATTCTACTGAATTCTAACATGGCTCTTCTTGACTGTACTTGACTCTTCTACACTCTACCATAGCTCTACTTGGCTCTACTGCACTCTACCTTGGCTCTACTGGGCTCTACTTGACTCTACTACATTCTACCATGGCAGTACGTGGCTCGACTTGACTCTACTACACTCTACAATGTCTCTACTACATTCTACCATGGCTCCACGTGACTCTACGTGACTCTACTACATTCTACCATAGCTCCACTTGACTCTGTATGCCTCTACTACATTCTACCATAGCTCCACTTGACTCTGTATGCCTCTACTACATTCTACCATAACTCTTCTTGACTCTAGTTCACTCTCCTACACTCTCCCATTGCTCTACTTGGCTCTACTTGGCTCTACTACACTGTACCATAGCTCTACTTGGCTCTACTTGACTCTACTACACTCTACCATGGCTCTACTTGACTTTACTACACTCTAACATGGCTCAACTTGGCTCTACTTGACTCTACTACACTCTACCATGGCTCTACTCCATTGTACCATTGCTCTACTTGACACTACATGCTTCTACTGAATTCTACCATGGCTCTTCTTGACTCTACTTGATTTACCTACACTCTATCATTGCTCTACTTGGCTCTACTACACTCTACCATGGCTCTACTTGGCTCTACTTGACTCTACTGCACTCTACCACGTCTCTACTACATTCTACCATGGCTCAACGTTACTCTACGTGACTCTACTACATTCTACCATAGCTCTACTTATCTCTGTATGCCTGTACTACATTCTACCATGGCTCTACTTGACGCTACTTGACTGTACTACATTCTACCATGGCTCTACTTGACTGTACTTGACTGTACTACACTACCTTGGCTCTACTACATTCTACCATGGCTCCACTTGAATCTACTTGACTCTACTACATTCTACCATGGCTTACATGACTCTACTACATGTTACCTTGGTTCTACTTGGCTCTACACGACTCTACTGCACTCTACTATGGCTCTACTCCATTGTACAATGGCTGTACTTGACACTACTTGACTCTACTACATTCTACCATGGCTCTACTTTATTCAACTACACTATACCATTGCTAGTCCTGGCTCTACTTGTCTACTACACTCTACCTTGGTGCTACTACATCCTACCATGGATCCACGTGACTCTACTTGACTCTACTACACCATACCATGGCTTTACCTGGCTCTACTACATTCTACCATGGCTCTACTTTGCTCTACTTGAGTCCACTACACTCTACCTTGGCTCTACTTGGCTCTACTTGACTCTACTATATTCTACCATAGTTCTACTTGTCTCTATATGACTCTACTGCATTCTACCATAGCTCTACTTGACTCTGTATGCCTCTACTACATTCTGCCATGGCTCTACTTGACTCTACTTGACAGTACTACACTCTACCTTTGCTCTACTACATCCTACCATGGATCCACGTGACTCTACTTGACTCTACTACACCATTCCATGGCTTTACCTGGCTCTACTACATTCTACCATGGCTCTACTTTGCTCTACTTGAGTCCACTACACTCTACCTTGGCTCTACTTGGCTCTACTTGACTCTACTATATTCTACCATAGTTCTACTTGTCTCTATATGACTCTACTGCATTCTACCATAGCTCTACTTGACTCTGTATGCCTCTACTACATTCTACCTTGGCTCTTCTTGACTCTACTGGACTCTCCTACACTCTCCCATTCCTCTACTTGTCTCTAATTGGCTCTACTACACTCTACCATGGCTCTACTTGGCTCTACTTGACTCTACTACATTCTACGATGGCTCTACTTGACTCTACTTGACTCTACTACATTCTGCCATGGCTCTACTTGACTCTACTTGTCTGCTACACTCTACCTTGGCGCTACTACATCCTACCATGGATCCACGTGACTCTACTTGACTCTACTACACTCTGCCATGGCTCTACCTGGCTCTACTACATTCTACCATGGCTCTACTTTGCTCTACTTGAGTCCACTACACTCTACCTTGCCTCTACTTGGCTCTACTACACTCTACCATGGCTCTACTCCACTGTATATCATGTCTCTACTTTACACTACATGACTCTGCTACATTCTACCATGTCTCTACTTGCCTCTACTACACTCTACCATGGCTCAACTTGGCTCTACTTGACTCTACTACACTCTACCATGGCTCTACTCTATTGTATATCATGGCTCTAGTTCATACTACATGACTCTCCTACACTCTACCATGGCTCTACTTGACTCTACCTTGTTCTACTACATTCTACCATGGCTCTACTTGACTCTACATTACTCTACTACATTCTACCATGGCTCTACTTGGGTCTACTTGACTCTACTACACTCTACCATAGCTCTACTTGGCTCTATTTGACTCTACTACACTCTACCATGGCTCTACTTACTTGACTCTACTACATTCTACCATAGTTCTACTTGTCTCTATATGACTCTACTGCATTCCACCATAGCTCTACTTGACTCTGTATGCCTCTACTACATTCTACCATAGCTTGTCTTGACTCTACTTGACTCTCCTACATTCTCCCATGTAGAGTCAAGTAGAGTCAAGTAGAGCCATGGTAGAATGTAGTAGAGTCAAGGAGAGCCAAGTAGAGCCATGGTAGAGTGTAGTAGAGTCAAGTAGAGCCAAGCAGAGCCATGGTAGAATGTAGTAGAGTCATGTAGTGTCAAGTAGACACATGGTACTATGGAGTAGAGCCATGGTAGAGTGCAGTAGATTCAGGTAGAGCCACGTAGAGCCACGGTAGCATGTAGTAGAGTCATGTAGAGCCAAGTAGAGGCATGGTAGAATGCAGTAGAGTCAGGTAGAGCCATGGTAGAATGCAGTACAGTGAAGTAGAGTCATGTGGAGCCATGTTAGAATGTAGTAGAGCCAAGGTAGAGTGTAGTACAGTGAAGTAGAGTCAAGTAGAGCCATGGTAGCATGAAGTAGAGGTATACAGACTCAAGTAGAGCTATCGTAGAATGTAGTAGAGTCAAGTAGAGTCATGTGGTGCCATGGTAGAATGTAGTAGAGACATGGTAGAGTGTAGTACAGTCAAGTAGAGACGAGTAGAGCCATGGTAGAGTCTAGTAGAGTCAAGTAGAACCAAGTAGAGCTATGGTAGAGTGTAGTACAGCCAAGTAGAGCAATGGTAGAGTGTAGAAGAGTCAAGTAGAGTCAAGAAGAGGCATGGTAGCATTTAGTAGAATCATGTAGTGTCAAGTAGAGCCATGGTAGAATGTAGTAGAGCAAGGTAGAGCCATGGTAGTGTGTAGTAGAGTCAAGTAGAGTCACATGGAGCATTGTTAGAATGTAGTAGAGACATGGTAGAGTGTAGTGCAGTCAAGTAGAGTCAAGTAGACCCATGGTAGAATGTAGTAGAGTCAAGTAGAGTCAAGTAGAGCCATGGTAGAATGTAGTAGAGGCATACAGAGTCAAGTAGAGCTATGGTAGAATGCAGTAGAGTCACGTAGAGTCACGTGGAGCCATGGTAGAATGTAGTAGAGACATGGTAGAGTGTAGTAGAGTCAAGTAGAGCCAAGTACAGCCATGGTAGAGTGTAGTAGAGTCAAGTAGAGCCACGGTTCCATATAGTAAAGTCATGTAGAACCAAGTAGAGCCATGGTAGAAAGTAGTAGAGTAAAGTAGAGCCGTGGTAGAGTGTAGGAGATTCAAGTAGAGTCACGTGGATCCATGGTAGGATGTAGTAGAGCTAAGGTAGAGTGTAGTAGAGACAAGTAGAGCCAGGTCTAGCAATGAAATAGTGTAGTAGAGTCAAGTAGAGCAAAGTAGAGCCATCGTAGAGTGTAGTAGTGTGAAGTAGAGCCTTGGTAGAATGTAGTAGAGCCAGGTAGAGCCATGGTACAATGCAGGAGAGTCAAGTAGAGTCACATGGAGACATGGTAGAATGTAGTAGAGCAAAGATAGAGTGTAGTACTGTCAAGTAGAGTCAAGTAGAGCCATGGCAGAATGTAGTAGAGTCAAGTAGAGTGAAGTAGAGCAATAGTAGAATGTGGTAGAGGCATACAGAGTCAAGTAGAGCTATGGTAGAATGCAGTAGAGTGACGTAGACTCACGTGGAGCCATGGTAGAATGTAGTAGAGACATGGTAGAGTGTAGTAGAGTCAAGTAGAGCCAAGTAGAGCCATGGTAGAGTGTAGCAGAGTCATGTAGAGTCAAGTAGAGCCATGGTAGAGTGCAGTAGAGCCAAGTAGAGCAATGATAGATTGTAGTTAAATCAAGTAGAGTCAAGGAGAGCCATGGTAGAATTCAGTATAGAATCATGTAGTGTCAAGTAGAGCAATGGTACAATGGAGTAGAGCCATGGTAGAGTGTAGTAGAGTCAACTAGAGCCAAGTTGAGCCATGTTAGAGTGTAGTAGAGTCAAGTAGAGCCATGGTAGAATGTAGTAGAGTCATGTAGTGTGAAGTAGAGAGATTATATGCAATGGAGTAGAGCCATGGTAGAGTGTAGTAGAGTCAAGTAGAGCCACGTAGAGCTATGGTACAGTGTAGTAGAGCCAAGTAGAGCCAAGTAGAGCAATGGGAGTGTGTAGGAGAGTCAAGTAGAGTCAAGAAAAGTAATGGTAGAATGTAGTAGAGGCATACAGAGTCAAGTAGAGCTATGGTAGAATGTAGTAGAGTCATGTAGAGTCACGTGGAGCCATGGTAAAATGTAGTAAAGACATGGTAGAGTGTAGTAGAGTCAAGTAGAGCCAAGTACTGCCATGGTAGAGTGTAGTAGAGTCAAGTAGAGCCAAGTAGAGCCATGGTAGAGTGTAGTAGAGCCAAGTAGAGCAATGGTATAGAGTGTAGGAGAGTCAAGTAGATTCAAGAAGAGCATTGTTAGAATTCAGTAGAATCATGTAGTGTCAAGGAGAGCAATGGTACAATGGAGTAGAGCCACGGTAGAGTGTAGTAGAGTCAAGTAGAGCCAAGTTGAGCCATGGTAGAGTGTAGTAGAGTCAAGTAGAGCCATGGTAGAATGTAGTAGAGTCATGTAGTGTGAAGTAGAGCCATGGTAGAGTGTAGTAGAGTCAAGTAGAGCCAAGTAGAGGCAAGGTAGAGTGTAGTGGATTCAAGTAGAGCCAAGTAGAGCCATGGTAGAGTGTAGTAGAGTCAAGTAGAGTCAAATAGAGCCATGGTAGAATGTAGTAGAGTCATGTAGAGTCAAGTATTGCCATGGTAGAATGTAGTAGAGCCAGGTAGAGCCATGGTAGAGTGTAGTAGAGTCAAGTAGAGTCACGTGGATCCATGGTAGGATGTAGTAGCGCCAAGGTAGAGTGTAGCAGACAAGTAGAGTCAAGTAGAGCCATCCTAGAATGTAGTAGAGTCAAGTAGACCAAGTAGAGCCATGGTAGAGTGCAGTAGAGTCAAGTAGAGCCAAGTAGAGCCATGGTACAATGTAGTAGAGTCATGTAGTGTCAAGTAGACACATGGTACTATGGAGTAGAGCCATGGTAGAGTGGAGTAGATTCAGGTAGAGCCACGTAGAGCCACGGTAGCATGTAGTAGAGTCATGTACAGCCAAGTAGTGCCATGGTAGAATGCAGTAGAGCCAGGTAGAGCCATGGTAGAATGCAGTACAGTCAAGTAGAGTCACGTGGAGCCATGGTAGAATGTAGTAGAGCCAAGGAAGAGTGTAGTACAGTGAAGTAGAGTCAAGTAGAGCCATGGTAGCATGAAGTAGAGGTATACAGAGTCAAGTAGAGCCATCGTAGAATGTAGTAGAGTCAAGTAGAGTCACGCGGTGCCATGGTAGAATGTAGTAGAGACATGGTAGAGTGTAGTACAGTCAAGTAGAGATGAGTAGAGCCATGGTAGAGTGTAGTAGAGTCAAGTAGAGCCAAGTAGAGCTATGGTAGAGTGTTATAGAACCAAGTAGAGCAATGGTAGAGTGTAAAAGAGTCAAGTAGAGTCAAGAAGAGGCATTGTAGCATTTAGTAGAATCATGTAGTGTCAAGTAGAGCCATGGTAGAAAGTAGTAGAGCAAGGTATAGCCATGGTAGTGTGTACTAGAGTCAAGTAGAGTCACATGGAGCATTGTTAGAATGTAGTAGAGTCATGGTAGAGTGTAGTACAGTCAAGTAGAGTCAAGTAGAGCCATGGCAGAATGTAGTAGAGTCAAGTAGAGTCAAGTAGAGCCATGGTAGAATGTAGTAGAGGCATACAGAGTCAAGTAGAGCTATGGTAGAATGCAGTAGAGTCACGTAGAGTCACGTGGTGCCATGGTAGAATGTAGTAGAGACATAGCAGAGTGTAGTAGAGTCAAGTAGATCCAAGTACAGCCATGGTAGAGTGTAGTAGAGTCACGTAGAGCCGAGTTGAGCCAAGGTAGGGTGTAGTGGACTCAAGTAGAGCCAAGTAGAGCCATGGTAGAGTGTAGTAGAGTCAAGTAGAGTCAAGTAGAGCCATGGTAGAATGTAGTAGAGTCATGTAGTGTGAAGTAGAGGCATGATATACAATGGAGTAGAGCCATGGTAGAGTGCAGTAGAGTCAAGTAGAGCCAAGGAGAGCCAAGGTAGAGTGTAGTGGTCTCAAGTAGAGCCAAGTAGAGCCATGGTAGAGCGTAGTAGAGTCAAGTAGAGCCATGGTAGAATGTAGTAGAGTCATGTAGTGTCAAGTAGAGCTATGGTACAATGGAGTAGAGCCATGGGAGAGTGTAGTAGAGTCAAGTAGATCCATGGTTGCATGTAGTAGAGTCATGTAGAACCAAGTAGAGCCATGGTAGAATTTAGCAGAGTCAAGTAGAGTCACGTGGAGCCATGGTAGAATGTAGTAGAGCCAAGGTAGAGTGAAGTACAGTCATGTAGAGTCAAGTAGAGCCATGGCAGAATGTAGTAGAGTCAAGTAGGGTCAAATAGAGCCATGGTAGAATGTAGTAGAGTCATGTAGAGTCAAGTAGAGCCATGGTAGAATGTAGTAGAACCATGTAGAGCGATGGTAGAGTGTAGTAGAGTCAAGTAGAATCACGTGGATCCGTGGTAGGATGTAGTAGAGCCAAGGTACAGTGTTGTAGAGATAAGTAGAGCCAGGTCTAGCAATGATATAGTGTAGTAGAGTCAAGTAGAGCCGAGTAGAGGCATCGTAGAGTGTAGTAGAATCAAGTAGAATCATGGTAGAATGTAGTAGAGACATGTAGTGTCAAGTAGAGCCATGGTACAATGGAGTAGAGCCAAGGTAGAGTGTAGTACAGTCAAGTAGAGTCAAGTAGAGCCATGGCAGAATGGAGTAGAGTCAAGTAGAGTCAAGTAGAGCCATGGTAGAATGTAGTAGAGTCATGTAGTGTCAAGTATAGCTATGGTAGAATGGAGTAGAGCCATGGGAGAGTGTAGTAGAGTCAAGTAGAGCCACGGTTGCATGTAGTAGAGTCATGTAGAACCAAGTAGAGCCATGGTAGAATGTAGTAGAGTAAAGTAGAGCCATGGTTGAGTGTAGGAGAGTCAAGTAGCTAGAGTCACGTGGATCCATGGTAGGATGTAGTAGAGCTAAGGTAGAGTGTAGTAGAGACAAGTAGAGCCAGGTCTAGCAATGAAATAGTGTAGTAGAGTCAAGTAGAGCAAAGTAGAGCCATCGTAGGGTGTAGTAGAGTGAAGTAGAGCCATGGTAGAATGTAATAGAATAATGTAATGTCAAGTAGAGCCATGGTACAATGGAGTAGAGCAATGGTAGAGTGTAGTAGAGTCAAGTAGAGCCACGGTTGCATGTAGTAGAGTCATGTAGAACCAAGTAGAGCCATGGTAGAATGTAGTACAGCCAGGTAGAGCCATGGTAGAATGCAGGAGAGTCAAGTAGAGTCACGTGGAGCCATGGTAGAATGTAGTAGAGCAAAGGTAGAGTGTAGTACTGTCAAGTAGAGTCAAGTAGAGCCATGGCAGAATGTAGTAGAGTCAAGTAGATTCAAGTAGAGCAATGGTAGAATGTAGTAGAGGCATACAGAGTCAAGTAGAGCTATGGTAGAATGCAGTAGAGTCAGGTAGAGTCACGTGGAGCCATGGTAGAATGTAGTAGAGACATGGTAGAGTGTAGTAGAGTGAAGTAGAGCCAAGTAGAGCCATGGTAGAGTGTAGTACAGTCAAGTAGAGTCAAGTAGAGCCATGGCAGAATGTAGTAGAGTCAAGTAGAGTCAAGTATATCTATGGTAGAGTGTAGTAGAGTCAAGTATTACCAAGTAGAGCTATGGTAGAGTGTATTGGAGCCAAGTAGAGCCAAGTAGAGCAATGGGAGAATGTAGGAGAGTCAAGTAGAGTCAAGACGAGCTATGGTAGAATGTAGTAGAGGCATACAGAGTCAAGTAGAGCTATGGAAGAATGCAGTAGAGTCATATAGAGACAAGTAGAACTACGGTAGAATGTGGTAGAGTCAAGTAAGTAGAGCCAAGGAAGAGTGTAGTATAGTCAAATAGAGCCAAGTAGAGCTATGGTAGAGTGTAGTAGAGTCAAGTAGAGCCAAGTAGAGCCATGGTAGAATGTAGTAGAGTCATGTAGAGTCAAGTAGAGCCATGGTAGAATGTAGTAGAGCAAGGTACAGTCAAGTAGAGCCATGGTAGAGTGTAGGAGAGTCATGTAGTGTGAAGTAGAGCCATGATATACAATGGAGTAGAGCGATGGTAGAGTGTAGTAGAGTCAAGTAGAGCCAAGTTCAGCCATGGTAGAGTGTAGTAGAGGCAAGTAGAGCCAAGGTAGAATGTAGCAGAGTCATGTAGTGTGAAGTAGAGCAATGATATACAATGGAGTAGAGCCATGGTAGAGTGTAGTAGAGCCAAGTAGAGCCAAGTAGAGCCAAGGTAGAGTGTAGGGGACTCAAGTAGAGCAAAGTAGAGCCATGCATGGTAGAATGTAGTAGACCCAGGTAGAGCCATGGTAGAGTGTAGTAGAATCAAGTAGAGTCACGTGGATCCATGGTAGGATGTAGTAGCGCCAAGGTAGAGTGTAGCAGACAAGTAGAGTCAAGTAGAGCCATGGCAGAATGTAGTAGAGTCAAGTAGAGTCAAGTAGAGCCATCGTAGAATGTAGTAGAGTCAAGTAGAGCCAAATAGAGCCATGGTAGAGTGTAGTAGAGTCAAGTAGAGCCAAGTAGAGCCATGGTACAATGTAGTAGAGTCATGTAGTGTCAAGTAGACACATGGCACTATGGAGTAGAGCCATGGTAGAGTGCTGTAGATTCAGGTAGAGCCACGTAGAGCCACGGTAGCATGTAGTAGAGTCATGTAGAGCCAAGTAGAACCATGGTAGAATGCAGTAGAGTCAGGTAGAGCCATGGTAGAGTGTAGTACAGTGAAGTAGAATCAAGTAGAGCCATGGTAGCATGTAGTAGAGGTATACAGAGTCAAGTAGAGCTATCGTAGAATGTAATAGAGTCAAGTTGAGTCACGTGGTGCCATGGTAGAATGTAGTAGAGACATTGTAGAGTGTAGTACAGTCAAGTAGAGACGAGAAGAGCCATGGTAGAGTGTAGTAGGGTCAAGTAGAGCCAAGTAGAGCTATGGTAGAGTGTAGTACAGCCAAGTAGAGCAACGGTAGAGTGTAGAAGAGTCAAGTAGAGTCAAGAAGAGGCATGGTAGCATTTAGTAGAATCATGTAGTGTCAAGTAGAGCCATGGTAGAATGTAGTAGAGCAAGGTAGAGCCATGGTAGTGCGTAGTAGAGTCAAGTAGGGTCACATGGAGCATTGTTAGAATGTAGTAGAACCATGGTAGAGTGTAGTACAGTCAAGTAGAGTCAAGTAGAGCCATGGCAGAATGTAGTAGAGTCAAGTAGAGTTAAGTAGAGCCATGGTAGAATGTAGTAGAGGCATACAGAGTCAAGTAGATCTATGGTAGAATGCAGTAGAGTCATGTAGAGTCACGTGGAGCCATGGTAGAATGCAGTAGAGACATGGTAGAGTGTAGTAGAGTCAAGTAGATCCAAGTACAGCCATGGTAGAGTGTAGTGGAGTCACGTAGAGCCGAGTCGAGCCAAGGTAGGGTGTAGTGGACTCAAGTAGAGCCAAGTAGAGCTATGGTAGAGTGTAGTAGAGTCAAGTAGAGCCATGGTAGAATGTAGTAGAGTCATGTAGTGTCAAGTAGAGCTATGGTAGAATGGAGTAGAGTCATGGGAGAGTGTAGTAGAGTCAAGTAGAGCCACGGTTGCATGTAGTAGAGTCATGTACAACCAAGTAGAGCCATGGTAGAATGTAGTAGAGTAAAGTAGAGCCGTGGTAGAGTGTAGGAGAGTCAAGTAGAGTCACGTGGATCCATGGTAGGATGTAGTAGAGCTAAGGTAGAGTGCAGTAGAGAAAAGTAGAGCCAGGTCTAGCAATGAAATAGTGTAGTAGAGTCAAGTAGAGCAAAGTAGAGCCATCGTAGAGTGTAGTAGAGTGAAGTAGAGCCATGGTAGAATGTAATAGAATCATGTAGTGTCAAGTAGAGCCATGGTACAACGGAGTAGAGCAATGGTAGAGTGTAGTAGAGTTAAGTAGAGCTACGGTTGCATGTAGTAGAGTCATGTAGAACCAAGTAGAGCAATGGTCGAATGTAGTAGAGCCAGGTAGAGCCATGGTAGAATGCAGGAGTGTCAAGTAGAGTCACATGGAGCTATGGCAGAATATAGTAGAGCAAAGGTAGAGTGTAGTACTGTCAAGTAGAGTCAAGTAGAGCCATGGGAGAATGTAGGAGAGTGAAGTAGAGTCACGTAGAGCAATGGTAGAATGTAGTAGAGGCATACAGAGTCAAGTAGAGCTATGGCAGAATGACGTAGAGACATGGTAGAGTTTAGTACAGTCAAGTAGAGCCAAGTAGAGCCATGGTAGAGTGTAGTACAGTCACGCAGAGCCAAGTAGAGCCAAGCTAGGGTGTAGTGGACTCAAGTAGAGCCAAGTAGAGCCATGGTAGAGTGAAGTAGAGTCAAGTAGAGTCAAGTAGAGCCATGGTAGAATGTAGTAGAGTCATGTAGAGTCAAGTAGAGCCATGGTAGAATGTAGTAGAACCAGGTAGAGCCATGGTAGAGTGTAGTAGAGTCAAGTAGAGTCAAGTAGAGCCATGGCAGAATGTAGGAGAGTCAAGTAGAGTCCATTAGAGCCATGGTAGGGTGTAGTAGAGTCAACTATTGCCAAGTAGAACCATGGTAGAGTGTAGTAGAGTCAAATAGAGCCATTTAGAGCTATGGTAGAGAGAAGTAGAGTCATGTAGAGTCACGTGGAGCCATGGTAAAATGTAGTAGAGACATGGTAGAGTGTAGTAGAGTCAAGTAGAGCCAAGTACTGCCATGGTAGAGTGTAGTAGAATCAAGTAGAGCCAAGTAGAGCCATGGTAGAGTGTAGTAGAGCCAAGTAGAGCAATGGTAGAGTGTAGGAGAGTCAAGTAGATTCAAGAAGAGCATTGTTAGAATTCAGTAGAATCATGTAGTGTCAAGGAGAGCCATGGTACAATGGAGTAGAGCCACGGTAGAGTGTAGTAGAGTCAAGTAGAGCCAAGTTGAGCCATGGTAGAGTGTAGTAGAGTCAAGTAGAGCCATGGTAGAATGTAGTAGAGTCATGTAGTGTGAGGTAGAGCCATGATATACAATGGAGTAGATCCATGGTAGAGTGTAGTAGAGTCAAGTAGAGCCAAGTAGAAGCAAGGTAGAGTGTAGTGGATTCAAGTAGAGCCAAGTAGAGCCATGGTAGAGTGTAGTAGTCAAGTAGAGTGAAATAGAGCCATGGTAGAATGTAGTAGAGTCATGTAGAGTCAAGTATAGCCATGGTAGAATGTAGTAGAGCCAGGTAGAGCCATGGTAGAGTGTAGTAGAGTCAAGTAGAGTCACGTAGATCCATGGTAGGATGTAGTAGCGCCAAGGTAGAGTGTAGCAGACAAGTAGAGTCAAGTAGAGCCATGGCAGAATGTAGTAGAGTCAAGTAGAGACAAGTAGAGCCATCCTAGAATGTAGTAGAGTCAAGTAGACCAAGTAGAGCCATGGTAGAGTGCAGTAGAGTCAAGTAGAGCCAAGTAGAGCCATGGTACAATGTAGTAGAGTCATGTAGTGTCAAGTAGACACATGGTACTATGGAGTAGAGCCATGGTAGAGTGGAGTAGATTCAGGTAGAGCCATGTAGAGCCACGGTAGCATGTAGTTGAGTCATGTACAGCCAAGTAGTGCCATGGTAGAATGCAGTAGAGCCAGGTAGAGCCATGGTAGAATGCAGTACAGTCAAGTAGAGTCACGTGGAGCCATGGTAGAATGTAGTAGAGCCAAGGAAGAGTGTAGTACAGTGAAGTAGAGTCAAGTAGAGCCATGGTAGCATGAAGTAGAGGTATACAGAGTCAAGTAGAGCCATCGTAGAATGTAGTAGAGTCAAGTAGAGTCACGCGGTGCCATGGTAGAATGTAGTAGAGACAGGGTAGAGTGTAGTACAGTCAAGTAGAGATGAGTAGAGCCATGGTAGAGTGTAGTAGAGTCAAGTAGAGCCAAGTAGAGCTATGGTAGAGTGTTATAGAACCAAGTAGAGCAATGGTAGAGTGTAAAAGAGTCAAGTAGAGTCAAGAAGAGGCATGGTAGCATTTAGTAGAATCATGTAGTGTCAAGTAGAGCCATGGTAGAAAGTAGTAGAGCAAGGTATAGCCATGGTAGTGTGTACTAGAGTCAAGTAGAGTCACATGGAGCATTGTTAGAATGTAGTAGAGTCATGGTAGAGTGTAGTACAGTCAAGTAGAGTCAAGTAGAGCCATGGCAGAATGTAGTAGAGTCAAGTAGAGTCAAGTAGAGCCATGGTAGAATGTAGTAGAGGCATACAGAGTCAAGTAGAGCTATGGTAGAATGCAGTATAGAGTCACGTAGAGTCACGTGGTGCCATGGTAGAATGTAGTAGAGACATAGCAGAGTGTAGTAGTGTCAAGTAGATCCAAGTACAGCCATGGTAGAGTGTAGTAGAGTCACGTAGAGCCGAGTTGAGCCAAGGTAGGGTGTAGTGGACTCAAGTAGAGCCAAGTAGAGCCATGGTAGAGTGTAGTAGAGTCAAGTAGAGTCAAGTAGAGCCATGGTAGAATGTAGTAGAGTCATGTAGTGTGAAGTAGAGGCATGATATACAATGGAGTAGAGCCATGGTAGAGTGCAGTAGAGTCAAGTAGAGCCAAGGAGAGCCAAGGTAGAGTGTAGTGGTCTCAAGTAGAGCCAAGTAGAGCCATGGTAGAGTGTATAGTAGAGTCAAGTAGATCCATGGTTGCATGTAGTAGAGTCATGTAGAACCAAGTAGAGCCATGGTATAGAATTTAGCAGAGTCAAGTAGAGTCACGTGGAGCCATGGTAGAATGTAGTAGAGCCAAGGTAGAGTGAAGTACAGTCATGTACAGTCAAGTAGAGCCATGGCAGAATGTAGTAGAGTCAAGTAGGGTCAAATAGAGCCATGGTAGAATGTAGTAGAGTCATGTAGAGTCAAGTAGAGCCATGGTAGAATGTACTAGAACCAGGTAGAGCCATGGTAGAGTGTAGTAGAGTCAAGTAGAATCACGTGGATCCGTGGTAGTATGTAGTAGAGCCAAGGTACAGTGTTGTAGAGACAAGTAGAGCCAGGTCTAGCAATGATATAGTGTAGTAGAGTCAAGTAGAGCCGAGTAGAGGCATCGTAGAGTGTAGTAGAATCAAGTAGAATCATGGTAGAATGTAGTAGAGACATGTAGTGTCAAGTAGAGCCATGGTACAATGGAGTAGAGCCAAGGTAGAGTGTAGTACAGTCAAGTAGAGTCAAGTAGAGCCATGGCAGAATGGAGTAGAGTCAAGTAGAGTCAAGTAGAGCCATGGTAGAATGTAGTAGAGTCATGTAGTGTCAAGTATAGCTATGGTAGAATGGAGTAGAGCCATGGGAGAGTGTAGTAGAGTCAAGTAGAGCCACGGTTGCATGTAGTAGAGTCATGTAGAACCAAGTAGAGCCATGGTAGAATGTAGTAGAGTAAAGTAGAGCCATGGTAGAGTGTAGGAGAGTCAAGTAGAGTCACGTGGATCCATGGTAGGATGTAGTAGAGCTAAGGTAGAGTGTAGTAGAGAAAAGTAGAGCCAGGTCTAGGAATGAAATAGTGTAGTAGAGTCAAGTAGAGCAAAGTAGAGCCATCGTAGAGTGTAGTAGAGTGAAGTAGAGCCATGGTAGAATGTAATAGAATCATGTAATGTCAAGTAGAGCCATGGTACAATGGAGTAGAGCAATGGTAGAGTGTAGTAGAGTCAAGTAGAGCCACGGTTGCATGTAGTAGAGTCATGTAGAACCAAGTAGAGCAATGGTCGAATGTAGTAGAGCCAGGTAGAGCCATGGTAGAATGCAGGAGTGTCAAGTAGAGTCACGTGGAGCTATGGTAGAATATAGTAGAGCAAAGGTAGAGTGTAGTACTGTCAAGTAGAGTCAAGTAGAGCCATGGGAGAATGTAGGAGAGTCAAGTAGAGTCACGTAGAGCAATGGTAGAATGTAGTAGAGGCATACAGAGTCAAGTAGAGCTATGGTAGAATGACGTAGAGACATGGTAGAGTGTAGTACAGTCAAGTAGAGCCAAGTAGAGCCATGGTAGAGTGTAGTACAGTCACGCAGAGCCAAGTAGAGCCAAGCTAGGGTGTAGTGGACTCAAGTAGCGCCAAGTAGAGCCATGGTAGAGTGAAGTAGAGTCAAGTAGAGTCAAGTAGAGCCATGGTAGAATGTAGTAGAGTCATGTAGAATCAAGTAGAGCCATGGTAGAATGTAGTAGAACCAGGTAGAGCCATGGTAGAGTGTAGTAGAGTCAAGTAGAGTCAAGTAGAGCCATGGCAGAATGTAGGAGAGTCAAGTAGAGTCCATTAGAGCCATGGTAGGGTGTAGTAGAGTCAACTATTGCCAAGTAGAACCATGGTAGAGTGTAGTAGAGTCAAATAGAGCCATGTAGAGCTATGGTAGAGAGAAGTAGAGTCAAGTAGAGCCAAGTAGAGCCATGGTAGAATGTAGTAGAGTCATGTAGAGTCAAGTAGAGCCATGGTAGAATTTAGTAGAGCAAGGTAGAGTCAAGTAGAGTCATGGTAGAGTGTAGGACAGTCATGTAGTGTGAAGTAGAGCCATGATATACAATGGAGTAGAGCCATGGTAGAGTGTAGTAGAGTCAAGTAGAGCCAAGTTGAGCCATGGTAGAGTGTAGTAGAGGCAACTAGAGCCATGGTAGAATGTAGCAGAGTCATGTAGTGTGAAGTAGAGCCATGATATACAATGGAGTAGAGCCATGGTAGAGTGTAGTAGAGCCAAGTAGAGCCAAGTAGAGCCAAGGTAGAGTGTAGTAGAGCGAGGTAGAGCCATGGTAGAGTGTAGTAGAGTCAACTAGAGTCACGTGGATCAATGGTAGTATGTAGTAGCGCCAAGGTAGAGTGTAGCAGACAAGTAGAGTCAAGTAGAGCCATGGCAGAATGTAGTAGAGTCAAGTAGAGTCAAGTAGAGCCATCGTAGAATGTAGTAGAGTCAAGGAGAGCCAAGTAGAGCCATGGTAGAGTGTAGTAGAGTCAAGTAGAGCCAAGCAGAGCCATGGTAGAATGTAGTAGAGTCATGTAGTGTCAAGTAGACACATGGTACTATGGAGTAGAGCCATGGTAGAGTGCAGTAGATTCAGGTAGAGCCACGTAGTATAGTCGAGCCAAGTAGAGCAATGGTATAGAGTGTAGAAGAGTCAAGTAGAGTCAAGAAGAGGCATGGTAGCATTTAGTACAAACATGTAGTGTCAAGTAGAGCCATGGTAGAATGTACTAGAGTCACGTAGTGTGAAGTAGAGCGACGATATACAATGGAGTAGAGCCATGGTAGAGTGTAGTCGAGTCAAGTAGAGCCATGGTAGAGTGTAGTAGAGTCAAGTAGAGGCAAGTAGAGCCATGGTAGAGTGTAGTAGAGTCAAGTATAGCCAAGCATAGCCATGGTAGAGTGTAGTAGAGCCAAGTAGAGCCAAGTAGAGGAATCCGGCGGAGAGTGTTGGAGAGTCAAGTAGGGTCAAGATGAGCAATGGTAGAATGTACTAGAGGCATACAGAGTGAAGTAGAGCTATGGTAGAATGTAGTAGAGTCACGTAGAGTCACGTGGAGCCATGGTAGAATGTAGTAGAGACATGGTAGAGTGTAGTAGAGTCAAGTAGAGCCAAGTACTGCCATGGTAGAGTGTAGTAGAGTCAAGTAGAGCCAAGTAGAGCCATGGTAGAGTGTAGGAGGGCCAAGTAGAGAAATGGTAGAGTGTAGGAGAGTCAAGTAGAGTCAAGAAGAGGCATGGTAGCATTTAGTACAAACATGTAGTGTCAAGTAGAGCCATGGTAGAATGTACTAGAGTCACGTAGTGTGAAGTAGAGCGATGATATACAATGGAGTAGAGCCATGGTAGAGTGTAGTCGAGTCAAGTAGAGCCATGGTAGAGTGTAGTAGAGTCAAGTAGAGGCAAGTAGAGCCATGGTAGAGTGTAGTAGAGTCAAGTATAGCCAAGCATAGCCATGGTAGAGTGTAGTAGAGCCAAGTAGAGCCAAGTAGAGGAATCGGAGAGTGTTGGAGAGTCAAGTAGGGTCAAGATGAGCAATGGTAGAATGTACTAGAGGCATACAGAGTCAAGTAGAGCTATGGTAGAATGTAGTAGAGTCACGTAGAGTCACGTGGAGCCATGGTAGAATGTAGTAGAGACATGGTAGAGTGTAGTAGAGTCAAGTAGAGCCAAGTACTGCCATGGTAGAGTGTAGTAGAGTCAAGTAGAGCCAAGTAGAGCCATGGTAGAGTGTAGGAGGGCCAAGTAGAGCAATGGTACAGTGTAGGAGAGTCAAGTAGAGTCAAGAAGACCCATGTTAGAATTCAGTAGAATCGTGTAGTGTCAAGTAGAGCCATGGTACAATTGAGTAGAGCCATGGTAGAGTGTAGTAGAGTCAAGTACAGCCAAGTTGAGCCATGGTAGAGTCAAGTAGAGTCAAGTACAACCATGGTAGAATGTAGTAGAGTCAAGCAGAGCCAAGTAGAGCCATGGTAGAATGTAGTAGAGTCATGTAGTGTCAAGTAGACACATGGTACTATGGAGTAGAGCCATGGTAGAGTGCAGTAGATTCAGGTAGAGCCACGTAGAGCCATGGTAGCATGTAGTAGAGTCAAGTAGAGTCAAGTAGAGACATGGTAGAATGTAGTAGAGTCAAGTAGAGCCAAGTAGAGCCATGGTAGAATGTAGTAGAGTCATGTAGTGTCAAGTAGACACATGGTACTATGGAGTAGAGCCATGGTAGAGTGCAGTAGATTCAGGAAGAGCCACGTAGAGCCACGGTAGCATGTAGTGGAGTCATGTACAGCCAAGTAGAGCCATGGTAGAATGCAGTAGAGCCAGGCAGAGCCATGGTAGAATGCAGTACAGTCAAGTAGAGTCACGTGGAGCCATGGTAGCATGTAGTAGAGGTATAACGAGTCAAGTAGAGCTATCGTAGAATGTAGTAGAATCAAGTAAAGTCACGTGGTCCCATGGTAGAATGTAGTAGAGACATGGTAGAGTGTAGTACAGTCCAGTAGAGACGAGTAGAACCATGGTAGAGTGTAGTAGAGTCAAGTAGAGCCAAGTAGAGCCATGGTAGAGTGTAGTAGAATGAAGTAGAGCCAAGTAGAGCTATGGTAGAGTGTAGTAGAGCCAAGTATAGAGCGATGGTATAGAGTGTAGAAGAGTCAAGTAGAGTCAAGAAGAGGCATGGTAGCATTTAGTACAATCATGTAGTGTCAAGTAGAGCCACGGTAGAATGTAGTAGAGTCATGTAGTGTGAAGTAGAGCGATGATATACAATGGAGTAGAGCCATGGTAGAGTGTAGTAGAGTGAAGTAGAGCCATGGTAGACTGTAGTAGAGTCAAGTAGAGGCAAGTAGAGCCATGGTAGAGTGTAGTAGAGTCAAGTATAGCCAAGTATAGCCATGGTAGAGTATAGTAGAGACAAGTAGAGCCAAGTAGAACTATGGGAGAGTGGAGGAGAGAGTCAAGTAGAGTCAAGAAGAGCAATGGTAGAATGTACTAGAGGCATACAGAGTCAAGTAGAGCTATGGTAGAATGTAGTAGAGGCACGTAGAGTCACGTGGAGCCATGGTAAAATGTAGTAGAGACATGGTAGAGTGTAGTAGAGTGAAGTGGAGCGAAGTACTGCCATGGGAGAGTGTAGTAGAGTCAAGTAGATCCAAGTACAGCCATGGTAGAGTGTAGTAGAGTCACGTAGAGCCGAGTTGACCCAAGGTAGGGTGTAGTGGACTCACGTAGAGCCAAGTAGAGCCATGGTAGAGTGTAGTAGAGTCAAGTAGAGTCAAGTAGAGCAATGGTAGAATCTTGTAGAGTCATGTAGTGTGAAGTAGAGCCATGATATACAATGGAGTAGAGCTATGGTAGAGTGTAGTAGAGTCAAGTAGAGCCAAGTAGAACCATGGTAGAGTGTAGTGGACTCAAGTAGAGCCAAGTAGAGGCATGGTAGAGTGTAGTAGAGTCAAGTAGAGCCATGGTAGAATGTAGTAGAGGCATACAGAATCAAGTAGAGCTATGGTAGAATGCAGTAGAGTCACGTAGAGTCACGTGGAGCCATGGTAGAATGTAGTAGAGACATGGTAGAGTGTAGTAGAGTCAAGTAGATCCAAGTACAGCCAAGGTAGAGTGTAGTGGACTCAAGTAGACTCAAGTAGAGCCAAGGTAGAGTGTAGTACAGTCAAGTAGAGTCAAGTAGATCCATGGTAGAGTGTAGTAGAGTCAAGTAGAGCCAAGCAGAGCCATGGTAGAGTGTAGTATAGCCAAGTACAGCCATGTAGAGCAATGGGAGAGTGTAGGAGAGTCAAGTAGAGTCAAGAAGAGCCATGGTAGAATATAGTAGAGGCATACAGAGTCAAGTAGAGCTATGGTAGAATGCAGTAGAGTCATATAGAGACAAGTTGAACTATGGTTCAATGTAGTAGAGTCAAGTAGAGCCATGGTAGAGTGTAGTAGATTCAAATAGAGACAAGTAGAGCCATGGTAGAGTGTAGTAGAGTCAAGTAGAGTCAAGTAGAGCCATGGTAGAATGTAGTAGAGACATGTAGTGTGAAGTAGAGCCATGATATACAATGGAGTAGAGCCATGGTAGAGTGCAGTAGAGTCAAGTAGACCCAAGTAGAGCCAAGGTAGAGTGTAGTGGACTCAAGTAGACTCAAGTAGAGCCAAGGTAGAGTGTAGTACAGTCAAGTACAGTCAAGTAGATCCATGGTAGAGTGTAGTGGAGTCAAGTAGAGCCAAGCAGAGCCATGGTAGAGTGTAGTATAGCCAAGTAGAGCCAAGTAGAGCAATGGGAGAGTGTAGGAGAGTCAAGTAGAGTCAAGAAGAGCCATGGTAGAATGTAGTAGAGGCATACAGAGTCAAGTAGAGCTATGGAAGAATGCAGTAGAGTCATATAGAGACAAGTAGAACTATGGTGGAATGTAGTAGAGTCAAGTAGATCCAAGTAGAGCCATGGTAGACTGTAGTTGATTCATTAAAAGGGCCAAGTAGAGCCATGGTACAGTTCAGTATAGAGTGAAGTAGAGCCAAGTAGAGCCATGGTAGAGTGTAGTACCGTCACGTAGAGCCAAGTAGAGCCAAGGTAGTGTGTAGTGGACTCAAGTAGAGCCAAGTAGAGCCATGGTAGAGTGCAGTAGAGTCAAGTAGAGTCAAGTAGAGCCATGGTAGAATGTAGTAGAGGCATGTAGTGTGAAGTAGAGCCATGATATACAATGGAGTAGAGCCAAGTAGAGCCAAGGTAGAGTGTAGTGGACTCAAGTAGAGCCAAGTAGAGCCATGGTAGAGTGTAGTAGAGTGAAGTAGAGCCACGGTTTCATGTAGTAGAGTCATGTAGAACCAAGTAGAGCCATGGTAGAATGTAGTAGAGCCAGTTAGTGCCATGGTAGAATGCAGCAGAGTCAAGTAGAGTCACGTGGAGCCATGGTAAAATGTAGTAGAGGAAAGGTAGAATGTAGTACTGTCAAGTAGAGTCAAGTAGAGCCATGGCAGAATGTAGCAGAGTCAAGTAGAGTCAAGTAGAGCAATGGTAGAATTTAGTATAGGCATACAGAGTCAAGTAGAGCTATGGTAGAATGCAGTAGAGTCACGTAGAGTCAGGTGGAGCCATGGTAGAATGTAGTAGAGACATGGTAGAGTGTAGTAGAGTCAAGTAGAGCCAAGTAGAGCCATGGTAGAGTGTAGTAGAGTCATGTAGAGTCAAGTAGAGCTATGGTAGAGTGTAGTAGAGCCAAGTAGAGCAATGATAGAGTGTATGTAAGTCAAGTAGGGTCAAGAAGAGCCATGGTAGAATTCAGTAGAATCATGTAGTGTGAAGTAGAGCCATGGTACAATGGAGTAGAGCCATGGTAGAGTGTAGTAGAGTCAAGTAGAGCCAAGTTGAGCCATGGTAGAGTGTAGTAGAGTCAAGTAGATCCATCGTAAAATGTAGTAGAGTCATGTAGTGTGAAGTAGAGCCATGATATACAATGGATTAGAGCCATGGTAGAGTGTAGTAGAGTCAAGTAGAGCGAAGTAAAACCAAGGTAGAGTGTAGTGGATTCAAGTAGAGCCAAGTAGAGCCATGGTAGAGTGTAGTAGAGTCAAGTAGAGTCAAGTAGAGCCATGGTAGAATGTAGTAGAGTCAAGTCGAGCCAAGTAGAGCCATGGTAGAATGTAGTAGAGTCATGTAGTGTCAAGTAGACACATGGTACTATGGAGTAGAGCCATGGTATAGAGTGCAGTAGATTCAGGTAGAGCCACGTAGAGCCACGGTAGCATGTAGTAGAGTCATGTACAGCCAAGTAGAGCCATGGTAGAATGCAGTAAAGCCAGGTACAGCAATTGTAGAATGCAGTACAGTTAAGTAGAGTCACGTGGATCCAAGGTAGAATGTAGTACAGTGAAGTAGAGTCAAGTAGAGCCATGGTAGCATGTAGTAGAGGTATACAGAGTGAAGTTGAGCTATCGTAGAATGTAGTAGAATCAAGTAGAGTCACGTGGTGCCATGGTAGAATGTAGTAGAGACATGGTAGAGTGTACTACAGTGAAGTAGAGTCAAGTAGATCCATGGTAGAATGTAGTAGAGTCGTGTAGTGTGAAGTAGAGCCATGATATACAATGGAGTAGAGCCATGGTAGAGTGCAGTAGAGTCAAGTAGAGCCAAGTAGAGCCAAGGTAGAGTGTAGTGGACTCAAGTAGAGCCAAGTAGAGGCATGGTAGAGTGTAGTAGAGTCAAGTAGAGCCATGGTAGAATGTAGTAGAGTCACGTAGAGTCACGTGGAGCCATGGTAGAATGTAGTAGAGACATGGTAGAGTGTAGTAGAGTCAAGTAGATCCAAGTACAGCCAAGTTAGAGTGTAGTAGAATCAAGTAGAGCTATGATAGAATGCAGTAGAGTCACGTAGAGTCACGTGGAGCCATGGTAGATTGTAGTAGAGACATGGTAGAGTGTAGTAGAGTCAAGTAGATCCAAGTACAGCCAAGGTAGAGTGTAGTGGACTCAAGTAGACTCAAGTAGATCCAAGGTAGAGTGTAGTACAGTCAAGTAGAGTAAAGTAGAGCCAAGCAGAGCCATGGTAGAGTGTAGTATAGCCAAGTACAGCCATGTAGAGCAATGGGAGAGTGTAGGAGAGTCAAGTAGAGTCAAGATGAGCCATGGTAGAATATAGTAGAGGCATACAGAGTCAAGTAGAGCTATGGTAGAATGCAGTAGAGTCATATAGAGACAAGTTGAACTATGGTTCAATGTAGTAGAGTCAAGTAGAGCCATGGTAGAGTGTAGTAGATTCAAATAGAGCCAAGTAGAGCCATGGTAGAGTGTAGTAGAGTCAAGTAGAGTCAAGTAGAGCCATGGTAGAATGTGGTAGAGACATGTAGTGTGAAGTAGAGCCATGATATACAATGGAGTAGAGCCATGGTAGTGTGCAGTAGAGTCAAGTAGAGCCAAGTAGAGCCAAGATAGAGTGTAGTGGACTCAAGTAGACTCAAGTAGAGCCAAGGTAGAGTGTAGTACAGTCAAGTACAGTCAAGTAGATCCATGGTAGAGTGTAGTGGAGTCAAGTAGAGCCAAGCAGAGCCATGGTAGAGTGTAGTATAGCCAAGTAGAGCCAAGTAGAGCAATGGGAGAGTGTAGGAGAGTCAAGTAGAGTCAAGAAGAGCCATGGTAGAATGTAGTAGAGGCATACAGAGTCAAGTAGAGCTATGGTAGAATGCAGTAGAGTCATATAGAGACAAGTAGAACTATGTTGGAATGTAGTAGAGTCAAGTAGATCCAAGTAGAGCCATGGTAGACTGTAGTAGATTCATTAAAAGGGCCAAGTAGAGCCATGGTACAGTTCAGTAGAGTGAAGTAGAGCCAAGTAGAGCCATGGTAGAGTGTAGTACCGTCACGTAGAGCCAAGTAGAGCCAAGGTAGTGTGTAGTGGACTCAAGTAGAGCCAAGTAGAGCCATGGTAGAGTGCAGTAGAGTCAAGTAGAGTCAAGTAGAGCCATGGTTGAATGTAGTAGAGGCATGTAGTGTGAAGTAGAGCCATGATATACAATGGAGTAGAGCCAAGTAGAGCCAAGGTAGAGTGTAGTGGACTCAAGTAGAGCCAAGTAGAGCCATGGTAGAGTGTAGTAGAGTGAAGTAGAGCCACGGTTTCATGTAGTAGAGTCATGTAGAACCAAGTAGAGCCATGGTAGAATGTAGTAGAGCCAGTTAGTGCGATGGTAGAATGCAGCAGAGTCAAGTAGAGTCACGTGGAGCCATGGTAGAATGTAGTAGAGGAAAGGTAGAATGTAGTACTGTCAAGTAGAGTCAAGTAGAGCCATGGCAGAATGTAGTAGAGTCAAGTAGAGTCAAGTAGAGCAATGGTAGAATTTAGTAGAGGCATACAGAGTCAAGTAGAGCTATGGTAGAATGCAGTAGAGTCACGTAGAGTCAGGTGGAGCCATGGTAGAATGTAGTAGACACATGGTAGAGTGTAGTAGAGTCAAGTAGAGACAAGTAGAGCCATGGTAGAGTGTAGTAGAGTCATGTAGAGTCAAGTAGAGCTATGGTAGAGTGTAGTAGAGCCAAGTAGAGCAATGATAGAGTGTATGTAAGTCAAGTAGGGTCATGAAGAGCCATGGTAGAATTCAGTAGAATGATGTAGTGTGAAGTAGAGCCATGGTACAATGGAGTAGAGCCATGGTAGAGTGTAGTAGAGTCAAGTAGAGCCATGGTAGAGTGTAGTAGAGTCAAGTAGATCCATCGTAAAATGTAGTAGAGTCATGTAGTGTGAAGTAGAGCCATGATATACAATGGATTAGAGCCATGGTAGAGTGTAGTAGAGTCAAGTAGAGCGAAGTAAAACCAAGGTAGAGTGTAGTGGATTCAAGTAGAGCCAAGTAGAGCCATGGTAGAGTGTAGTAGAGTCAAGTAGAGTCAAGTAGAGCCATGGTAGAATGTAGTAGAGTCAAGTAGAGCCAAGTAGAGCCATGGTAGAATGTAGTAGAGTCATGTAGTGTCAAGTAGACACATGGTACTATGGAGTAGAGCCATGGTAGAGTGCAGTAGATTCAGGTAGAGCCACGTATATAGAGCCACGGTAGCATGTAGTAGAGTCATGTACAGCCAAGTAGAGCCATGGTAGAATGCAGTAAAGCCAGGTAGAGCAATTGTAGTATGCAGTACAGTCAAGTAGAGTCACGTGGATCCAAGGTAGAATGTAGTAGAATCAAGTAGAGTCACGTGGTGCCATGGTAGAATGTAGTAGAGACATGGTAGAGTGTACTACAGTGAAGTAGAGTCAAGTAGATCCATGGTAGAGTGTAGTAGAGTCAAGTAGAGCCAAGCAGAGCCATGGTAGAGTGTAGAATAGCCAAGTAGAGCCATGTAGAGCAATGGGAGAGTGTAGGAGAGTCAAGTAGAGTCAAGAAGAGCCATGGTAGAATGTAGTAGAGGCATACAGAGTCAAGTAGAGCTATGGTAGAATGCAGTAGAGTCATATTGAGACAAGTTGAACTATGGTTGAATGTAGTAGAGTCAAGTAGAGCCAAGTAGAGCCATGGTAGAGTGTAGTAGATTCAAATAGAGCAAAGTAGAGCCATGGTAGAGTGTAGTAGAGTCAAGTAGAGTCACGTAGAGCCATGGTAGAATGTAGTAGAGTCATGTAGAGTCAAGTAGAGCCATGGTAGAATGTAGTAGAGTAAAGTAGAGCCGTGGTAGAGTGTAGGAGAGTCAAGTAGAGTCACGTGGATCCATGGTAGGATGTAGTAGAGCTAAGGTAGACTGCAGTAGAGACAAGTAGAGCCAGGTCTATAGCAATGATATATTGTAGTAGACTCAAGTAGAGCAAAGCAGAGCCATCGTAGAGTGTAGTAGAGTCAAATAGAGCCATGGTAGAATGTAGTAGAGTCATGTAGTGTCAAGTAGAGCCATGGTACAATGGAGTAGAGCCATGGTAGAGTGTAGTAGAGTCAAGTAGAGCCACGGTTTCATGTAGTAGTGTCATGTAGAACCAAGTAGAGCCATGGTAGAATGTAGTAGAGCCAGTTAGTGCCATGGTAGAATGCAGCAGAGTCAAGTAGAGTCACGTGGAGCCATGGTAGAATGTAGTAGAGGAAAGGTAGAATGTAGTACTGTCAAGTAGAGTCAAGTAGATCCATGGCAGAATGTAGTAGAGTCAAGTAGAGTCAAGTAGAGCAATGGTAGAATGTAGTAGAGGCATACAGAGTCAAGTAGAGCTATGGTAGACTGCAGTAGAGTCACGTAGAGTCAGGTGGAGCCATGGTAGAATGTAGTAGAGACATGGTAGAGTGTAGTAGAGTCAAGTAGAGCCAAGTAGAGCCATGGTAGAGTGTAGTAGAGTCATGTAGAGTCAAGTAGAGCTATGGTAGAGTGTAGTAGAGCCAAGTAGAGCAATGATAGAGTGTATGTAAGTCAAGTAGGGTCAAGAAGAGCCATGGTAGAATTCAGTAGAATCATGTAGTGTGAAGTAGAGCCATGGTACAATGGAGTAGAGCCACGGTAGAGTGTAGTAGAGTCAAGTAGAGCCAAGTTGAGCCATGGTAGAGTGTAGTAGAGCCAAGTAGATCCATCGTAAAATGTAGTAGAGTCATGTAGTGTGAAGTAGAGCCATGATATACAATGGATTAGAGCCATGGTAGAGTGTAGTAGAGTCAAGTAGAGCGAAGTAAAACCAAGGTAGAGTGTAGTGGATTCAAGTAGAGCCAAGTAGAGCCATGGTAGAGTGTAGTAGAGTCAAGTAGAGTCAAGTAGAGCCATGGTAGAATGTAGTAGAGTCAAGTAGAGCCAAGTAGAGCCATGGTAGAATGTAGTAGGGTCATGTAGTGTCAAGTAGACACATGGTACTATGGAGTAGAGCCATGGTAGAGTGCAGTAGATTCAGGTAGAGCCACATAGAGCCACGGTAGCATGTAGTAGAGTCATGTACAGCCAAGTAGAGCCATGGTAGAATGCAGTAAAGCCAGGTAGAGCAATTGTAGAATGCAGTACAGTCAAGTAGAGTCATGTGGATCCAAGGTAGAATGTAGTACAGTGGAGTAGAGTCAAGTAGAGCCATGGTAGCATGTAGTAGAGGTATACAGAGTGAAGTTGAGCTATCGTAGAATGTAGTAGAATCAAGTAGAGTCACGTGGTGCCATGGTAGAATGTAGTAGAGACATGGTAGAGTGTACTACAGTGAAGTAGAGTCAAGTAGATCCATGGTAGAGTGTAGTAGAGTCAAGTAGAGCCAAGCAGAGCCATGGTAGTGTGTAGAATAGCCAAGTAGAGCCATGTAGAGCAATGGGAGAGTGTAGGAGAGTCAAGTAGAGTCAAGAAGAGCCATGGTAGAATGTAGTAGAGGCATACAGAGTCAAGTAGAGCTATGGTAGAATGCAGTAGAGTCATATTGAGACAAGTTGAACTATGGTTGAATGTAGTAGAGTCAAGTAGAGCCAAGTAGAGCCATGGTAGAGTGTAGTAGATTCAAATAGAGCAAAGTAGAGCCATGGTAGAGTGTAGTAGAGTCAAGTAGAGTCACGTAGAGCCATGGTAGAATGTAGTAGAGTCATGTAGAGTCAAGTAGAGCCATGGTAGAATGTAGTAGAGTAAAGTAGAGCCGTGGTAGAGTGTAGGAGAGTCAAGTAGAGTCACATGGATCCATGGTAGGATGTAGTAGAGCTAAGGTAGACTGCAGTAGAGACAAGTAGAGCCAGGTCTAGCAATGATATAGTGTAGTAGAGTCAAGTAGAGCAAAGCAGAGCCATCGTAGAGTGTAGTAGAGTCAAATAGAGCCATGGTAGAATGTAGTAGAGTCATGTAGTGTCAAGTAGAGCCATGGTACAATGGAGTAGAGCCATGGTAGAGTGTAGTAGAGTCAAGTAGAGCCACGGTTTCATGTAGTAGTGTCATGTAGAACCAAGTAGAACCATGGTAGAATGTAGTAGAGCCAGTTAGTGCCATGGTAGAATGCAGCAGAGTCAAGTAGAGTCACGTGGAGCCATGGTAGAATGTAGTAGAGGAAAGGTAGAATGTAGTACTGTCAGGTAGAGTCAAGTAGATCCATGGCAGAATGTAGTAGAGTCAAGTAGAGTCAAGTAGAGCAATGGTAGAATGTAGTAGAGGCATACAGAGTCAAGTACAGCTATGGTAGAATGCAGTAGAGTCATATTGAGACAAGTTCAACTATGGTTGAATGTAGTAGAGTCAAGTAGAGCCAAGTATAGAGCCATGGTAGAGTGTAGTAGATTCAAATAGAGCTAAGTAGAGCCATGGTAGAGTGTAGTAGAGTCAAGTAGAGTCACGTAGAGCCATGGTAGAATGTAGTAGAGTCATGTAGAGTCAAGTAGAGCCATGGTAGAATGTAGTAGAGTAAAGTAGAGCCGTGGTAGAGTGTAGGAGAGTCAAGTAGAGTCACGTGGATCCATGGTAGGATGTAGTAGAGCTAAGGTAGACTGCAGTAGAGACAAGTAGAGCCAGGTCTAGCAATGATATAGTGTAGTAGAGTCAAGTAGAGCAAAGCAGAGCCATCGTAGAGTGTAGTAGAGTCAAATAGAGCCATGGTAGAATGTAGTAGAGTCATGTAGTGTCAAGTAGAGCCATGGTACAGTGGAGTAGAGCCATGGTAGAGTGTAGTAGAGTCAAGTAGAGCCACGGTTTCATGTAGTAGTGTCATGTAGAACCAAGTAGAGCCATGGTAGAATGTAGTAGAGCCAGTTAGTGCCATGGTAGAATGCAGCAGAGTCAAGTAGAGTCACGTGGAGCCATGGTAGAATGTAGTAGAGGAAAGGTAGAATGTAGTACTGTCAAGTAGAGTCAAGTAGATCCATGGCAGAATGTAGTAGAGTCAAGTAGAGTCAAGTAGAGCAATGGTAGAATGTAGTAGAGGCATACAGAGTCAAGTAGAGCTATGGTAGAATGCAGTAGAGTCACGTAGAGTCAGGTGGAGCCATGGTAGAATGTAGTAGAGACATGGTAGAGTGTTGTACCATGGCTCTACTTCACACTACATGATTCTACTGAATTCTACCATGGCTCTTCTTGACCCTACTTGACTTACATACACTCTATCATTGCTCTACTTGGCTCTACTACACTCTACCATAGCTCTACTTGACTCTACATGACTCTACTACACTCTACCATGGCTCTACTTGACTCTACTATGGAGTAGAGCCATGGTAGAGTGTAGTAGAGTCAAGTAGAGCCACGGTTTCATGTAGTAGTGTCATGTAGAACCAAGTAGAGCCATGGTAGAATGTAGTAGAGCCAGTTAGTGCCATGGTAGAATGCAGCAGAGTCAAGTAGAGTCACGTGGAGCCATGGTAGAATGTAGTAGAGGAAAGGTAGAATGTAGTACTGTCAAGTAGAGTCAAGTAGATCCATGGCAGAATGTAGTAGAGTCAAGTAGAGTCAAGTAGAGCAATGGTAGAATGTAGTAGAGGCATACAGAGTCAAGTAGAGCTATGGTAGAATGCAGTAGAGTCACGTAGAGTCAGGTGGAGCCATGGTAGAATGTAGTAGAGACATGGTAGAGTGTAGTAGAGTCAAGTAGAGCCAAGTAGAGCCATGGTAGAGTGTAGTAGAGTCATGTAGAGTCAAGTAGAGCTATGGTAGAGTGTAGTAGAGCCAAGTAGAGCAATGATAGAGTGTATGTAAGTCAAGTAGGGTCAAGAAGAGCCATGGTAGAATTCAGTAGAATCATGTAGTGTGAAGTAGAGCCATGGTACAATGGAGTAGAGCCATGGTAGAGTGTAGTAGAGTCAAGTAGATCCATCGTAAAATGTAGTAGAGTCATGTAGTGTGAAGTAGAGCCATGATATACAATGGATTAGAGCCATGGTAGAGTGTAGTAGAGTCAAGTAGAGCGAAGTAAAACCAAGGTAGAGTGTAGTGGATTCAAGTAGAGCCAAGCAGAGCCATGGTAGAGTGTAGTAGAGTCAAGTAGAGTCAAGTATAGCCATGGTAGAATGTAGTAGAGTCAAGTATTGCCAAGTAGAACCATGGTAGAGTGTAGTAGAGCCAAGTAGAGCCAAGTAGAGCAATGGGAGAATGTAGGAGAGTCAAGTAGAGTCAAGACGACCTATGGTAGAATGTAGTAGAGGCATACAGAATGCAGTAGAGTCATATAGAGACAAGTAGATCTACGGTAGAATGTAGTAGAGTCAAGTAAGTAGAGCCATGGTAGAGTGTAGTAGAGTCAAATAGAGCCAAGTGGAGCTATGGTAGAGGGTAGTAGAGTCAAGTAGAGCCATGTAGAGCCATGGTAGAATGTAGTAGAGTCATGTAGAGTCAAGTAGAGCCATGGTAGAATGTAGAAGAGCAAGGTAGAGTCAGGTAGAGCCATGGTAGAGTGTAGGAGAGTCATGTAGTGTGAAGTAGAGCCATGATATACAATGGAGTAGAGCCATGGTAGAGTGTAGTAGAGTCAAGTACAGCCAAGGTGAGCCATGGTAGAGTGTAGTAGAGGCAAGTAGAGCCATGGTAGAATGTACCAGAGTCATGTAGTGTGAAGTAGAGCCATGATATACAATGGAGTAGAGCCATGGTAGAGTGTAGTAGAGCCAAGTAGAGCCAAGTAGAGCCAAGGTAGAGTGTAGTGGACTCAAGTAGAGCAAAGTAGAGCCATGGTAGAATGTAGTAGAGTCAGGTAGAGCCATGGTAGAGTGTAGTAGAGTCAAGTAGAGTCACGTGGATCCATTGTAGGATGTAGTAGCGCCAAGGTAGAGTGTAGCAGACAAGTAGAGTCAAGTAGAGCCATGGCAGAATGTACTAGAGTCAAGTAGAGTCAAGTAGAGCATGGTAGAGTGGAGTAGAGTCAAGTAGAGCCAAGTAGAGCCATGGTAGAATGTAGTTGAGTCATGTAGTGTCAAGTAGACACATGGTACTATGGAGTAGAGCCATGGTAGAGTGCTGTAGATTCAGATAGAGCCACGTAGAGCCATGGTAGAATGTAGTAGAGTCCTTTAGTGTCAAGTAGACACATGGTACTATGGAGTAGAGCCATGGTAGAGTGCAGTAGATTCAGGTAGAGCCACGTAGAGCCACGGTAGCATGTAGTAGAGTCATGTAAAGCCAAGTAGAGTCATGGTAGAGTGTAGTAGAGTCAAGTAGAGCCAAGTAGAGCCATGGTAGAATGTAGTAGAGTCCTTTAGTGTCAAGTAGACACATGGTACTATGGAGTAGAGCCATGGTAGAGTGCAGTAGATTCAGGTAGAGCCACGTAGAGCCACGGTAGCATGTAGTAGAGTCATGTAGATCCATGTAGAGCCATGGTAGAATGCAGTAGAGCCAGGTAGAGCCATGGTAGAATGCAGTACAGTCAAGTAGAGTCACGTGGAGCTATGGTAGAATGTAGTAGAGCCAAGGTAGAGTGTAGTACAGTGAAGTAGAGTCAAGTAGAGCCATGGTAGCATGAAGTAGAGGTATACAGAGTCAAGTTGAGCTATCGTAGAATGTAGTAGAGTCAAGTAGAGTCACACAGTGCCATGGTAGAATGTAGTAGAGACATGGTAGAGTGTAGTACAGTGAAGTACAGACGAGTAGAGCCATGGTAGAGTGTAGTAGAGTCAAGTAGAGCCAAGTAGAGCCATGGTAGATTGTAGTAGAGTCAAGTAGAGTCAAGTAGAGCCATGGTAGAATGTAGTAGAGTCATGTAGAACCAAGTAGAGCCATGGTAGAATGTAGTAGAGCCAGGTAGAGCCATGGTAGAATGTAGTAGAGACATGGTAGAGTGTAGTACAGTCAAGTAGAGACAAGTAGAGCCATGGTAGAGTGTAGTAAAGTCAAGTGGAGCCAAGTAGAGCTATGGCAGAGTGTAGTAGAGCCAAGTAGAGGAATGGTAGAGTGTAGGAGAGTCAAGTAGAATAAAGAAGAGGTATGGTAGCATTTAGTAGAATCATGTAGTGTCAAGTAGAGCCATGGTAAAATGTAGTAGAGCAAGGTAGTGCCATGGTAGCGTGTAGTAGAGTCAAGTAGAGTCACGTGGAGCCATGTTAGAATGTAGTAGAGCAAAGGTAGAGTGTAGTACTGTCAAGTAGAGTCAAGTAGAGCCATGGCAGAATGTAGTAGAGGCAAGTAGAGTCAAGTAGAGCAATGGTAGAATGTAGTAGAGGCATACAGAGTCAAGTAGAGCTAGGGTAGAATGCAGTAGAGTCACGTAGAGTCACATGGAGCCATGGTATAGAATGTAGTAGAGACATTGTAGAGTGTAGTAGAGTCAAGTAGAGCCAAGTAGAAGCATGGTAGAGTGTAGTAGAGTCAAGTAGAGCCAAGTAGAGCCATGGTAGAATGTAGTAGAGTCATGTAGAGTCAAGTATAACCATGGTAGAATGTAGTAGAGTAAGGTAGAGCCATGGTAGAGTGTCGAAGAGTCAAGTAGAGTCAAGAAGAGGCATGGTAGCATTTAGTAGAATCATGTAGTGTCAAGTAGAGCCATGGTAGAATGTAGCATAGCAAGGTAGAGCCATGGTAGTGTGTAGTAGAGTCAAGTAGAGTCACATGGAGCATTGTTAGAATGTAGTAGAGCCAAGGTAGAGTGTAGTACAGTCAAGTAGACTCAAGTAGAGCCATTGCAGAATGTAGTTGAGTCAAGTAGAGTCAAGTAGAGCCATGGTAGAATGTAGTAGAGACATACAGAGTCAAGTAAAGCTATGGTATAGAATGCAGTAGAGTCACGTAGAGTCACATGGAGCCATGGTAGAATGTAGTAGAGACATGGTAGAGTGTAGTAGAGTCAAGTAGAGTCAAGTAGAGCCATGGTAGAATGTAGTAGAGTCGTGTAGTGTGAAGTAGAGCCATGATATACAATGGAGTAGAGCCATGGTAGAGTGCAGTAGAGTCAAGAAGATCCATGTAGAGCTAAGGTAGAGTGTAGTATATTCAAGTAGAGCCAAGTAGAGCCATGGTAGAGTGTAGTACAGTCCGTAGAGCCAAGTAGAGCCAAGGTAGGGTGTAGTGGACTCAAGTAGATCCAAGAAGAGCCATGGTAGAGTGAAGTAGAGTCAAGTAGAGTCAAGTAGAGCCATGGTAGAATGTAGTAGAGTCATGTAGAGTCAAGTAGAGCCATGGTAGAATGTAGTAGAACCAGGTAGAGCCATGGTAGAGTGTAGTAGAGTCAAGTAGAGTCACGTGGATCTGTGGTGGATGTAGTAGAGCCAAGGTAGAGTGTAGTAGAGACAAGTAGAGCCAGGTCTAGCAATGATATAGTGTAGTAGAGTCAAGTAGAGCTGAGTAGAGGCATCGTAGAGTGTAGTAGAGTCAAGTAGAACCATGGTAGAATGAAGTAGAGTCATGTAGTGTCAAGTAGAGCCATTGTACAATGGAGTAGAGACATGGTAGAGTGTAGTATATTCAAGTAGAGCCAAGTAGAGCCAAGGTAGGGTGTAGTGGACTCAAGTAGAGCCAAGAAGAGCCATGGTAGAGTGAAGTAGAGTCAAGTAGAGTCAAGTAAAGCCATGGTAGAATGTAGTAGAGTCATGTAGAGTCAAGTAGAGCCATAGTAGAATGTAGTAGAACCAGGTAGAGCCATGGTAGAGTGTAGTAGAGTCAAGTAGAGTCACGTAGATCCGTGGTGGATGTAGTAGAGCCAAGGTAGAGTGTAGTAGTGACAAGTAGAGCCAGGTCTAGCAATGATATAGTGTAGTAGAGTCAAGTAGAGCTGAGTAGAGGCATCGTAGAGTGTAGTAGAGTCAAGTAGAGCCATGGCAGAATGTAGTAGAGTCAAGTAGAGTCAAGTAGAGCCATGGTAGAGTGTAGTAGAGTCAAGTATTGCCAAGTAGAACCATGGTAGAGTGTAGTAGAGCCAAGTAGAGCCAAGTAGAGCAATGGGAGAATGTAGGAGAGTCAAGTAGAGTCAAGACGAGCTATGGTAGAATGTAGTAGAGGCATACAGAGTCAAGTAGAGCTATGGTAGAATGCAGTAGAGTCATATAGAGACAAGTAGATCTATGGTAGAATGTAGTAGAGTCAAGTAAGTAGAGCCATGGTAGAGTGTAGTAGAGTCAAATAGAGCCAAGTGGAGCTATGGTAGAGGGTAGTAGAGTCAAGTAGAGCCATGTAGAGCCATGGTAGAATGTAGAAGAGTCATGTAGTGTGAAGTAGAGCCATGATTTACAATGGAGTAGAGCCATGGTAGAGTGTAGTAGAGTCAAGTAGAGCCAAGTTGAGCCATGGTAGAGTGTAGTGGAGGCAAGTAGAGCCATGGTAGAATGTAGCAGAGTCATGTAGTGTGAAGTAGAGCCATGATATACAATGGAGTAGAGCCATGGTAGAGTGTAGTAGAGCCAAGTAGAGCCAAGTATAGAGCCAAGGTAGAGTGTAGTGGACTCAAGTAGAGCAAAGTAGAGCCATGGTAGAATGTAGTAGATCCAGGTAGAGCCATGGTAGAGTGTAGTAGAGTCAAGTAGAGTCACGTGGATCCATTGTAGGATGTAGTAGCGCCAAGGTAGAGTGTAGCAGACAAGTAGAGTCAAGTAGAGCCATGGCAGAATGTAGTAGAGTCAAGTAGAGTGAAGTAGAGCCATCGTAGAATGTAGTAGAGTCAAGTAGAGCCAAGTAGAGCATGGTAGAGTGCAGTAGAGTCAAGTAGAGCCAAGTAGAGCCATGGTAGAATGTAGTAGAGTCATGTAGTGTCAAGTAGACACATGGTACTATGGAGTAGAGCCATGGTAGAGTGCTGTAGATTCAGGTAGAGCCACGTAGAGCCACGGTAGCATGTAGTAGAGTCATGTACAGCCAAGTAGAGCCATCGTAGAATGCAGTAGAGCCAGGTAGAGCCATGGTAGAATGCAGTACAGTCAAGTAGAGTCACGTGGAGCTATGGTAGAATGTAGTAGAGCCAAGGTAGAGTGTAGTACAGTGAAGTAGAGTCAAGTAGAGCCATGGTAGCATGAAGTAGAGGTATACAGAGTCAAGTTGAGCTATCGTAGAATGTAGTAGAGTCAAGTAGAGTCACACAGTGCCATGGTAGAATGTAGTAGAGACATGGTAGAGTGTAGTACAGTGAAGTACAGACGAGTAGAGCCATGGTAGAGTGTAGTAGAGTCAAGTAGAGCCAAGTAGAGCCATGGTAGATTGTAGTAGAGTCAAGTAGAGTCAAGTAGAGCCATGGTAGAATGTAGAAGAGCAAGGTAGAGTCAAGTAGAGCCATGGTAGAGTGTAGGAGAGTCATGTAGTGTGAAGTAGAGCCATGATATACAATGGAGTAGAGCCATGGTAGAGTGTAGTAGAGTCAAGTAGAGCCAAGTTGAGCCATGGTAGAGTGTAGTGGAGGCAAGTAGAGCCATGGTAGAATGTAGCAGAGTCATGTAGTGTGAAGTAGAGCCATGATATACAATGGAGTAGAGCCATGGTAGAGTGTAGTAGAGCCAAGTAGAGCCAAGTAGAGCCAAGGTAGAGTGTAGTGGACTCAAGTAGAGCAAAGTAGAGCCATGGTAGAATGTAGTAGAGCCAGGTAGAGCCATGGTAGAGTGTAGTAGAGTCAAGTAGAGTCACGTGGATCCATTGTAGGATGTAGTAGCGCCAAGGTAGAGTGTAGCAGACAAGTAGAGTCAAGTAGAGCCATGGCAGAATGTAGTAGAGTCAAGTAGAGTGAAGTAGAGCCATCGTAGAATGTAGTAGAGTCAAGTATAGAGCCAAGTAGAGCATGGTAGAGTGCAGCATAGAGTCAAGTAGAGCCAAATAGAGCCATGGTAGAATGTAGTAGAGTCATGTAGTGTCAAGTAGACACATGGTACTATGGAGTAGAGCCATGGTAGAGTGCAGTAGATTCAGGTAGAGCCACGTAGAGCCATGGTAGCATGTAGTAGAGTCATGTAGAGCCAAGTAGAGCCATGGTAGAATGCAGTAGAGCCAGGTAGAGCCATGGTAGAATGCAGTACAGTCAAGTAGAGTCACGTGGAGCTATGGTAGAATGTAGTAGAGCCAAGGTAGAGTGTAGTACAGTGAAGTAGAGTCAAGTAGAGCCATGGTAGCATGAAGTACAGGTATACAGAGTCAAGTTGAGCTATCGTAGAATGTAGTAGAGTCAAGTAGAGTCACACAGTGCCATGGTAGAATGTAGTAGAGACATGGTAGAGTGTAGTACAGTGAAGTACAGACGAGTAGAGCCATGGTAGAGTGTAGTAGAGTCAAGTAGAGCCAAGTAGAGCCATGGTAGATTGTAGTAGAGTCAAGTAGAGTCAAGTAGAGCCATGGTAGAATGTAGAAGAGCAAGGTAGAGTCAAGTAGAGCCATGGTAGAGTGTAGGAGAGTCATGTAGTGTGAAGTAGAGCCATGATATACAATGGAGTAGAGCCATGGTAGAGTGTAGTAGAGTCAAGTAGAGCCAAGTTGAGCCATGGTAGAGTGTAGTGGAGGCAAGTAGAGCCATGGTAGAATGTAGCAGAGTCATGTAGTGTGAAGTAGAGCCATGATATACAATGGAGTAGAGCCATGGTAGAGTGTAGTAGAGCCAAGTAGAGCCAAGTAGAGCCAAGGTAGAGTGTAGTGGACTCAAGTAGAGCAAAGTAGAGCCATGGTAGAATGTAGTAGAGCCAGGTAGAGCCATGGTAGAGTGTAGTAGAGTCAAGTAGAGTCACGTGGATCCATTGTAGGATGTAGTAGCGCCAAGGTAGAGTGTAGCAGACAAGTAGAGTCAAGTAGAGCCATGGCAGAATGTAGTAGAGTCAAGTAGAGTGAAGTAGAGCCATCGTAGAATGTAGTAGAGTCAAGTAGAGCCAAGCACAGCATGGTAGAGTGCAGTAGAGTCAAGTAGAGTCAAGTAGAGCCATGGTAGAATGTAGTAGAGTCATGTAGCGTCAAGTAGACACATGGTACTATGGAGTAGAGCCATGGTAGAGTGCTGTAGATTCAGGTAGAGCCACGTAGAGCCACGGTAGCATGTAGTAGAGTCATGTAGAGCCAAGTAGAGCCATGGTAGAATGCAGTAGAGCCAGGTAGAGCCATGGTAGAATGCAGTACAGTCAAGTAGAGTCACGTGGAGCTATGGTAGAATGTAGTAGAGTCAAGGTAGAGTGTAGTACAGTGAAGTAGAGTCAAGTAGAGCCATGGTAGCATGAAGTAGAGGTATACAGAGTCAAGTTGAGCTATCGTAGAATGTAGTAGAGTCAAGTAGAGTCACACAGTGCCATGGTAGAATGTAGTAGAGACATGGTAGAGTGTAGTACAGTGAAGTACAGACGAGTAGAGCCATGGTAGAGTGTAGTAGAGTCAAGTAGAGCCAAGTAGAGCCATGGTAGATTGTAGTAGAGTCAAGTAGAGTCAAGTAGAGCCATGGTAGAATGTAGAAGAGCAAGGTAGAGTCAAGTAGAGCCATGGTAGAGTGTAGGAGAGTCATGTAGTGTGAAGTAGAGCCATGATATACAATGGAGTAAAGCCATGGTAGAGTGTAGTAGAGTCAAGTAGAGCCAAGTTGTGCCATGGTAGAGTGTAGTGGAGGCAAGTAGAGACATGGTAGAATGTAGCAGAGTCATGTAGTGTGAAGTAGAGCCATGATATACAATGGAGTAGAGCCATGGTTGAGTGTAGTAGAGCCAAGTAGAGCCAAGTAGAGCCAAGGTAGAGTGTAGTGGACTCAAGTAGAGCAAAGTAGAGCCATGGTAGAATGTAGTAGAGCCAGGTAGAGCCATGGTAGAGTGTAGTAGAGTCAAGTAGAGCCATGGTAGAATGTAGTAGAACAAGGTACAGTCAAGAAGAGCCATGGTAGTGTGTAGGAGAGTCATGTAGTGTGAAGTAGAGCCATGATATACAATGGAGTAGAGCGATGGTAGAGTGTAGTAGAGTCAAGTAGAGCCAAGTTCAGCCATGGTAGAGTGTAGTAGAGGCAAGTAGAGCCAAGGTAGAATGTAGCAGAGTCATGTAGTGTGAAGTAGAGCAATGATATACAATGGAGTAGAGCCATGGTAGAGTGTAGTAGAGCCAAGTAGAGCCAAGTAGAGCCAAGGTAGAGTGTAGGGGACTCAAGTAGAGCAAAGTAGAGCCATGCATGGTAGAATGTAGTAGACCCAGGTAGAGCCATGGTAGAGTGTAGTACAATCAAGTAGAGTCACGTGGATCCATGGTAGGATGTAGTAGCGCCAAGGTAGAGTGTAGCAGACAAGTAGAGTCAAGTAGAGCCATGGCAGAATGTAGTAGAGTCAAGTAGAGTCAAGTAGAGCCATCGTAGAATGTAGTAGAGTCAAGTAGAGCCAAATAGAGCCATGGTAGAGTGTAGTAGAGTCAAGTAGAGCCAAGTAGAGCCATGGTACAATGTAGTAGAGTCATGTAGTGTCAAGTAGACACATGGTACTATGGAGTAGAGCCATGGTAGAGTGCTGTAGATTCAGGTAGAGCCACGTAGAGCCACGGTAGCATGTAGTAGAGTCATGTAGAGCCAAGTAGAACCATGGTAGAATGCAGTAGAGTCAGGTAGAGCCATGGTAGAGTGTAGTACAGTGAAGTAGAATCAAGTAGAGCCATGGTAGCATGTAGTAGAGGTATACAGAGTCAAGTAGAGCTATCGTAGAATGTAATAGAGTCAAGTAGAGTCACGTGGTGCCATGGTAGAATGTAGTAGAGACATGGTAGAGTGTAGTACAGTCAAGTAGAGACGAGAAGAGCCATGGTAGAGTGTAGTAGGGTCAAGTAGAGCCAAGTAGAGCTATGGTAGAGTGTAGTACAGCCAAGTAGAGCAACGGTAGAGTGTAGAAGAGTTAAGTAGAGTCAAGAAGAGGCATGGTAGCATTTAGTAGAATCATGTAGTGTCAAGTAGAGCCATGGTAGAATGTAGTAGAGCAAGGTAGAACCATGGTAGTGCGTAGTAGAGTCAAGTAGGGTCACATGGAGCATTGTTAGAATGTAGTAGAACCATGGTAGAGTGTAGTACAGTCAAGTAGAGTCAAGTAGAGCCATGGCAGAATGTAGTAGAGTCAAGTAGAGTTAAGTAGAGCCATGGTAGAATGTAGTAGAGGCATACAGAGTCAAGTAGAGCTATGGTAGAATGCAGTAGAGTCACGTAGAGTCACGTGGAGCCATGGTAGAATGCAGTAGAGACATGGTAGAGTGTAGTAGAGTCAAGTAGATCCAAGTACAGCCATGGTAGAGTGTAGTGGAGTCACGTAGAGCCGAGTTGAGCCAAGGTAGGGTGTAGTGGACTCAAGTAGAGCCAAGTAGAGCTATGGTAGAGTGTAGTAGAGTCAAGTAGAGCTATGGTAGAATGGAGTAGAGTCATGGGAGAGTGTAGTAGAGTCAAGTAGAGCCACGGTTGCATGTAGTAGAGTCATGTACAACCAAGTAGAGCCATGGTAGAATGTAGTAGAGTAAAGTAGAGCTGTGGTAGAGTGTAGGAGAGTCAAGTAGAGTCACGTGGATCCATGGTAGGATGTAGTAGAGCTAAGGTAGAGTGTAGTAGAGAAAAGTAGAGCCAGGTCTAGCAATGAAATAGTGTAGTAGAGTCAAGTAGAGCAAAGTAGAGCCATCGTAGAGTGTAGTAGAATGAAGTAGAGCCATGGTAGAATGTAATAGAATCATGTAGTGTCAAGTAGAGCCATGGTACAACGGAGTAGAGCAATGGTAGAGTGTAGTAGAGTTAAGTAGAGCTACGGTTGCATGTAGTAGAGTCATGTAGAACCAAGTAGAGCAATGGTCGAATGTAGTAGAGCCAGGTAGAGCCATGGTAGAATGCAGGAGTGTCAAGTAGAGTCACGTGGAGCTATGGCAGAATATAGTAGAGCAAAGGTAGAGTGTAGTACTGTCAAGTAGAGTCAAGTAGAGCCATGGGAGAATGTAGGAGAGTCAAGTAGAGTCACGTAGAGCAATGGTAGAATGTAGTAGAGGCATACAGAGTCAAGTAGAGCTATGGTAGAATGTAGTAGAGCCAGGTAGAGCCATGGTAGAGTGTAGTAGAGTCAAGTAGAGTCACGTGGATCCATTGTAGGATGTAGTAGCGCCAAGGTAGAGTGTAGCAGACAAGTAGAGTCAAGTAGAGCCATGGCAGAATGTAGTAGAGTCAAGTAGAGTGAAGTAGAGCCATCGTAGAATGTAGTAGAGTCAAGTAGAGCCAAATAGAGCATGGTAGAGTGCAGTAGAGTCAAGTAGAGCCAAGTAGAGCCATGGTAGAATGTAGTAGAGTCATGTAGTGTCAAGTAGACACATGGTACTATGGAGTAGAGCCATGGTAGAGTGCTGTAGATTCAGGTAGAGCCACGTAGAGCCACGGTAGCATGTAGTAGAGTCATGTACAGCCAAGTAGAGCCATGGTAGAATGCAGTAGAGCCAGGTAGAGCCATGGTAGAATGCAGTACAGTCAAGTAGAGTCACGTGGAGCTATGGTAGAATGTAGTAGAGCCAAGGTAGAGTGTAGTACAGTGAAGTAGAGTCAAGTAGAGCCATGGTAGCATGAAGTAGAGGTATACAGAGTCAAGTTGAGCTATCGTAGAATGTAGTAGAGTCAAGTAGAGTCACACAGTGCCATGGTAGAATGTAGTAGAGACATGGTAGAGTGTAGTACAGTGAAGTACAGACGAGTAGAGCCATGGTAGAGTGTAGTAGAGTCAAGTAGAGCCAAGTAGAGCCATGGTAGATTGTAGTAGAGTCAAGTAGAGTCAAGTAGAGCCATGGTAGAATGTAGAAGAGCAAGGTAGAGTCAAGTAGAGCCATGGTAGAGTGTAGGAGAGTCATGTAGTGTGAAGTAGAGCCATGATATACAATGGAGTAGAGCCATGGTAGAGTGTAGTAGAGTCAAGTAGAGCCAAGTTGAGCCATGGTAGAGTGTAGTGGAGGCAAGTAAAGCCATGGTAGAATGTAGCAGAGTCATGTAGTGTGAAGTAGAGCCATGATATACAATGGAGTAGAGCCATGGTAGAGTGTAGTAGAGCCAAGTAGAGCCAAGGTAGAGTGTAGTGGACTCAAGTAGAGCAAAGTAGAGCCATGGTAGAATGTAGTAGAGCCAGGTAGAGCCATGGTAGAGTGTAGTAGAGTCAAGTAGAGTCACGTGGATCCATTGTAGGATGTAGTAGCGCCAAGGTAGAGTGTAGCAGACAAGTAGAGTCAAGTAGAGCCATGGCAGAATGTAGTAGAGTCAAGTAGAGTGAAGTAGAGCCATCGTAGAATGTAGTAGAGTCAAGTAGAGCCAAGCACATCATGGTAGAGTGCAGTAGAGTCAAGTAGAGCCACGTAGAGCCACGGTAGCATGTAGTAGAGTCATGTAGAGCGAAGTAGAGCCATGGTAGAATGCAGTAGAGCCAGGTAGAGCCATGGTAGAATGCACAGTCAAGTAGAGTCACGTGGAGCTATGGTAGAATGTAGTAGAGCCCAGGTAGAGTGTAGTACAGTGAAGTAGAGTCAAGTAGAGCCATGGTAGCATGAAGTAGAGGTATACAGAGTCAAGTTGAGCTATCGTAGAATGTAGTAGAGTCAAGTAGAGTCACACAGTGCCATGGTAGAATGTAGTAGAGACATGGTAGAGTGTAGTACAGTGAAGTACAGACGAGTAGAGCCATGGTAGAGTGTAGTAGAGTCAAGTAGAGCCAAGTAGTATGGCACGCCACGCATAACAAAATTATGAAGTCGACTTCAACATTCAGTAAGTACTATGTCGTTATATTGCGACTTACCAAGTCGTTATATCGCGAGTTCCAAGTCGTTATATTGCGACTTACGAAGTCGTTATATTGCGACTTACCAAGTCGTGATATTGCGACTTACTAAGTCGTTATATTGCGACTTCGTATGTCGTTATATTGCGATTTCGTATGTCGTTATACTGCGACTTACCAAGTCGTTATATTGCGACTTCGTATGTCGTTATATTGCGACTTACAAGTCGTTATATCGCGACTTCCAAGTCCTTATGTTGCGACTTCCAACTCGTTATATTGCGACTTCTAAGTCGTCATATCGCGACTTCTAACTCGTTATATTGCGACTTCCAACTCGTTATATTGCGACTTCCATGTCGTTATATTGCGACTTCCAATGAAGTCGCAGTCGTTCCTAGGCCCTTGAAAAATTATTACCATGCAACGTTAGATAGCTATATGGCACGTGATATATCACGTGCCATAGCACAACGACTATGGCAGCTATATCTCGCGGAGTTGTGGGGATGTGAGAGATTTGTTGAGGAGTTGTCGACTTTCATGCAGGATGCAGACAGGCAAGCGAGTACTGCAAACCAGGCCTATTCCGAGTATGCCCTTGAACGTCTGCAAATCTCAATTGTGAGTGTACTGTATCTGATGTGCTGAATCATCTGCGAAGTATCCCTCCCAGTGGTGACCAGCAAGCTCAAGTTGTTGATTACTTTTGTTGTGAGTTATCTGCACTTCTCCGGTGTTTGAGAGACATTGCTCAGCAGTGGCAATTGCACCTAGACCAATACCTAGCACACAGTGCTGCCACTTCTTATGTTGCACCAATTGTCAACACACCTGCCACACAAAGACACCCTGGAAGACCAAGATTTGACATTACAAAGGACTGTGTATTGCAGGCATTCGGAATATGGGTTGCTTGATACCACTTTGACTGGGAATATCACAGATGCAGAACTCAAGGTTGTTGTTGAGCAGATGCGTAGAGATTTACCATGCAACACTTGGAGAAACTATGGTATGAGGTCACCTAAAATCTATGGGATTTAGAGTGATGAGGGAAAGAGTTTGGCTTGCCATAAGGGAGACTGATCCTCTGCATACTGCTCTGCGCTGGAGAGGTGATCTGATAGGAAGAAGACCCTACTCTGTGCCTGGCCCGAACTCACCTTGGCACATCGGTAATACTCTTGTGAATGTACCTGTATCATAGACATGATTTCTAAGGACAATTGCCGTAGAAGGTAATCTGCTGCTCACAAAAATATCACTTGTTTGTTGCCGTTGGCATTGTTACTCTGCTGCACACTCGTAACAATACAGACGGCAATAAACTTGTGATATTTCCGGTATAGCTTTGTACTATGGTGATACTTATATGCATATAGTTAAAACTGTCCTAAGGCACACATTAATGTTTTATGTGAAACTGCTAAGACTGGTCATTTTGTTGTCTAAATTTGTGAGTTCAAACTTGTGTGTCATAACTATCATGTGTGCTAGTAGGTCAGTATGATAGCTTATTGATGAGGAGTACCAATGCTATTTTATACAGATGGCCATCACAAGTTGGTGAGGTGGCATTTTGTTACTCACTGTGCTATTGATGGTTACAGCAGACTGGTGCTGTTCCTAAAGTGTTCGAACAACAACAGAGCTAGCACAGTGTATGACTCATTCCTACAGTCAGTACAGCAGTATGGGTTGCCATCAAGGGTTCGTTGTGACCAAGGAGGAGAAAACATGCTTGTTGCCCACCATATGGTACATCATCGTGGCAGTGTTAGTAGGAAGTTCTGTACACAACCAGCGCATTGAAAGACTGTGGAGGGACATACACCGCTGTGTTACTTCACTTTTTTATTGATTTTTAAAATTATTTTCTTGAGCACCATGGGCATCTCGATCCAATTAGTGATACTCACTTGTATGCTCTTCATTATGTGTATTTGCCACGGATCAATAGAGCATTACAGCAATTCCACCAAGCCTGGAACCATCATGGAGTTCGCACAGAAGGAGGGAGAACACCTAACCAGTTATTCACTGCAGGATCTCTACGACTTCATAACTCTGGTTTGGCAGCGCTTGACTTCTTCAATAATGTTGCTGATGACTATGGTACTGATGAAGATGGCATTGCTAACCCTGACAATGAAGGTGTGGAGATTCCACCCTCTGAAGTCCAGCTGACTGAGGAACAGGTGAATGAGCTGCAGCAAATTGTCAACCCACTAACCTATTGTGATGACATGGGAGTTGACTTGTATTTGCAAACCCTTGAGTTTGTTCAGTCTGTGATTTAAGTGATATTTGTGCTTGTATTACCGTTCTGTTTAGTTCAGCATACATGCATTTGTACTTGGCATTATTTTGAACTGAAACAGCTGGTAATGACTAAACTGCATCATCTCAAGGTTGAACATAATCATAATACTAATGTAAGAATGATACTCAAAGCAACACAATGTACAGTAGACTCAGTTGAAGTGCATCTTCACTTTAGAACTGCAAGACGAACTCTTGTGCAACCTCAGGGTAGGCAAGATATGTGGTTGGAAGTTCACGAGTGTTGCCTGCATGTATGGCTGATTGCATGTCTCATTGTTCTAAACATTTGGCTGTTGTTTGAGGACTTCTATACACATCCAATTAACCCAGCACATGCTATATAGTACATACTGGTTCCTAGTCTCATTCCCATGCATATCCCAATTCTAGCCCAGCCTACAGCAGTACATACTGACTCACAGTCTCATTCCCATTCCAGGCCCTTTTGCAAACAAGACTAACTGCATAGCCTTATATATAGTCTCATGCAAGATCACGTCAGATAAAACGAGAATGAAAGAACATGATCATGCATGAGAATGAGTTACGAGCATCCATGGCCCATGCACCTAGACTACATACACACTCTCATGCAAGATCACAACACAATCACTTGAGTATGAAAGACCATGGTTAGAGTTACAAAGCATCCATGGCCCATGCACCAAGACTACAGGCAGCTTGGCCTGTAAGAACAGTAAGTAACATGGTAAGTCGCGATATGACGACTTGGAAGTCGCGATATAACGACTTGGTAAGTCGCAATATAACGACTTGGTAAGTCGCAATATAACGACTTGGTAAGTCGCGATATAACGACATGGTAAGTCGCAATATAACGACATACGAAGTCGCAATAATTATAACGACTTGGTAAGTCGCAATATAACGACATACGAAGTCGCAATATAACGACTTGTTATGTCGCAATATAACGACTTGGTAAGTCGCAATATAACGACATAGTACTTACTGCATGTTGAAGTCGACTTCATAATTTTGCTATGCGTAGCGTGCCATAAGTCCGTACGTCACGAAATGGCGACGTCTTCTATGTTGGAAGACCAGCCAAACTCCGGCGTGATTCTTGGGCTCTTGCAGCCTGAGTTTTTAAATGGTGAATTAGCACCGATTGCTTTTGGCGATTTCCTGGAGAGGGCAGCTTCGCTCCTTTGGAAGCAGTTGGGCTGCTCTCAGGATGATATCGAAGAAGACCGGGAAAAGCTTCAGTACACCGCGTGTATTTTGTGGGCATTATTCAGCCCACCTAACCTTCAAAAGAAATATGCTCAGTTGTTGTACGAGCATCCTGCTTTCGTTCACTCTACATTTCAACTCAACTACAGTCTACTAAAAGCACGCTGTGAGTTGAACAAGTTTTGGACTAGTCTCGCAAGCCCGACCCACTTTGCCGAAGTGGGTCGGGCTTGCGAGATTAGTTTTGGACAGGTTTGGTGTGAGCCATGATTCATGAGTAATCTCGTTGCTCAAGAAGAGTAGAGGTATTCTGATAAGGGACATTTCAAAACAATTCTAGTACCCAACAAGCTGATGACCTGTACCTTCATCATTCCTCCTTGGTACAAATTCAACTGACAAAATTTGTGTCCCACAGTGGCCCTTGGGGCCCAATTTATTGATTATTAGTTTCTCATTGACTGCCCGCATGGATGCAATATTAATTTTATTTGTGCATATCAAATGAGTAATTGGCGTCATGAACATAGTGATGAATGTAATGCCAATGAACGTGTCTGTCAAAAAACTCTTCTACAATGCAGTCGTTCCGCCAGTGACAAGTATATGGGGATTATTGAAAAAACAGGAAGTCAAAACGAAGGCGTATTCCAATCTTCAATTAACGGTATCTTGTCTTCCGGTGAGCTTTCAAAGTCTCTTGCCAACAAACAAGAAGCTGTAGGCGCCTACCTTGCCAGCGGTTTTTTAGACCAGTCAGTCTACTTTTGATATCCAACGTTTCAAGCTTTAGACTCTTACCACTTCGTGTAGGGAAGCCGTTGTTTACAAACGGTTCAATTGTACCCCGTGCGAGAGGGGTGCGGTTTAGCTTGGCACGTTTCGTTTCGCCCCCCCTGAGCTACATGAAACAGGTACCATTCAAAAGCGCTGGAATCAGGCTACAAAATATGCAGAAACTAAGCGTGTACACGGTACAGGGTCTGAGATACATGCTGTGGTATGCGGACCAAAAATTCAGAAACCCCGCATTCACCACGTGGTGAAAAGATGTCTACCAACGAAGCAAGCGTTTGTAAAAAGCACTTGTAATGGTACACAGAATCTCTGCGCTCTTGCCAAGAGCGTCTGAAATGAAGACTTAGCCATCTTGGGCAGTGGAAAAGTGATTTGCAGCAGTTCCTCCTGCAGTACACACTATCTCTCTGAGTTCATGTTTGTACAAGGCTGAGTCAGGTTAGCATAATGAAAGGATTGGGATGAGTTTATCATTAGATGGATAAAGTGAGAGTTTTAGAAGCAAAAGCCAAGTTGCCGTGTACCTTGATATGGTATGGCGTATATCTCTGTGCCTCTATTTTGCGACTACTAATTCATCCCTTTTCTACAGCATCATCACACTGCTTATAAGCACTGTAACCCTGAAAGGAGTAACTTGCGCTGGAGATTCACACTTGTCCCCCAGCCTGGTTGATAGATGTATTATTGCAGACAGTCTCGCTTACACCAAATGTTCTGTCAGGAAGTTGTTGTAGCAGCATAGTGAGGACCTTCGCCCTCTGAGATTCACGGTTGTGCATGATCTTGTACACAAAGTGGATAAGCTCCAGGATACTAAAGTTCTGGCAGTGTAACCGAACATAATGAGTTTGTAATTCTATACAGTTCAGGTTTCTGCATACAGCCAGTGAGTCACTATACACACCATTGTAGTTGTGTACGGAAAGGGTCTACTATAGATGTGGTCCTAGCTGTAGAAGGAGCAACTGCAGCAATACTGTTACTGTCATTATTCGAATAGAACGGTAGATCCAATGCAGCGGAAGAAATTCAATTCTTGTGATTTTTGGTAATCCAATTATGCGGAAGGTAGCTGCACTAATTATTTTCGAGTGAATCCAATTTAGCAGAAGAGTCCGTTGTAGTAGACACCACGAAGCGTTTTTTAGCAAACAAAAAGGCCAAGTCACAGGCAGAACGAGTGCACCAGGAAGCGTTCTTATCAAAACAACATTGTGAAGTCACCGCAGAGGCGTTGTACTGCACCCAGACCGTGTTCTTATCAAAACAAACACGGACAATAGTCACTAGCAGAATGATGCAGACGATGTAAGTTCTATGAGCCTATTACACTTCTGGGAAAGCCTATGGTAATTTAGTACTGCAGGCAACACTCCCTGGGCGAAGGTAAATTCAGTCGATTCAATGTCGAAAGCACATGTTCTGCCGCAGCAAACATCTTGGAACCCATTTTGCAACGGAACTTTCTGCTTTAAGAGCTTCTGTGCAGCATCTATGATAGTGTCAGTCAGCCAGGCGCTTGGGCTACAAAGAATTGATTTCTCCTCTCTTGAAAGAGTAAACAAATGGTTCTTGACCCACGTTTTGTTTGCCTTCCCTGTCATCTTGGGTGTGTACCCTTCAACGTCTATGACATCTACTGGTGAGCACTTCTTAAAAATCTGTTGACGTTGTTTCAGCATTAGTTGTTTCGCATTAGTATTTTGCTCTCGATTGGCTGGTTGATGGGTTTTCCAAGGCGAGGGCTTCTTCGGCTTAGATGTCGAGCTGGTGGATGACGGCTTCTTTGGCTTCGATGGTGACTTGGTGGATAACGGTTTCTTTGGCTTCGATGGTGACTCGGTGGATAACGGTTTCTTTGGCTTCGATAGTGACTTGGTGGATGACGGCTTCCTTGGCTTTGATGGTGACTCGGTGGATAACGGTTTCTTTGGCTTTGATGGTGACTCGGTGGATAACGGCTTCTTTGGCTTTGATGGTGACTCGGTGGATAACGGCTTCTTTGGCTTTGATGGTGACTCGGTGGATGACGGCTTCTTTGGCTTTGATGGTGACTCGGTGGATGACGGCTTCTTTGGCTTCGATGGTGACTCGGTGGATGACGGCTTCTTTGGCTTTGATGGTGACTCGGTGGATGACGGCTTCTTTGGCTTTGATAGTGACTCGGTGGATAACGGCTTCTTTGGCTTTGATGGTGACTCGGTGGATGATGGCTTCCTTGGCTTCGATGGTGACTTGGTGGATGACGGCTTCTTTGGCTTCGATAGTGACTCGGTGGATGACGGCTTCTTTGGCTTCGATGGTGACTCGGTGGATGACGGCTTCTTTGGCTTCGATGGTGACTTGGTGGATGATGGCTTCTTTGGCTTCGATAGTGACTCGGTGGATGATGGCTTCCTTGGCTTTGATGGTGACTCGGTGGATGACGGCTTCTTTGGCTTTGATGGTGACTCGGTGGATGATGGCTTCCTTGGCTTTGATGGTGACTTGGTGGATGACGGCTTCTTTGGCTTCGATGGTGACTTGGTGGATGACGGCTTCTTTGGCTTTGATGGTGACTTGGTGGATGACGGCTTCTTTGGCTTCGATAATGACTTGGTGGATGACGGCTTCCTTGGCTTTGATGGTGACTCGGTGGATGACGGCTTCCTTGGCTTTGATGGTGACTTGGTGGATGACGGCTTCTTTGGCTTCGATGGTGACTCGGTGGATGACGGCTTCTTTGGCTTTGATGGTGACTCGGTGGATGACGGCTTCTTTGGCTTTGATGGTGACTTGGTGGATGACGGCTTCTTTGGCTTCGAGGTGGATGACGGCTTCTTTGGCTTCGATGGTGACTTGGTGGATGATGGCAGGTGACTCACAACTGGTGATGGTGCAACTGGTACTCCTGGGAAAAATTCTGGAAAGAAGCCCCCTGAGGAAATAGGGGAACTTGTAGTACTTCCAGGGACATGGATCGATGATAAGCTACTGTCAGCAAGATCACAAACTGGTGCAGCAGCATTCATCTGGATCAATATGTCAATAGGAGGTGGTAAAGGTGGAATGGTATCGTTGTGGACATCTGGAGAGAACTCTGGGTCTGGCGGAATAGTTGAGTTCAGCGAGTGGTCATGGTCTGGCGGAATAGTTGAGTTCAGCGAGCGGTCATGGTCTGGCGAAATAGTCATGTTCAGAGGGAGCTCACATGATGGACTTGGAGGTGGAGTCAGATATGGCTTGAGGTGTACCCCATTTACTCGATCAATGACACGATCTGAGTTCTCAACCAACTGAAGCGCATACAAGCCTTTACCAAGGCTTTTTGTGATGATAAAAGGCCCCACAAATTTGGCATCCATTTTTCCTCCTTTTCTTTTCTTGCGTGCAAAATCCTTTTTAAGGACCTTGCTACCCACTTGGTACACCTTCAGATTGGCATGTTTCCGATCATACAGCTCTTTCTGTTTTTGCTGGGCCACCTTGATGTTTGCTTTTGCTTCGTTGCAGGCGTTCAGCTGCCATTTGTTCCACCTCAGATGGTGATAGCTCACCCACATCCAGGATCCTTTTTAGGCAATCGTCAGCTGCATCCTTGCGCATTTCGATGTCAATAGCGAGGGTAGCTTTTCTGCCGAACATCAGCTCGAAAGGAGTAAAGCAGGTTGACTCATGTTGAGATGTGTTGTATGCAAAGACACACGTGTCCAAAAATTGATCCCACTGGCTTTTCTTGTTCGCAGTGAATTTGATCAGCATGTTTTGGAGTGTTTGATTGTACCTTTCATCCAGACCATTTGCCTATAGAAACAGGAAAAGAATATTTACATTAACATTAACAACCTTATCAATATAATTTCTTGCATGGTAGCATAATTTTCATGATGGCATTGCATTGCGCATAATTTTCACGATAGCATTGCAAACATAATACATACCTGGGGATGATAGGCAGTGGTAAGTCTGTGCTCTATTCCAAGGATCTGCATCAGCTCGTCATTCAGTTCGTTCTTGAACTCGGTTCCCTGGTCAGTGGTGAGCACTTGTGGCAGCCCCATTCGCATGAATATCTATAAAAATTCAAGCACAATGTTGCACTGTTGTTGGTACTTGGCGCAGAAAGTACAAAAACACTTGTCAGGATGCACCTAAAGTTACCCAAACAGTAACATACACATACCTTGAAGAGAGCACCAGCAACTCCAGGTGCACACTTTGACGGAAGAGCAACAGCATCAACCCATTTGGTGCAGTAGTCACTCAGTGTGAGAATGTATTTGTTCCCACTTGGTGACTCAGGTAGTGGTCCCACAAAGTCAATCCCAATATGATACCATGGGGACTTAACAGGAATGGGATGCAGCTCTGGAGCAGTGGTCACCAGTTTTCGGTTGGCTCGTTGACAAGTGTCACACCTAGTAACCTAAGCACAGACAGTAAAACATAGCTGTCAAGATACTTTGTATATGTGTTGCTACGTTGTTGCCCTAGTCAGGTTGAATACATTTATGTCCCAGGCGACTTGAAACGTTCACTGATTCGACTAAGAGTATGCTTGGCACCCATATGTCCTGCAGTTGGATCAACGTGGCAGGCTGAAAGGATTTTTCGCTGCTCATCTGGATTGCAGATATACCTGACTTCAACAACCCGCATTGGACATGAGTAAAAAGAAAAGACTGCAGCTGACTTAGTGGACATTCAGTAGAGTTTAAATACGCGGTTATACCATAGATATATGACACGTGTCATATATCTATGGTTATACTGAAAGAAAAGAAAACCCGGCAAAGCAGGCACGTGGAGGGCTTTAATTAGACTACAGAAAGCGAGCCACTGGCCCACTCTACTGACCAGCACACTGCTCACGTCTCATGAACTGACCTTGCCTTTCTGCTTCTTTTTGAAATACAACTCCCCATCTTTTAGAACAAACTTGGTCGCCTTTCTTCTTATACTTCGTTTTCGGCCTTCCGTACATCCGAGGGGGTAGCGCCTTTGCGTCATGTACTCGTACACTTCTTCTATCAGGTCTCCTCCTTCTTCGCTTCCATCGCTCACTGACTCCACGCATGCATCCATATCGCTCCTTTGACAGATTCTGACAGTTTGGTGGCATTTTCGCTGTGCGCTTGACACTTTATACTTGGCTGGACCACTTTTGGTACGGGCGTCAATATCCGGTCCGGGGGGACCAGTTTTGGCGTCCAAAAGTGGTCCCCCCGGACCGGTGTCGGAGTGAATAATGTCCCCCCGTGAATAATGTCCCCCCTCGTGCATGCGCTTCCAAGCTGGTCTGCGGGAAAGGTGGTCTGGCACTTTTATTTGCTAAGTTCAGAGCATTACAACTGGCAGCCGGGAACACGCATGAACCTGACAACAGCAGCGTGACCCACAATCCGAGGTGAAATACAGCTCGCAAGGATATGCAGGGTAGCCATGCAGGGTAAGTCTCGCGTGGCCAGACCCCACTGCGAGACTAGAGCCTCGTACCCAGGCCTTCTGGACTTGTGTTTTTCATTCACGGAAGCTTACCTTTCAGGCTTCTTTCTCCGTGTTAGCACTGCAAGCGACCAATGGTGGGGTAAACAAGTAGAGTCCAAGTAATTTGGAGTGGCCTCACAAGCCACACAGGCCTGCAAGACTATGGAGCCATGCGTGCGGCGTTCTTGGCACACACTCAATTTATATGCATAGTGGAGTGGAATGATTTAGCAGAGCGTCTCCTAGACTCTTACCCTGGATGTTCTTCAAAATGAACTCGTCTTCCCACCTACTAGTGCCTGCACCCCCTCAGATGACAGTTCTTAACCTTGTTCTAGGGGGGGACAATATTCACTGAGGGGGGACATTATTCACCGGTGAATAATGTCCTAGGGGGACAATATTCACTAGTGAATAATGTCCGGGGGGACATTATTCACCAGTGAATAATGTCCGGGGGGACATTTTTGGGGGGGACACTGTACACTATGACACCGGTTTTGGCCCCGGACCAAAATTTTCGTGACACCACGCGTGTGTGTATGCTTGTACGTTTGTTTGTTTGTTTGGACCGACCACTTACTGTAAATTTTAAATGAGCGCATTCAAATATTTCACGATGATCGACATGAAGTATGTGAGGCCAGTGGAGGGCTACTGTCAGAGTGCAGTATCGGGGACCCGGAGCGAAGACGACTGAAGTTGAAGCACGCGTGGCACTGGTTTGTGCTTCTACCAACGACGGCAGGCCGCTCACGGGCTGTGAAAATTTAATATGGACGGTGGTTGACTGGGTCGCGGGCCATGCATAAACGGCACTCATAAATGCCATGATTTCGGTGTAAGCTTAGTCCATGCATGTGTAGCCACGTTAGCTGCCCTGGCTGGAGAAATGGCTGGCATATGTGATACTTGTATTTATCTCTGGTGAGGACTTAGCTACCTACCATATGCATTATTAAATTTGGCTTAAACAGTCGACAGTGACAAATCCTGCTGTGTGCCATGACAGAGTAGTAAATCAGCGGTTTGTTGCTTGCTCAGGCTCGCCCCATGATGATGAATCATCTCACTAGTATAGCCATTTCTTGGGGCTTGACAGCTTTTGATTACAGAAGTAGGCCTATTTCCGCATTCCACAGTTCTTCATGTGCGTGCGATGAAGTTTCACCCGGGAAGTTCAAAGATGATAGTGATAATTAGCAAAAACTTTTGGGCCAAAACTTCTCCATATGGTTATCTAGGTAAACCACACCACAAAATGCCTAAACAGTAGTACTTTAGCTAAAAAGTTTTTTCATGTTTGTGGTACCCCATGATGTAAATTATAGAATCCATGTATTATTGTACCAATAGAAGTTAAGTTAACCCTTTAAACCCTGTAGTACACTTTGATAACGTCATACTGCGCACTGTGCAGAAAAGATAGTCTCTGCGCGCTGGCGCGCTGGTTCTGCATCAGCAGAAAGGGTGGGATGGGTGGGGTCACCCACAGGGTGTTGTGCACATGGCAGCTGCTAGGCTTGGCTGTAAAAGGACCATGGTTGGTACCCGGTGGGCCAATTCTTGGCCTGGCTGCATGAGTAGGCTTAGAAACGCTACTCTCACCTTTCAGGGGGTTCATTTCTGGCAGGGAAGGCTTCTTGGGCTCTAAGCGGGTGTTTGCCAATCAAGAGTGCTGACCATTGCATGTTCGTTAATGAGTGGGCGTGGTTAGGGTCACGAGTCTGCTTGTTAAGGCTGGAAGTGGAGTTGGGTTCAGCTTTGGAGTCAGAGCTCGGACAGAAATGGAGATACGGTGCGTTAAAGCATGTTTAGGCTAAAACTAATCTCAAGTGGAAAAAATTCAGGGTTTAAAGGGTTAATACACAGGCCAGAGGAAGCAATGGACATCCAAACTGAGTGGATATTCATTGTGTCATGGTGCACTTACCCCAGGACTGTAACCTTCATTCACCAACAAGTCTCCTTTCACTTAGCTATACCACCCTCACCCCTCTTGCGACTTGAGAGGCGGTTTCCTGGCTTACATGATGTCACATCTTTCATTGTCAAGCACCTTAGCATGAAGCTACTAATCTTGCAATGTCTGTTCTCGGTGGGGTGTGGCTTATATAATTATGCGCTAACATCCATCACACTTGGAAATGCAAACATCTGTCACGTTTAGGAATGCAAACACTCTTAGGAAAGCAATCTGTTTAAGTTGATCATCCCCAGTACTTCAGCACTTCAGTGGCGCTAGTGGTCTCATTGTTTAATACCAGTTTCAGCAAGCGTGGCCAGCACCAATGAAGTGAAGAGCTAGACGAGTGGAGCGACAAAAAGAAGCTCAAGGAAGTAGAGTCCAAGGGGCCACCAGAGTGCAGTCAATGCCTTGCAACACCAAGAAAATGAAGGCAAAAAGGCAAGTAGAGTGAAGCGAAAAGACGGCGATAGTGAAGTTACTACGCCATGCTATTTTTGGGCAAAGGCTGCAACACCTCACTAATATCTGCAAACTCCACGCTTTGCCCCCTTCGTTCATGCTTCGAGCTCTGTCTTCCTCAGTCTTAGGATACGCCTGTATATACGCCTTGCGTGTGTGAGGCTTATATCTAGTTGCTGAATGCCTTTGTGTAAGGCACATAATCATGCGGTTGCAGCGGTCACTAGTAGGGTCTCAGTCTGAGGTTGTGCTTGTATGTGTGTATGTCTGTAATGAGTTTACGAGTGAAGTATATGAGTTTTATATAGTAATTTACGCACCCCACTGCCATGCGCCTCTTCACAAAGATGACAAAAAGGTAGGGAGATAATAAACGGAGATTCGACACAGGACAACAGAAGACTGTGTGCTAGCAGCTGAATGGTACATTTCTTGTTGGTACACTTCTCATAACCATGTCCGTGAGCAGGAGAGGCGAATGGAAGCCCAGCATAAGGAGCCTTTGTCTTGTATGGCCAGACCCACAAAAACTGATTAAGTCGTTTTCCACTATATATCCTCGTCCCCAGGGGGAAGGGTCCTGGGAATGAGGCTAGTTTTCCACATGCTCCGCCTGAGGCACATTATGCGCGTGGATATATCTAGTATGCCTATAAAAATGCTTCAGTGTTTTTAAATAATCCTCAGGAGAAGCTAGACATAATGCTTTTGACATGAATAGCAAGACATACTTCACATATTTTGTTGTTGCACAATTTGTGGGGGCGTAAGTGCACACATTGTTGCTGTTTTGCATGTAGCACTCTTATATAGGCATTGAAGCATGTAATGTCATGTAAGCAGGGAAGTCCCTGTTGTAGTCGAAATGATACCTGTGAGAATGAAAAGGTTAGCCATAGCTACTAAGGTAACCATCTTTTTTCACCATTAGGTGGACTCCAACTGCAGAGCCAGCTAAACTTGAATCACTGGATCATTCACAACTGCTATGTTTTTTAGATCTTCCTGGTCCATGCTTTTTTTCTTATTATTATTATTAAGGCGCCTCTCCAATGAAGGTGCCACCTGGAACTGAAAATACTTTTTCTGCTCCAAAACAGGCACCCTTTGGCTGTACATTTATTTTTTAGGGGGTGCCTTCCAGTTAGAGCCGTTCTTGCACTTTTGTGTATGTGTACAAATGGAAGCAATCACAGTGTCTTTCTGTTACATTTATCTACGCTTTTGCATGTTGTGGCTGGAACTCCAGTGATGAAAGTTCGAAATGACTGATAGGGCATTGAAAGCATCAGAAATTTGAGCAAATGGTCGCTCTGTGTCCCCTCTTGGTGCCTTGCATTGTCATGTCTGACTGGAAGTAGCCGTCTTCTATTCATCTTCTGATTATTGTTTTCGGCACGCTGAAGAATCAGTGGGAGTCCGCTACAGAGTGCTTCTTGGCATATGCTAGAATCCTTTTCTTTCGCTGGACAGTGTATAGTCTCTTTGGTTTCTGTACTTCAACATAATTGGTTTCTGTACTTCAACATAATCAAAAGTTGGCTCCTCTATAGGTTTTTGTTCACTGTCACTACCGTAGAGCCTGTATTTAAGGCACCATTAAAAATGATTACAATGCTCAAAGGCACCTTGTTTGAACCAGAAAAAAATTACTTTGGACACTTAGGGGCACCTTGTTTAGAGAGGTGCCTTTTAATTAGAGCGGCGATCACAGCTGGTAGGCATATTAGGTATGGAGCAAACATAGATCAGCAGTTGCTCTGATGACTCCTGGAGGCCTGTGACAAACCGCCCGCCTTATTTTGTGTGAAGATATCGCTAGCACAAGAGCTTCAAGCTACACTCAGAGAAAAGCATCACAGCATTTCCCTCTCAACTAAACTGAGATCAATCGCTTTGAAATGATTGGGAACATGGACAAAACACCACTTGATTTTGATGTGGTTCTCAACTGAATTTTTGACTGAAAGGCATCACTGTTAGAAAGTTGGGGTCATACAAGAGGCACTTGACAGTGACATTGTGTGTCACACATGAGCCTGTGATGTCCTTCCAGCCTTGGCTATCTCCAAAGGCAGCAGGCCTTTTGCAGATCAGATGATCTGCATGCAGTGTTTAGCATTCATGCCGGTGATTTCAATTCCTCTGCTATTTGTGTAACTAAGTAAGGAATAGCTATGCATGACAAAAGTCAGTAACATTCAAAAGTTTATCAACAAATAGCTAGGTCTGGATTTGGCTGCTCTGCTGTTCAGCTTGTGGACAAGGCAGACGCATAAACTTGTACATGTGTTTAGTAATTACAGCAGGCTGTGTCTTTATAAGCCTCAAGAATATAATTATGGTCATCAGGGGAGGCACTAATTGGAGTTTCATGATTGTGTGAAGTATGACTAGTCCACTATTACATAAAGTGAACAGCATTGATATTTGAAGAGCTCTTGCAAGTGCAATGGTGAATACCTGTGGTGTTCCTGGCTGCAGTAGCCTAGTGCAGTCTTTCTGCCAAACATTGATAACAGGAAGTCAAAATGCAGGTGCATTCCAATGTTTAATTAATGGGACTTGGTCACTTAATTGGTGTCGTTTCTAGTGCTTTTTTTCTCCCAGTGACTACATATATTCTCACCTCAATCTTGTCCCTTTCTCTCTTTCATACCCTGATGCTCTGTGAAACACTAGGATGACTCGTGAGTTGTATCGAACTCCAGCCTCTTTTTCTAGCTATGTTACAACCAGAATGTGTGTTTTTGTCCATGTTGCACATTGCATGCGTAACTGCAATTTCTTAGTCCACATTCACATGTTCACATGTATATTGGAGGCTAAGATTAACTTAGTTTTTGCACATTTTATAGGCCTAGATATGTGTAAAACTAGGCACGTAGTTAATCTAGCATACTCAGCAAAGAGAGTGATCTCAGTGTCAATAAGTTTTGGCTACAAGCAATTGCTGGTGATAATGCTAAAGTGGCATTTTATGCAGTGTTCCCATCTTGTGCACATCAGAGCTGCCTTGATTTTTAAGGCCAGCAGCTTCTCATTTGTTGTATAGAGATTCAACAAGGATGTGTCACATTTTGTCCCAGATAGGTGAATATCTTCTTAACCTTAGTTCATCCGCATCTTGGGTTACTCAAACCAGATATTGCTTATCGCTTTGGGTAGCTAGCATAGTTCACCTTCTGGATTTTACTACATAATTTAAGTATCAGCAATTCAAGCTCTTTGACCTCCTTGGGAATTTGTTCAAGCCAACATTTTCAGGCTGCAGTACTCCACTGCACTGAAGAGTGATCACTGATACCACAGACATTTATTTCAGCAGCATCACTAGCTACCAGAGCTTCAACTTTCCTTTTAAGTTATTAAAATCATGATACCTACAAAGCCCTTGTCGGAATTTCTCCATCTGGTACAGTAACATTTTCTTCCAAGCTTTATCCTGGAAGTATATCATATAAAGAGCTCACTTGGAATGTGGTGACATTGTGATGGCAGACAGGATAGTTGACACTTTGGAAGATCATGCACCCATTGGAGTGAAATAGGTTGTGGGGAAGAGACTATGTAACCTCTAGTGCAATGATGAGTACTCTAATTAGTGCCCTGCCCTTATGATATATTTATTTTTGATAAATGAATATCTGCTGTAGATCTACTCATTGCGCTCCCCTCTGAAAACATGACAATTTCACATTCAACAGAGTATGTATTGCCTCTGAAATATAGGCACTTGATCGACACATAAAGTGGTCAAATAATGGCTGCAATACAGGTATTCTAATCCATGTAGAAATATTTAGATCATCAACTGAATTTTTCTGTCATTGCAGATCTAGGGGGTGGTGAAGTTACTGGTGATTTGGCCATGGCAAATACATTCTCAACCCTCATCATGATTGCTGTCCCTCATTGTGATAAACTTAAGGACCAGCTGGCTGAGTGTGGCTATATGCGACTTATGTTACAGCTTCTGAAGTGTTTTCCTATAAATATAGTAAGGTTATTTACACCCTGAATTTTAGTGTATGTTTTCTATGTTCATACTATCTGCTCTGCTTCATTTCTGTTATACTTTGCAGGATGAAGAAATGTTAAGAGCAACGGCAGTAAACCTACAAATTATATATCACTGTGTAGAAAGACCAACCACCCATTCAGTGCGTAGCAAAACACTATGTACTCAAGCTATTGAGCCATTGTTGTGCTCAAAATATACCCAGCTTCGCCTGATCTCAAAAGCACTGTTGGTGCGCCTTCACCTCCCTGATCCTGAGCTAACAGCTGATGAAGTGGCAGCACTGCTACATTTCCTCAGCAACATTCATTATGATGATTCAGCTCAGAATAATCACCTCTCTCTTGTCAACTTGCTGTTACTTACAAGTGACTTAGTGAAATTTCCTCAAAATAGGGAAAAGCTAGCAAGTGCAGATGCACTACCCATCTTTTTGGAACTAACCAGTGAGCTCAATGATGACCTTCAGCAAGTTGTTTCCGAAATTATACAAATGGTGTCTTTGAATGAGGGGACAATGGAAGTTGTTCTATCGTGCCTAGAAAATGGTATGTTATGGTGTCTGTTTGTGAGGTATTGGTCTGTGCAGGAGATAATTAACAGGAGTACCATGAAACAGTGTTTTCTTCATACACTAGAATCTGGAGTTAATCAAGTTGAAGAAGACCTGTCACTAGAAGCACTGACGGAAGAAATGGATACATCAGACTCCATGACTGTTTGTGGTAATGCTATTAGAGCCTTTGCTGCATTTGTGTGCCTGCGTATATGTACTGTTATTAAAGTTCTTTCCCTGTAGACATTGAACCTAGCGAAAGCAATCTAAAACTAGAAATGTGTGCAGAAGAGGAAAGTACTCTCAGACTGGTGACGAATTTGCTACATTTCATGGCACAATACACTAATGGAGAAAGGCTCACTGGTTCAGCTATGAGAAATGTGACTGTTGCATTTGTGTTTATAGCTGACATTACTAGCCAGTCAGATGACCAGTTTCAGGAGAAAATAGTCCAAGAAATTGCCATGGTTCCAGGTATTTGCAGAATTATACTTGAAAATATTTGTCACTCAGGTAAGCCCATGCAGCTGACTTTTTGTGGAAGTGCAATGAAACTGAAACAAAAAAACAAACAAAAAAACACACTGTTTCATGTTATACATGTTGCTTTCCATGCATTCACTTTTGTACTTCTAGATGAACTTGGTGATAATCAACCAGTCTACATAATTGAATCATTCATGATGTGGACCCACTATAGTACACTGCTTTGTAGAGAGCTTGGAAATGCTGGTGGTTTTCACTATTTGGCTGCAATCCTACATGCTGCAAACACATGCAAGATGCCAAGTGAGGTACATAGAGCCAGACCCCAAGATGCTCAAATGCATACACTGCCATGAATGTAGCCTGGTTGTCTGCAAGGAAACTGTAAATAGACAATGGAATGAGTTACTTTGAAAAAGAAAAACACCTGTTGTAAGAGTGAATGCCTTACCATCAGGCCATAGTGTCATATTGGTTACAGCTAATAAGTGAAGTAACAAGGTACCTGTTATCATCTACTGGAAAGCAAATGACTGTCTAGGGTTTTACCACTTATATTTGTGGGTGAAGGAGCCTTTTTTACATGGTAGGTAGTTGGTACACCACAACACTAACCAGTATGTACTCAGATTGGATGTTGATGTTCAATCTTTCTTCTGGACTTGGGAGTTATACTTTTATTTTGGGGTATAACATCATTGCATGAATTACTTCCTGGTAAATTAATAATTAGCTATTCCATTTTAGCCTTGTTTGCAGGCTCTCATCCCACACATAAACCAAAAATCAAAAGGAAAGAGGAGGGCCTGGTAAATTTTATCATGATATAAACACTGCTGATGGGTGGACAAGTATACTTACCATGCTTTGTTGACGATTTTGTCCAAATTATACACGTATATGTTTAGTTGTGAGGACTTTATGGCTGATAGAATAGAACTAGACCGGACTATATTGCACATTGCTTCATAGTATGAGATATGTGTGCTTGTACACAAACCAAGTGATGCTAACTTGCTCACTTACCTGGGAAAACTGACCACTGCTCACCTCAGATACTAAACACCTGGATGGCCAGGCTTCTCTCAAGTCTTTTTCTTTTACACTTACTGTTAAGCAAAAACTACCAGAACAAGTGCCAGAACAGGTCCCTGTTGGCATGTTATGCCTGAATGATCACATACTGCAAACACATACTGATGTTACAGTAAGACATGTTGAGCATACTTGATGATATATTATGCATGCTTGTTGGCATGTTGTGCTTGCATGATGGCATGTTGTGCTTGCATGATGGCATGTTGTGCATGGACGATGGCATGTTGTGCGTGCATGATAGCATGCATGTTGGCATGCTATGTTGGCATGCCCTGATTGATAAATGCTAATATCTATAGACATGTTAGTACATGCTAGTGTTGTTCCCAGCCTCAGGAGGAGTCTGGGAAAGAGGCTAGTACATGTTAAATTTGACACCAATTACTCCCCATAGTGGGGAAGTTATGTAGTGGGTGTTCAATATGTACTTTTTGGTAACTTTTACCACAGGTTGAAATAAACATTGTTCTCCAGACACTCACTGTCTTCCTGAACTTTGCATATGATACTAACAACATGCCTATGTTTGAAAGTGGAGAAATTGTTCCTATTCTATTGAAATTTGCTCACTGTCCTCAATTTGAAGTGTCCTTCTTAAGCAGAATTATCCTTAGCTTTGTGGCACCACTCCTCACATGCAGCGAACTAGCATCGCTAAATCTCAATGAATTTGAGGCTAACTACATAGCCTCTGCTATTCAGAATGCCCTAAGCTCACCTGATCATGAAGCAGAAGGATACACTCTCACAGAGTTACTACAAATTGCCAGAAGTTTTACCAATTATTCATCAGATAAAGTGCCAGCTGCAGTTTGGAGTGGGATGTTGCAGAAAGATGATAATGATCACATACAGCAAGAAGCAACAGGAACATTCAAACTAAAGGCAGCTGATTCATATGGAGAGAATCATGATGTCATCTCAGAATGTACCAAGGAGGTAAAAGATAGCATGGAGGAAAACAAGGTACTGCTGATGGAAACAAACCTATGCTCCAGCATAGAAAATCTGTTATGTGTTCCAGATGAAGTAATCCAGTCTGCAACCATAAAGCTACTGTGGAACCTACTTCACTGTCCTTCCTTTCAACAGCAAGTTTTGCTGAGTTACCCCTTAATAATCCATTCAGTTAAACAAATCCAGCAGCATTCCACAACCCAGCTAAAGCTGCAAGCCTCCTGCATCCTGAAATTGTTGGAAAGTGATGAAGGTACCATGATTTGTGCTTATTTACAAGTGTAAACTGCATCCCAAGATGCTACAGAATGAGTTTTTAACTTAGCCACAAATTTTTCAGAGTTAATGTTACACAACTCAAAAAGCTTTATCAGTAGGCTTTCTTCACTCTCAAAGAAGGAACCAGACATGAGGTATCGTATCATTAATCTCACATGCATCGTTAGTTTGTAATGAGGTGTACTTGTTTACAATACTTTGAGTATGGAAATAATAAGTAGTCCTGTGGCATTTGGCATACAAAAGCTTTGTTGAATGTATTCTTGATTAAGAAGCTTACTATGGCTCATTTCATGGCAGTTCCAGAACCGCACCCCAAGTGGAAAGAAAACGGTGATTTGAATACAGGTGGACAAATCAGCTTGTCTTACCATAAATAAGTCGTTAAGCTAACCTACTAGCTACACATAGTGTGGAAGTCTGGCTAGGTTTAGGGCAAAAGTGGAAAGGGAATCTGGAGTTAGGTGCATAATCCAGCTTCTAACAATAAGCACAGCCAGATGGGTGCCAATTGGTGCTAAATGAAGCCCTGTAGAGGCGGGATGATACAAAGGCAGCCAACTAGCTGGGCAGAAGATGGCCATGCTACTATTGTGTATCTGTACATCTGAGTTGTGTAAGAGCTAAGAACACCGTGCAAAGCCTATTGAGAGACGTCGGTCGGTGTTGTAAAGAAGCACTGTTAAGGCATGGAATGTGCTGTATTGCAGCAAGCCAGTAGCTACGTGTCCACTTCACTGAAGTGTCAAAGTGACTTGTAGCTCAGTGCGGCTGTGCTGTATCGGTAGTCTGTTACCAGAATGTTGCAGCTAATAGATCTAGCTTGTTAACAATGTACCTAGCTTAGCCTTTATACAAGGCTCCAGAACTGTAAGTCAGGATGAAGTTTGTGTGGTCACTGAAGTGTCAACATTTTTTTATCTTAAGGTTACGGGATACAGTTTGCTCATTAATATTCATGAGAAAACATTACCTTCCGTGCAGGAACCAGTTACAGCACGCAATAGAAGCGACATATAACAGAACTATGAGTGCCATTTAACCAGTATAGTATTAATTCTTATGTACAACGTATTAAGGCGAGCAGCGACGACAAAGTTCGTGACTTTCGGCCGCAAATTCGGCGTCAGATTTTGTCTTCAGAGAGGATTGCAGGTACAACTGTTCAACACCTACGGGTAATACTCAACTTACTTGAGGGCGGCTCGGAGCGACTTCGTCGCTGTGTGCCAGGGGAAGCGAGTGACACGCGTTTCTATCCAAAACCCCGGTGGTTTTTGACCGACCAAGCGACTAAATCTAGGCGTATATCTAAAACGGTAAGTCGCCTCGGCGAAAACTCTTCGAGCCGCCCTGTGTCTGTCTTCGTAGAATTCAAATACAGTGTAATAAGATGTTCTTCCAACAGGAAATAACTGACGCCGAAATCAGTAGTTCGTACGCGGATTGTTAACCGCAGGCACTGCTATCAAATTGCATGCTCCGCCCACCCAACCAGCACAGCTGTTACAGACTAATATAACTTTGTTTAGCGGTAAAGTTAAACGCATGCATGCCTGGATCCTGTACGAAGAAAAGGAAGGTAAAATTTGACATGAATATTTATGAGCAAACTGTATCCCGTAACCTTAACTCGGGTTAGCGGTGATTTAAAAAAATTGGATATTCTCATCTTTAGCAAATGTAACCTTTGTTAACTTTACACCCTATAGTGCACTTTTGGTTACATCATACTGCGCACTGCACAGGCGCACTGCACAGAAAAGATAGTCTCTGCGTGTGCAGCACGCACATTCTGTGTCAGCAGAAAGGGTGGGACAGGGGGAGGTAGGTGGGGTCACCCACAGGGTGACATGCACATGGTGGCTGCTAGGCTTGGCTGTCAAAGTGCCATGGTTGGGACCGGGTGGGCCAACTCTTGCCCTGGCTGCATGGAAATGCAGGCTTAGAAAACAGGCAGAGAAGGCTGCTTGGGCTCTGAGCGGGTGTTGGACAACCGAGAGTGCTGACTATTGCATGCTCGTTAATGAGTGGGTGTGGTTAAGGTCACGAGTCTGCTTGCTAAGGCTGGAAGTGGGCTTGGGTTCAGTTTTGGGGTCAGAGCTTGGGCAGAAATGAAGATACGGTGCGTTAACCCTTTAACTACGAATGACGACTATAGTCGTCATTGAAATTCGGCCGCATGTTGGCGCAATCCGTTTTGAAGATAGGTTCTGCGCTAGCAGAAAGGGTGGGACAGGGGGAGGTGGGTGGGTGCACCGCTCTGGCTGACCGTGCATGGCAGCTGTTGCAGCTGGCTATAGAAAGGGCCTGGTCAGCGCTGACCGTGCATGGCGGCTGTTGCAGCTGGCTATAGAAAGGGCCTGGTCAGCGCTGGATGGCCTGTTCTTCTGCTTTCTTGTACGAACGAGCGTAGAAAATGGTGCTTTCACCTTGAAGGAACTCCATTTCTGGCTTTTTAGGCAGCTTTCAGTCTGGAGGAGCGTTCTCTGGTCAGAGGGCCCTGACTATTGAACGCTCGGTAAATGAGTGGGTGTGGTCAGGGTCATGAACCTGCAAAGAACTTCTGAAGGAAGCTGTGGATCACGTTTCTTGGGCTAACTCCTGGCAGAAGTGGAAATTCAGGTGAAAGAAGGTGGGACAAGGGTACACAAGACTATTAGGGAAATTAATTTAGTATTTAAAGGGCTAAAGGCATGTATAGGCTAAAACTAGTCTCAAGTGAAAAAAAGGGTTAAAATGACTAGTTTGGGCACTGTAAATTCCTGTGTCACCATACGTCCCATTTTGTGATGGCAATTGTTTGGCCCTGTATAGTCTCCCTGGATTAACTCTCAGCTTTAGTGCTTTAACTGAAGATACTTCAATGACAACTGTATCTAGCTGTGGTGTCAAACTTCAACAAGTCCTCTTAGGCTTGGAAAGACAGGCTAAAACGTTGGGCATGCACATGCACTTTTGTGGCTTTTCTCAAAGGTCTTCCCTCAATTTTTTTCTTTCTACTTGTGGTGTAACAAGGCTAACCGCACCCCAAGTGGAAAGAAAATGAATGCGGGTGGATAAACCAGCTTGTTCTGTCTATTTACAAATTGTTAAGGTACCTAGTGTGGAAGCCTAGCTACAATAGGGCAATTGTGGAACAGAGAATCAAATCCAATTGATCAGGTGGTGTGTGTCCAGCTGTAACTACACAGGGGAATAGGGAATCAGATCTAGGTGCACAATCCGTCTTTTACCAAAATGCAGGGCCATTGCATGTAGGGTGATGCTAAATGCCTACTCAGGATGCCTATGTGGGTGCTAATTAATAATTGAACCCACATGGAGGCGAGATGATAAAAAAAGCCAGCCAGCTTCTATATATGGCTATAGCGTGATTTGACAGGCTGGGCAGAAGATGGATAGGCTACTGCTGTCTCCATCTGAGTTGTGTAGGAACTAAGAACACCACACAAAGGGTCGGTATTCTAAAGATGTGCTGTTACCATCAAAAGCGCTGTGGATGTCTTGCAGTGTAGCAAGCCATTACCTAAATGTGCACTTCACCAAACTGTCAAAGTGACTTGTAGCTCAATGTAGCTGTGCTGGATCAATAATCTGCTAACAGAAATGTGTAGCTAATAGATGTAGCTTGTGAATGGTATACATACCTTAGTCTTTGTACAAGACTCAAGAGCTGCAAGTCACACGTAACCGTGGTGTAGTCACTGAAGGGACAACACTTTTGATCATAACTCAGGGTAGCAGTGGTTTTTAAAAATAGCATATGCCCAAAATAGCATATGCCCAGGTTCAGCAAATGCAAGTCCCTTCATGTTAATGCTTGGCCACTGTGAAGTCCTAGCCTCGAACCCAGGCTTTCCGTTCTGGATTTTGTCTCGCAGCTTTGGAGATGCGAGACAAAATCCGGAACGGAAAGCCTGGGTTCGAGGCTAGTGAAGTCCTGCGTGACTGTAGGTCAGTTTCGTGGGTGGCAAATATTTCACCTTGTGCACTTGCCACGGATTAGTTATCAGCCTTAGCACTTGAACCGTAAACACTTCAGTGATAACTGCTTCCAGCTGCCTGGTCAAAGTTGAATAGGCTCAGTTAGTCTGGGGAAGAAAGGCTAAAATAGTAGGCATGTGCAAGCACTCATATGGCTTTTCTCAACATTCATTCATTCATTACTATCTTTCCACTTGGAGTGTAATTTTTGATGGTTTAACACTGCCAGGTGCAGTTGCTTTGTCACTGTAAGCAGGAGCAGAGATGACAGATGTAGGTCCCTTCATGTTAAACTAGTGAGATGATTCATGCATCATCGTGGGGCGAGCCTGAGCGAGCAATGCATTGCTGGTTCGTCATGGCACACAAACCATGCACTGTTAGTAACAGCAGGAATCATCACTGCATGCATGTCTGCTGTTCCATGAGCGTGGTGAGCAAAACTCCATGTAGCCAAGCAGCATCTATATATGGTGAGAACAATACAACGGTTCTCACCAGATATAGATGATCAGTCAGGACATCTACTATGGCTACACAAACGCTTGGACTAAACTTCACACTGAAGTCATGAGCTGAATCTCTGGCACTTATGAGTGTCGATTATGCATGGCCAACTGAGTTACCTGAAGATAGTCTCGTATCCAGCCTGCCGTGTCGGTGAAGGGCTACTGCCAGAGCGCAGCATTGGCGTGAAAGATACCCGGAGCGAAGACGACTCAAATTAACCATAGATATATGACACGGAACTATCTATGAATTAACGCACGCATGGTAACTGCGGACCATGACAGACAAGGGCAGGCTGGTCACACTCGGTACAAATTACGCGCAGTAGTTAAGTTCGCTCGATCTGAGGACGTTCCGGCTCAGTCTTTGTGAAATATTTAAATGCGCTCATTTAAAATTTACGGTATATGGCCGCAAACAAGCAAGCAAGCAAGCAAGCATACACACGCACGTGCGCAATGCAGTCACGCTAGTGTGGGGCTCGCTCAGGCTCGCCCCAAATAGCTAGCTTGGCTATTCTCAGGTAGGTTAAGACAGGCTCTGAATGTATTATTCATGGTATGGAAGTATACAAGGAAGTTGTCATATTTGTGCAGAGAAGTAGCATTCACTTTACGGAGATTGGAGATCGAATGGCTGCCATGTGTAAGCTTCTTAGCTCTTCTAGCGTTATTCTCGCCGTTAGTGTGTACATGTATTGGTTTGTGTTGTTGATAGTTGAGAAGTACATGTAGATATGTCTGACTTGCAGAAGAGCCAAAAAAGGATCGAGAGTTGAGTGTTTCTGGGAGCGGAAACATGCAGGAGAAGCGTTTGAGCTAAATGTACAGTGGCCTACCTGAAGATGCTCTTAAGTGGTGCTGAATTCTAGATAACTTGAAGTCTAGTACTGTTAAAAAGCAACCTCTATCGTGCATCCTTCACAGTCTTGGTGGATAAATGGTATGCCTTAGTTCTGAAGAGCGAGAGTTAGAATTTGTAATTAGCTCAGATTTTGGTATAGTCTACGACAATTTTTGATTTACTCATGACATGAACTTACCATGCTAAATTTCCAGTCAGTTCTGAATTCTGCATGTCAAGGGCATTCGACCTTTGCTGAAATGTAGTTAAGATAGTGTTAATTACTACACATTGTTTACAAGAGGGCATGGCATTTCCATGGAAACTAATTTGTTTGTATCATCAACCACAATACAATAATATGATGCAAAACAATAACCAGTAGTGCACTTCAAATCTGCAGAATATGCCATAAACTTTCTGAGGTTGGTAGTCTGAGTAATACTCTCCTGAACCAGAGCCTGTCTTAACCCACCTGAGTTGTGAAATCCTGCGTGACTGTAGGTTACTTTCGTGGGTGGCAAATATTTCACCTTGTGCACTTGCCACGGATTAGTTATCAGCCTTAGCACTTGAACCGTAAACACTTCAGTGATAACTGCTTCCAGCTGCCTGGTAAAAGTTGAATAGGCTCAGTTAGTCTGGGGAAGAAAGGCTAAAATAGTAGGCATGTGCAAGCACTCATATGGCTTTTCTCAACATTCATAATTTTTTCTTTCCACTTGGGGTGTAATTTTTGATGGATCCATGGTTTAATACTGCCAGATGTAGTTGCTTTGTCACTGTAAGCAGGCACAAAACATGACAGATGTAGGGGCAGCCTTGTGTTCCTCACAGATGCTGAATCTGCTTGACATTATTTTTAACCGTCTTTTCATTCAGTGCCTTGGCCCATTACTATAGGAACATGATATTGGCCTATTTTTATGGGGATGTGAGGATCTGCAAGACAGATGACATGATGTGAGAGGTTCAAAGACATTGTAATAGATTTAATTAAAAACGATGCCTGAAATGTTCGGCATCTCACTGTGTGGAGACCCTGAAACTAGAACACTGCTGTAATGCAGGCTCCAATTCAAGTTATGTGTACACCTTATTGGACCCACATCTCCATTACTGCAAAATTTGTGGTCAAACTATCAGAGCTCATGGGGTCAGTAAACTGCACACAAATTGCTACACACAAAGTGACATCACACAATGCATTTATAGTGTTTTACCATTCAATCAGTTTTCCAATTCAAATGACTAATCTAAGGTAAAGACACTGCAAGTTGTGACATAAGTTGCAATGTATATCATGCACAGTGTGTTGCATCACATTGTATAATTAAGCTTTTTGAAATTACACAGTGTAGCAAAACTCAAACACAAATAACATACATCAGTACATATTTGATTAGAAACAACAACTGGTAGTGTTATCCATGACATTCCAAGTTATACCTTCCAGAAACAGAATCGTGTTTTTGACCTCAACTTCTTGATCTGAGAGAATGCTATTTGATTACATTCTGCACAGAGAAGTGGGTTTTCACTTGACAGACCAGTCCTGAATGGCCACGGATGTGATTTTTACGTCAAGCGGATGTGATTTTTATATCAAGCAGCTGCACTGTCCAACAGTGTGGGAACACTAGGCTGCAGCAATGCTATAGCTGCTTACAGATTATCCCCTGGCAGTATTACTAACCATTGATTTCCCAGAAAAACCTGGGAATCCATGTATGTTTGGAAATGTCGGTAACATTTCCGTATCATCGAAAGATGGATGACTTGTAGGGTCTGTTGCCAGTTGAAATTGCCTTTCAAACCCAAGGAGATGGAGGCTATTTGCTGTGTATACAAAGGCAAATATGCATTCTTGCGGCTACCAAATAAGTAAAATCAGTATGGTATGAGGTGCTGCCATTTGCATGTTTGACCACAAACAAGTGAGTTGGGTACACAGCAGGGTAGCTACAATGTTGTATTGGTAGTCTCACTGTTGGTATCACTTACGATTGCCAAAATTATCAGCCTCAGTGAACGTGGTTTTGTGGCAGCTAGTTTTTTCATCTATTGATGTACTGCTTTTGAATATCTTGTCTGGATATTCTTCCACGTGGACAGGCTATGTGAACGTGAACTAGCCACACAATGCTGCTCTACATTGGTTGGTCAGGCTCACTTCCACAATGTTATACATTTTCATTAGACTAGTGTAATGGGTAGATGTGTGAAGAGTGTACCTCATGCGGGCTCCTGTACAAGCAGTGCTAGAGGAAGCCTTACATTTGAAATGTGAATCTATATGCACTGTAGCTGAGGTAACTGCAAGCTAGGAGAAAAGAGACAGCCCCCTACATGAAACCACACTTTAGGACAATCATTACCACAAACTAAAAGAAGAGTTGTTACCCTCTTTACGTGTTAGCAAGCAATTAGACCACCTGTGCATCTCAGTCTTGCATTCAACTTGCAGTACTGAATTGCGCATTTTTATGCATGATGAATCCTTGTACACCTACATACTAGCCTTGTTTCCAGCCAGCTTTATGGTCGCATAATGTATTTTTCTGGGGAGGAGCCAGGGAATGAGGCTATCTGCATGGAATATTATCTATATAAATATACATGTTCACTACTGTCCACTAATCCAAATGCAGCCTATGCTGCAAGATAAGTAGCAACTAGCACTTTCCATCTGTTTCGTCATTCCCTTTCTCTCACAATACAGCTGAAATAACTCCACTTCAATATGCCCAAGTTTGCTATAACTATGGGCACTATGAGGAATGCATGGAGGTTTGTGATATGATAAAGAGTCCAGACCAAGAGCTTCTACTAGCAAAGCTACTGAAGGGAAAAGCAGTGTTCCATGGTTACCAGCCAGTCCTTCGCTATCTCATGGAAAATAAACATTATCTCTCCAAACAGGATGCGACCTTGCTTATTCAGAAATGTTTTGGGCAGATGAAAGATGCAATAATTCTCCTTGGCGATGCATTGGATTCCCAGTGCATTGATTCAGAAGGATCTCAACTACTTGACTTTGCAATGATGGACTGCATTCGAGAAACAAACCAACTGAATCAGTGCAAAAGATGCCTACTATGTCGCAGACATACCAAGTTGAGGAAAAGCCATGTGTGGTCAGAATCTATCATTAAACATGTTTCCAAAAAGAAATTTTCCAATACAGATGCTAAAAATATTATGTTTGGTCATAACAAGCATTTCCTCAAGTCTCCTGGAATGTGCACATTTTGGATGCTCTGTTCAAAATGTGAGGAGCTACTTAGTCAGAATGGAGAGAACAGATTTTGTGGAGAATTCTATGATAGAATAACTGTAAACCAGGCGAAAATCAACTATGATTCTTGGCTCTTTGATTTCTGCATTGGGATCTTGTTTCGCACAATGTCAACACTGATAATGTATGACTGTCTGAACAGTGATGAAATATACAATGCTTTTCTGCATTGTAGAAAGCACCTTCTTAGTTTACCTGTAACGATAGCTGGTGAACCTTTAAAGCTATCACCTTTGGAGCAATATCAAGTTGCTACATTTTGCTCACAAGACAGTGTGAGTTTGACTCCATTACTACTAGTGACTCCAGATGATGTATCCAGAAGTGACGACGAAAAGCTATTTTGTAAGGGTTTTGATACTTTTCTTCAGTACTATTCAGAACGTCAAATGAAAACTGGCCTTATTGACTGCAGTGGTCAAGTACATTTTTTCTTGACTTACTGTGCACCTATTGCAATTATCTTGCAATTTTCTCCATCAGCTTCATGCATTCTTCCTGACCATTGCTATATTAAGCCTAGGCAGGCTGTCACTATAGTGCCAAATATTCATGAACGAATGCAATTGATTCCAAAAGGGGTCTGGGAAGCCCTTTATGATTATCAGCAATTCTATCTTGATAGTAACTTGGAAGTTAGTAGGTCACTGTCTGCTACTGCTGCAACAAAACTGAGACAGTATTTGCCTCTGCTGCAGCCCTTAGCATCCCCTCAAGAACTGATTGTAAGGGCACCAGATGCCAGTAGAGATTGTGCTACTCAAAAATGGAGTCTGGATTCTGAAACACTAAACATCTCTGAGAATCTTCCTGATGATACAATTCCAATTACTTCATTTTCAACTTCAAGTACATCTAATGCCAAAACTTTATCAGTGAATAGTGCTACTCAAAACAGGAGCTTGAGTCCACATTCTGAGACACAAAGCATCTCTTCAGATAAGTTTCCTGGTGATGTGACTCCATTTATTTTCTCCTCAGCTTCAAGGGCATCAAATGGCAGTAGTGTATCAATAACTAGTACTAATCGAAGTATGAATCAAGATTTTGAAACACCAAACATTTCAGACAAGCTTCATAATGATGCAACTCCAATGACTTCATCCTCAACTTTAAAAGCATCAGACACCGATAGTTTATCGACATATGATGTTACTCTAAATAGGACTTTAGATTCTGAGACACAAAGCATCTCCTCAAACAAGCTTCCTGGTGATGCAACTCCAATTACTTGCCTCTCAGTTTTAAGGACGTCTAATAGCAGTAATGTATCAATAAATATTGCTACTCCAAATAGCACTCCAGATTCTGAAACACAGAACATTTCCTCAGACAAGCTTTCTAGTAATGCAACTCCAGTTATTTCATCCTCAACAAAGTTTAGGTATGGGGCTACTGCTGCCCATGCAGGTTCATCTGGGAAGGATTCATTCCAACTACATACAAGACTATATCGTTTACAGCTCTTACCAAGGGGATTTGAAATTAAAAGGCTTTCACAGAAGCTTCAATTCAGTGTTCCTGAGGGCCACCAAATTCTTCTTCATGCATGGTGTTGTAACCAATTGCCAGAAAACATTGAACTGACATGCTTTTTGGGGTTAGGCTCATCTGCAGGCTTTTCACCAGACAAGCCATACTTTATTCTCATCCAGTACATTCCACAAGAGAACCTTCTAGTATCAGATGGTGCTTTCATTACTCTGGATGATCCAGTCAAGGTATCTAGTTACCTTCTTGAGCACACTTTTAGCAGTCCAATTCGAATACCTCTAGAGGAAATGAATGACCTCATCAGCTTCATGTTACCAACTATGCTGGAACAACAAGGCCACACCTCCATTCATGCACTAATGCATCTGGCAAACTACTACAGGTAAGTATTAGGTTTAAGTATATTCTATCATACAGCTAGGCATAGTGCCTGATGTGAGCAGGTTTGCTTTAAACTGTTTTCTTTTTCCCATGCAGACCATTTCACAACCAAGGGGGTATCCTGTCACTCGAATTCCGTTGTTCATCAGAGGGATGCTGGTATTGCCGGAATCGGTGCCTTACCTGTATGAGACCTGCGGCCCCATGGAGTGGAGTATCTGGAGAGGCAGATTGTTCAAAGAGTTTCTTCGGCTTTTGCACAAGAGCATGTAAAGAAGTGTTTTGTGGGGAAGATGGTACATATGCACCCATTGTACCTGAAGGTGGTCAACCTGAAGAATTTAATCAAATACTTTTTCAACAATTAAGTACAATTCGACCACCAAATGTTGCTACTAATATCGTTGATTTTCTTCATGTATGCATAGGTAATGGTTCTTTTTGCCTACCTCTGGGAAAACCATATGCCGTTTGGCAATTCCGCAACACCCAGGAACAGCTATTTGTCAGCTTCTTTTTGAATGATGATTATGACCCACAAGAACCAGTTTGGCATCCACATCGCAATTCTTCAGTTACAAAAGCCATGGATTTGGCTTTCTTGCACTTGAAGCAAAGGCTTCATTGTGCATTACAGGACTTGCAGTTTAAGAATCTAAGCGCTTTTGTTGCTTCTCGGTTAAGTTTATCGGCAGACAATTAGTAGTGAAAATGATATTAGCATGTAAAGAATTCCCTATCAGTCCCTTTCTCCACTGCATTTGCATTATCACACGCATTACACATTTTGTAGTGATAAAAAAAGTTGGGCTTAACTTACAGCAAGTACTGCATAATTTTATTTCTTGGTCAGAAGTTACTCTCTTGTGCAGAATTTATATCCATTTTTGCAATTTCATACTTATTGAGGTTTTTGGCTGAATTTTCTCTAGTGTTTATTGCTGGTGATTAAATTTACTGTGTGCACTAGTTTTGTAATACTTGCTAGAATTATTGGCTGGATTTTATACACATTGTACACTTGTGTTTATTGTGCATTTACTGCAATTTACTTGAATTACATATTAGAAATTAGCTCATTGGTAAAGACATGGCTTTTAACCACCTAGTTTCCCCAGAGTAGACTCTTCATGAGAGAACACAAGAGTGTGCACAGAGGAGAGAATGGTCAGTACCACAGTTTCTGATGGCAACTACGTATACCTGTTTCATTCATTATCCACTTGGGACAGAACAGTACCATTACAGAATAAGAACAAGAATCCCACACATTAAACAGGGGTGCCCAAGTCAAATGGAAGTCAGAGAGTACAGCCTTAAAAGAGGACACTGCCTGATGGGCTGCAATAGAGGCCAGCAGGAGCTACATTTAGTTGATGCTCCGTGAGCTACATTGGTTGCCCATGCAAGATGAACAACTTTATGTATTCATGACAGCTTTGCAGGAAGTCATTACATACCTAGATTTGTCACTATGGCTTTATTAGGTGAACCAATTGGAGTAAAGCTTTTGTAGTAGTAATTATATGATATCTTAATAATTTAAGTACAGCTTGGGCTCTTGTGATAGTATCATAAGTCATACAGAGTATAAAGTGATGTGTTACATGTTTTGGGATGCTTTTGTAACGACGAGTCTTACAAGTCAAGCTTCACGTGGGTAACTGTGAATGAGGAGGATAAAAGTATTTTGTACTTGTTATAACTGAATCCACTTTATTTTGGTGTCTCTGAACTGTGAAATATGGCAGAAAAAATAAAACAGGAAAAAAATAGCTTCCTTCTTTTGATTAATAGGTAATACAAATGAACATAATTATACCATTTGAAATTTTGATTGATTTACCTTGTTAAATAGTTTTAAGTTATCCAGGTTTCCTGTTGATTGATTTTTTTTCTCGATGTTTGTTATCAATTCTCTTCGGGTTTTTGTTATCGATGGATTCATTTTTGGGGTTAAGTCAACCTCTAATATTTTACAGTGTATTGACGTCCAACTTACAACTCTGTTGATGTGGCAGAAAGTGTGTTATAAACTTTTTGCAATTTCACTGATGTCTAAACAGTTAGAAACATGTCTACTATTCCAGAGGTATACTATTTATGTTTCCAGCAGTAGTTACCCAGAAACCTTTTTACATTAAATTTTCAGTGGCTTACAACTCCCATTGGGATAATAACAGACATTAGAAATGTATACTTTAAACTCACACGCACATGCAGCAATGTGGCTATAGGCATTGAAAAGCAGGACAAAGGTCTACATGGTAAATTATATTCCAGTGCAACAAAACATGTGATAGTCGATGCGAGTGTTTAATTCTTATGCCATGGTCAATGGTTACACTCATCCAGTCACATGACACACATCATCTACCTTGACTCAGTACATTGTATTTTCTTGTAGCTGTACCATGACATTACAAACTGAGTGCTTGAGAGACTCTTTCTTCTCAAGGCTGTAGCTAGCATTGAGGCACGGGAGGCAGATACCTAGTCATTTACGTAATGATGTGTGCACTATGCGAACAAGGTTGCATGGTAATGCACATGTGAAGTACGTAACAAGAAGATGCTTTTGTAAAAGTGAGTCTTACAAGTCAAACTTCATGTGAGTATAACTATGGGAATGAGCAGGATTGGTAAATTTTCTGTTTTAGAACCATCTTCATTGTTGTCCCTATTCTGGGGCAGTTGCTGGTACTCACATGGGTTCACCATTCTATCTGGAAGCTGTCCATCACACAACTCTTGTTGTCTCATGTTATGACCTCGCCACCTCTGTTGCAGTGACTGGCAGATGCTTCTTGACTTTTGCTGACATTTCTGAAGTATTCCCAATCATAAAAGGAGTCTGTATGCCACATACATAACAAAATATATCAGTGGTAGTGCTGCAATGAACCCTATCAGCTCAATCCACTTTCTTTGTGTCTCTAAATTGTAAAGTATCCACAGTGATGCAAGACCCAGCAATCCTAGAATTACACTGTCCAGAATGTTCAGCCAGTTCTTCTTGTATGGACGCAGCAGAGCAAACAGCAGGGATCCTATGATGGCCCACCCAAGCCCACCCAAGTTAAAAAAAACATTAAGTAGCAAGATGATGATGCGAAGTATGAAGTAAAATGCAGCGAAGTGCCTATAATCATATTTGCCATCTGTTCTGTTCTTGTAACAACCCTGAAAAACTTCTGCAAATATGTGCAGTGGATGCCACCGAATTTTCAAGCAACCAAGCATCTTCCGAAATGTTATATATTGTAGAGTATGCAATGAGAAGCAATGGAGGCAGAGTAATGAAAGTTGACAAGACCACAATTGCAAGGATGGCAAAAGGGAGGTGTTCGCTACCAAAGTAGGGAACTGTTGGAGTAAGCAGCAAATAATGAGATGAATTCCTTTGGATGTCTGTTACTCTCAATTCACCTAGAAGTCTACATGATGCTATGGTGATTTTGTTGTAAGCTAGTGTCAGAAAGGTTGCAAAGGTGCTCACAATGGATGCCTTTGGATTCCACCTTAAGCTTCTCTGGAAAGGAGCAAGACATCTGTGAAAAGGCCTCCACATCCACACAAGTACTCTAACGTTTCTGTCATGTAACTCAATAAGAATGTATGTTCCAATTATCAGAAGCAGTAGGTAAAATGCTGGCAAATACGTACTGCAGAGCTATTGCGTGAAGTGTAGTGATGTTTTCGCTCAAACAGAAAGGTGGGATTACAGAATGAATGAAGTCCAAGTTCCAAACCCCATAAAATGTAAGCAAAGTCTTTTGCATGACCTGGAACCATGATTGAGAAGCGTATGCATTGAACAAGGAATTGTGAGTGTTTAAGGTGCTTGCAATCATTTGTATATACAGAGAATATGAGCACATTCAGAGGCCCTGAAGTTGTACTGATTTGAAATATCACAATGATCAGGTAGAACACAGTGATTGGCAAAAATTCAAGAAGTAGATACAATGCCCAGCCATAGTTCTTGGCAGAACACTCTGCACACTCATAATTTGTAAATAGTGCAGGGCCATACCCTTTTTTACATGTTCCACATAACTGACCTTCTCTGTTAAAGTGTCCACACAAAGTCATTCAGTTCTGAGACATTTGATGGCAAAGCAATGATCCTTTCTAGCATGCTTTCAAAGAGACAGAATCCAACAACTTGAGCTCTTGTGACAGGATTGTAGCTCATGCAGTATTGAATTTGTAGTGATGTGTTATATGTCTTTGGGTCACATATGACCCCATGGGTTGGAGGACCACATGAGCATTCAACAGTTGTGTTATCACCTGCTATCTCGTGCTGTATGAACCATGGGGGACAAGGGTCAGTATCCTCATCACTGGGAGCAGGAACAGAGCAGTGTTCTTGGCCACTGCTAGCTACAACTGCAGACAAACAAAGCAAACCAAACAGTATTTCCAGCATTATTCACCCAGATTGCATTTCAGTAGTTTACAACTCCCACTGGATTAATACCAGACAACAGAAATATATATATGTTGCATAGAAATGCAGCTACAGCAATCGATTTTCATGTGATGGTAGAGAGAAAATTCGTATGTAACAACCACATTGGATATATAATTAGAAACTAATCACTGAAAGACTGGTTGCAGACTATAATTGTTAGCAGCAAATGGATATAAAATTTGTACTGCAAAAGTGCACGATCAACTATGATCAACCAGGATCATTTTAAAAAGTGTCTGAGCAAGCTCCACACTAGTGGGACTGCATTGTGCAGCAATGTGTGTATGTATGCTATTATACCAGTATATGTATGGTTCCAAATTTGTGATGGTTGTGTATGGTAAAGCATGTGTAAAGTAAACAGGAAGATGCTTTCATAAAAATGAGTTTCATGCAAATAACTACAGCAATGAGCAGGATACATGGTATTTTGTCCTTGCTAGCATCTAGCTATGTAACAAATTAATGTGATTGCAACTGTAACACACTTTATTAGACTATGTTTACTATAAAAGAATTTTATGTTGACTTTAATGTACAGAACCATAGTCATTGGTGTATGCTCCAATAATTGGTAAATTTTCTGTTTTAGAACCATCTTCATCGTTGTTGCTATTCTGGGGCAGTTGCTGATACTCAAACGGGTTCACTATTCTATCTGGAAGCTGTTCTTGATCACACAACTCTTGTTGCCTGAAGTTATGACCTTGCCACCTTTGTTGCAGGGACTGGCAGATGTTTTTTGACTTTTGCTGACATTTCTGAAGTATTCCCAACCATGAAAGTAGTTTGCATGCTACATATAAAACAAAGTACATCAGTGGTAGTGCTGCAATAAACACTGATAACTGAATCCACCTTCCTTTTGTCTCTATACTGTAGAGTACCCACAGTGCTGCAAGACCCAGTGATGCTAGAATTACACTGTCAAGAATGTTCAGCCAATTTTTCTTGTACGGACACAGCAGAGCAAATAGCAGGGCTCCTATGATAAGGACTGCCACACATAGGGTCCATCCAAGCTTTAAATTTGGTCCATTGAATTTTGGTAAAAGAAAGACTACAAAACAGATGATGCGAAGTATGAAGTAAAATGCAGCAAAGTACCTGTAATCATTTTTGCCATCTGTTCTGTTCTTGTAACAACCCTGAAATACATCTGCAAATATGTGCAGTGCCTGCCATCTAATCTTCAAGCAACCAAGCATCTTCTGAAATGTTATTGTAGGGTATGCAATGAGAAGCAATGGAGGCAGAGCAACGAAAGTTGACAAGACCACAATTGCAAGGATGGCAAAAGGGAGGTGTTCAGTACCAAAGTAGGGAACTGTTGGAGCAAGTACCAAATAATAAGATGAATTCCCTCGAATGTCCGTTACTCTTGATTTACTCAAAAGTCCAACTGATACTATGACGTGTTTGTTGTATGCTAGTGTCAGGAAAGTTGCAAAAGTACTCACAATAGATGCCTTTGGGTTCCACTTTAAGTTTCTTCGGAAAGGAGTAAGACATATGTGAAAAGGCCTCCACATCCACACAAGTACTCTAACGTTCCTGTCGTGCAACTCAATAAAAATGTACGTTACAACTATCAGAAGCAGTGGGTAAAGTGCTGGTAAATACAGCATTGCTAGTGCGTGAAGTGTAGTGATGTTTTCGTTTAAACAGAAAGGTGGGATAACAGAACAGAAAAAGTCTAAGTTCCAGACACCATACAATGTAATCAAAACGTTTTGCATGACCTGAAACCACAAATGCTGTTTCTGAGCAGCAGTTGCAACAAACAATGAATTGTAATTGTTTAAGACACTTGCAAGGAGTTGTGCAGAGAATATGAAGACATTCAGAGGCCCTGACGTTGCACTGACTTGAAATGTCACAATGATCAGGTAGAACACAGTGATTGGCAAAAATTCAAGAAGTAGATATAGTGCCCAGCCATAATTCTTGGTAGAACACTTTGCACACTCATAATCTGTAAGTAATGCAGGGCCATACCCCCTTTTACAATCTCCACATAACTGACCTTCTCTGTTAAAGTGTCCGCACATAAAGTCATTCAGTTTTGAGACATTTGGTGGCAAATCAATGGTCCTTTCTAGCATGCCTTCAAAAAGGCAGAATCCTACAACTTGAGTTCTTGTGACAGGATCATAGGTCATGCAGTATTGAATTTGCAGTGATGTGTTACATGTCTTTGGGTCACATATAACCCCAATGGTTGGAGGACCACATGAGCATTCAACAGTTGTGTTATCACCTGCTATCTCGTGCTGTATGAACCAGGGGGGACAAGGGCCAGTATCCTCATCATTGGGAGCAGGAACAGAGCAGTGTTGTTGGTCACTGCCAGCTACAACTGCAGACAAGTAAAGCAAAACTTCACACAAGAGAAACAACTGCAAAACTACTAGCTGAAAGATTTCCATAGCAGTTGTGTGTGCACTGTTCAGAAATGTGAACTGTGCAAATGTGAAAACATTTATGTACTTTGATGCGTGCTCTTCCAGATAGGAACTCCCCCTAGGATAATGGAACAGCATGACTGTGTGAACCTCAGTATTCCTTTATTTGGCAAAAGCAGAAATATAGTTCACCAAATTAGGTTGTAACATTGGTTTGTTTTGATAGTAGGAACAGTTGAAACATTGCAGTTTCTTTAACCATTCTTGTGGCCACAATCACTAAAAGCCTGGACTGATTTATACATGTACATGATAGCTAGATGCCCTTTCAGTGATATTAAGACTCTGTTTTTGCGCAAGGTTGCTAGGAAGAAATTGGAGATCCAACCAGACTCGAACCTGGGTTTCCTGAGTGCTAATAAGATACTGTTACCATCATTGAGCCCCTGAAGTTAGCAAAAACACTTCTTATTAAGGGAGAAATGTTTCTGGTCACTCCCAATGGAGTTGCGATTGAACATGCAAATGTGTAGCTGCTAAAATCTATCTCCCTTGTTGATAATGCTGCCACACCCAATGCAATGGCAGGTGAACGCAGTATAACTGGATACTTTCTGCTACCAATCAGATGCTCTTACCACTAGCTGGAGCAGACGATTGGTGGCCATTTAATCATAGGCTGAATGGATCTCTTGTCAATTGGCTTGGCTTGCAAGGTCAATCAATACTGAAGTACATAAGTACCGAAGTACTTTATGCTACAGGTTGTGGTAAGCAGTGATCAACTCAGGTGTATAGATGCAGAAGCCTCATCTTGTCTCACAACAAAGAAGACCCAGCTTTGAGTCCTGGCTAACTGGGTCATACATTACAATGAGTCCAGCCAGAGGATAGCTACAGATAATGTCGCTGGACTAGTGTTGTTTTAGGGTGTGATACAAGAAATGATCTGTGTATTTACTACTGTATAAACATGTTGTTGCTGTTGTTGTTGTTGTTTTTGTGATGCAGGAAGTGATCTGTGTATTTACTACTGTATAAACATGTTGTTGCTGTTGTTGTTGTTGTTTTTGTGATGCAGGAAACGATCTGTGTATTTACTACTGTATAAACATGTTGTTGCTGTTGTTGTTGTTATTGTTTTTGTGATGCAGGAAGTGATCTGTGCACTGACTACTGTATAAACATGTTGTTGCTGTTGTTGTTGTTGTTTTTGTGATGCAGGAAACGATCTGTGTATTTACTACTGTATAAACATGTTGTTGCTGTTGTTGTTGTTGTTGTTTTTGTGATGCAGGAAGTGATCTGTGCACTGACTACTGTATAAACATGTTGTTGCTGTTGTTGTTGTTGTTTTTGTGATGCAGGAAACGATCTGTGTATTTACTACTGTGTAAACATGTTGTTGCTGTTGTTGTTGAAATTTTCACAAGGATGATTGTACCATAGGTATACTTTTCTGACCAATGAGGTTTCAGCTTTTCAGGTACATGTATCATACAAATCAAAAGTAGCTGTAAATGAGCAAATCACAGAGTTGCTGTATATAGCTAGCACCTAACGGAAGTGATCAATGTGATTGTAGCTTATGCACTTAGCTATTAGGAGGGTTTCACACTACAATCAGTGTATAGAACCATAGTCATTGGTGTATGCTCCAACAGTTGGTAAATTATCAGTTTCCAAACCATTTTCATCGTTGTCCCTGTTCTGGGGCAGTTGCTCATACTCACATGGGTTCTCCATTCTGTCTGGAAGCTGTTCTTCATCACACAACTCTTGTTGCCTGAAGTTATGACCTTGCCACTTTTGTTGCAGGGACTGGGCATATGCTTCTTGACTGTTGCTGACATTTCTGAAGCATTCCCAACCATGAAAGAAGTCTGCATACTAGATACATAACAAAGTACATCAGTGGTAGTGCTGCAATAAATTGAATCCATTTTCCTTGTGGTTTCTCTAAGTGTAAAGTACCCAGAGTGTTCCAAGACCCAGCAACGCTAGAATTACACTGTCCAGAATGTTCAACCAGTTCTTCTTGTATGGACGCAGCAGAGCAAACAGCAGAGATCCTATGATAAGGACTGCTGTGGATATGGTCCATCCAAGCCCAATCAAGGTCTGATTAAAAACACTAACCGGAAAGATAATGATGATGCGAAGTATGAAGTAAAATGAAGCAAAGTACCTGCAATCATTTGTGCCATCTGTTCTGTTCTTGCAACAACCCTGAAATACATCTGCAAATATGTGCAGTGCCTGCCACCTAATCTTCAAGCAGCCAAGCATCTTCTGAAATGTTATTGTAGGGTATGCAATGAGAAGCAATGGAGGCAGAGCAACGAAAGTTGACAAGACCACAATTGCAAGGATGGCAAAAGGGAGGTGCTCAGTACCAAAGTAGAGAACTGAGTTCCAAAGATGAATTCCCTCAGATGTAACTTCTGATTGAACCAGAAGTTACATCTGGAATGTACATTCCAGTTTATTATATGCTAGGAAGGTTGCAAAAGTACTCACAGATGTCTTGCTCCTTTGGATTCCAAAGGAGCAAGACATCTGTGAAAAGGCCTCCACATCCACACAAGTACTCTAACGTTTCTATCTTGTAGTTCAACAAGAATGAATGTAGCAACTTTCAGAAGCAGATGGTAAAATGCTGGCAGAGCTACATTGCTACGTATACATTCCTGGTATCTTTGTCATATGTTGATATGCAAGTATTTGGAAAGAAGAAACTGATACCGTATAGCGGGAAATTTTCGCTGGTGCAAATTTTCGCGGAAAAGCGTCCAGGCTCTTCAGAAGAAATTTTCGCGGTTTTTATTTTCGCGAAACGCGGGACGCTCTGACCGCACCCCTACCGGTTGATGCGACATCTTCGGAGCTTCTATTACGGTATTTTGTACAGTAGGAGGCTGATTCTTCTTTACAGCAACCATTTAGAGGGCCGACAGACTGTAGAGAACCATCATGTTCACATCGGTACTCGACGTACGCACGTAATGACGTCATCAATTTCCATCTTTTCGCGGTTTTTATTTTCGCGGAAGCAGGTCTGTCCGCGAAAATCGCGAAAATTTGCACCCAGCGAAAATTTCCCGCTATACGGTATAACAAAAGCAGGAGAAACTTTCTCAACCAGACAAGATGTTCAGAAGATTTTTTTGGAATCATGCACCCTTTAAATATCGTGTAATTGCAACTGAGACAACCTTAATGAAGTACCTGTTAAAGTAGATATTTTTGGCACTGTGGCTAAAATGAACCAGAAATGTATGCTCACATTATCTAGTGCATGGATGGATCCATAACTGATGCATGCTATTTATTACTAGTGCAAGAATACAGATTACATTTGCATGTCTGCTGACTCAAATGGTATTGACGTCGAACTTGTTTTCAAGAACAACTCTGCTGATGTGGTAGGAAGTGTGTTTCATGATATGATGTCAAACTTTTACAATCCCACTGGTGTATGTTTAACAGTAAGAAACATGTTTACTATTTATCATTCCTATTTATCATTCCAGAGGTATACTATTTATCATTCCAGAGGTATACTATTTATCATTCCAGAGGTATACTATATTTATGTTTCTAGCAGTAGTTACCCAGAAACATGTTTACATTTCAGTGGCTTACAACTCCCATTGGGATAATAACAGACATTAGAAATATACACAGCAAATGTGGCTTATAGGCATTGAAAAGAAGGACAAAGGTCTACATGGCAAAACATGTGATAGTCGATGCAAGTGTTTAATTCTTACACAATGGTCAATGGCTACACTCATCCAGTCACATGACCCACATTGTTTACCTTGACTCTTTATCTTGTAGCTGTACATGACATTACAAACTGAGTGCTTGAGAGACTCTTTCTTCTCAGGGCTGTAGCTAGCATTGAGGCACAGGAGGCAGATACCTAGTCATTTTACCATGTACGTAATGATGTGTGCACTATGTGAACTCTAGCTGCTTGTACGTACAGTTGTGTATCTTGGTGGCAAACAGGCTTGATGCCAGCAATGGTTTGATTGCATGCTATGGCAAGTTTATTGTATGCTATAGTATCAGGAAGGTTGCAAAAGTACTCACAATGGATGCCTTTGGATTCCACCTTAAGCTTCTCTGGAAAGGAGCAAGACATCTTTGAAAAGGTCTCCACATCCACACAAGTACTCTAACGTTCCTGTCGTGTAGCTCAATAAGAATATATGCAGAAGCAGTGGGTAAAATGCTGGCAAATACTGTAGAGCTAGTGTGTGAAGTGTAGTGATGTTTTCGCTTAAACAGAAAGGTGGGATTACAGAATGAAGGAAGTCTAAGTTCCAGACACCATAAAAAGTAATATAAACCTTTAGCATGGCCTGGAACCATGATTGAGAAGCATATGCAGTAAACAGCGATTTTCTATAGCGCAAGGTGTATGCAGTGAGTTGTGTAGAGAATATAAACACATTCAGAGGCACTTACTTGAAAAATCACAATGACCAGGTAGAACACAGTGATTGGAAAAAATTCAAGAAGTAGGAGTATAGTGCCCAGCCATAGTTGTTGGTAGAACACTTTGCACACTCATAATCTGTAAGTAATGCAGGGCCATACCCTTTTTTACATGTTCCACATAATTGTCCTGCTCTGTTAAAGTGTCCACACATGAAGTTATTCAGTTCTGAGACATTTGGTGGCAAGGAGATTATCTTTTCTGGTATGCTTTGAAAAGAACAATGTGCTACAACTTGAGCTCTTGTGACAGGATTGTAGCTCATGCAGTATTGAATTTGCAGTGATGTGTTACATGTCTTTGGGTCACATATGACCCCATGGGTTGGAGGACCACATGAGCATTCAACAGTTGTGTTATCACCTGCTATCTCGTGCTGTATGAACCATGGGGGACAAGGGTCAGTATCCTCATCACTGGGAGCAGGAACAGAGCAGTGTTCTTGGTCACTGCCAGCTACAACTGCAGACAAGCAAAGCAAACCAAACAGTACTTCACACCAGAGGAACAAAACCACTAGCCAACACTTTTCCATAGCAACTAGTGCTGTGCATTTATTGAAGTTCACTAGCTATTTAGAATTTGAACTGTGCAGATGTTACAAATAAATACCCAGTTTTCCTGTGGAAACGTTTATGTAGACGTTCGATATGTACTTCGCTGCTGATAGGAAAGACCAAATTTCCCTGGGACAACATAACACAGCCTGTATGAACTTCTTTATTTAGCTTAATTGCTACATCCCGGTTTCCTTCATAGCTAATTATAGTATTCCTGAGGGCAAAGGGTGCAACTATTATATACATTAAGGATACTAGTGCTGAAAATCCTTGTGACTAATGCTTATTCTGCTCCCATTCTACTGCAAAATCTACTGTTCACTCCATGCACTGTCCATGCATGCCCATTTCACTGCCCAGTCTGCTACACCCACTCTACCCATGCCTCCATTGAGCAGCATATATTTTCACATCCTCAGGTAAAAGTTTTCTTGGAGCTAAAAGTGAAGTTTGCAAGGGAAATTTGCTACAAAGTGAAAGATGGAACTGCAGGCCTGAAGATCCGAAGAGGCAACACAATGCAGTCATGGAAGTGGACACCTATAGCTCCAAGCCCTATTGCAAACAGAACGAGATCTAGAATTAGTTAATGGAGCCTTATCTGCTGTATGTCATTGTTGCACTGTCCGAGTCTCATAGGCCTTGCCTTGGCCTGCTGCTTTATATCTATCTATCTATAGCTACTCTGACGCAGCACACATCTCTGTATGAATCACTGCTTCATGTCCTGTATACATAGAGCGCTCAAATCTGCAGGTGTGGGTCGTCAGAATGGCAGTAGTTTGGCAGGGGTGTTTTCACATCTGGTTGGCTAGACCTAACGTGTATGTGCCCAACATTACTCCCATTCTACTGCCTTATTCTACTGCATCATTTACTCTACATTCAACCCTATTCTACCTCTCCCATTTTAGACCCATTCTACTGCAATGCAGCATGATCTACTGAACATTCTACCTCGATTCTACTGCTCATTCTACTACACATTCTACACATTCTAGACCCATTTGTAAACATGATGTAATCTAACAATTATGATGTAAAGATGATGTAATCTAGGCAATGGTGACATGGAGAACCAACCCAAGTTTTCCATGTCATAGCTCAGTACTGCATAGTTAAACTGTAGTAATGTGTCAAATCCCCAGTAGGATTTGGTATGTCCCGTATATTAGACAATTGACGTTTCATTTAGCACCTTGTTTCACAAGAGTCCGTAATAAGTAGGCGAAATGGCACTAACCCGTCCGGAATAAGGGTAGTGGTAGTCTTGCAAGCCATTGGTTCATTGGTCTGGCTTGCGAGACTACGACCGCGAGACTTGACGACATAAACCTTGGACTTTAAACTCTTTAGAGTGATCGTTCTAAATAAACGAACGCAATCCTGTGTTGTGTATTGACATGACGTGGGCGCGGCGTGTTGAGGGAAACGGAGGAGAATCATAGTGCCTGTCGGACTGTTGTACATTATTTCATAGCCGAATAATGAGACTAAATGAGAAGAATGTGGCTAACTTTGCTGTGTGTTCATCACCCATCGACAAAGAGGGCTACCTATTGAAGAAAAGCGATGGCAAGAGCCTTCAAAGGAGATGGTTCGTTTTGAAGGGAAACTTGCTGTTTTATTTTGAGAAAAAGCAAGATAAAGAGCCATTGGGAGTGATTGTCCTTGAGGCTTGTAGTGTACAGGCCTCTGCACAAACCAAATATGCTTTTGAGATCTCTTTTGACGGGCAGGGCACAAGGACATATGTGTTGGTGGCAGATAATGATGAGGACATGCAGTCCTGGTTGAAGGCCATCTCACATGCAAGCTACGAGTATCTCAGAAGTATAGTGGATGAGTTGCAGCGTAGAGTCAACGTTCTGACTTCCTCAAGTCAGACAGGTGGGGAGCAAGCTTCAGACATGAGTCTTCTTCATGTAGGCCCCCCTAAAGGTGCTGGTACCCCGGAGACAAAGAAAAAAGGAAGTGCGGTATCTAGTTTGCCAAAGGTCAGAGTTCAGAATGGCATCTTAGTTGATATTGATGATGAGGAAGCCCCTCCAATTCCCCCAAAGATGAAGAGTCATCTTCCTGGACAAAATTCCAAAGCTGGTGTTGACAGTGATTATGATATACCACCAAGCAGTGCTGAGATGAAGGCGATACCTGACCGAACCAAACCCAGAACTATACACCACATGCAGACCTTGCCCCCTCACTCCAGTCCCTTGATCTCCCCTTTGTGTATCAATACCTCCCAACCTCTTTCCCCACCCTCAACCTTAGATAGAACACCAGTCTTACAACCAACACATGCTGGTACTGTGTTAAGTCGTCCCCTCCCCCCCAGGTCCCATAGACCGCCAAGTGATCCTCCATCCTCTCAAATTTTAGTGGACAGTGCCTCGAGTCATCCTCCAGTGGCCAGGCAGCTAGCTGCACCACCAGACCCCAAGAGAAGTATTTATGAAATGCACGAAGATTTCACTCAAGCAATGCGGGAATTACACTCCAGTAGAACTACAGCGAATTCTACAAGTTCTTAATATTTGTCGAGAAGAGAGCGTGTGTTGTCACTGTTTGTGCTATTCTTCGGTGTCTGTTTGTGTGGGAAATGATAGCAGTATTAGAATGTTAGAACTTAGAGGTAGTTTTTGTACTGAGTTTTATGGCTAAGTACACACACAATTCGACCCTTAGAGATGTTTGTATTGACCCATTGTTCAGTTTATGTACATTGTTGATCTACATATATTGATGCTGACCTTAGATGATAGATTGAAAGTGGATCGATCACCAGATATATCATGCTACCTAGCAACTATTGTTAATCTCCAGTGGGTTGTGTTGTACGTACATACCTGCACATATATACTACAGTTACATTCCCCGGAGGGAGCAGCATGCATGAACCTGAAGGATATATAAGTGCTGTTCTGTCTGGAGAATGCAACTGTCTTATTTGTTGGATGTTACCCCTAGCAACCTATACTGCCATACCCCACCTTCACCATTTCACTTCATGTTATTTAAGTTCAAAGATTTGGTTGCTAAGCAACATCCAACCAATGCCCATACAACTCACTGCATACAGGTATGTATTATGGTATATTAGAAATATGTGACAATAGTGTGTGTGTTGCATAATTAGTGTTGGAGAGAGGGGATGAAAGAAGTTGTCTGCATGTCCGGAGATATAGAAGATGGTTAACTGCTCAACAAAGGGATGAAAAACAACAGAATATCAGGAGACGACTGGCGCATCAGCACCTGAGCAATTCACTTTGTTCACTGATCCGTGAACGGGATAGTACATTGTGTGCATACCAGGTATCTACTTGCATGATTGTTTACTCTCAACACAAGCATACTTCTATAATTGATATGTATTATACAGTCATACTTGTTTGTACATGAGATTACATCAGTCTGGTATATTATACACGTCCTGTACATAATTATCAATTATGCAGGCTTTTGTTTGTCATGCTGCGGCAGATTGATAACATAACAGGTGTACTCAATTGTTACACCACCAGGTTGTCGAGAAGCATAATCATATTAAAACACACAACAGATTGAACAACATCACTTAGTGACAAACATATTAAAAAAGCTGTTTTTACAACTCTCATTAGCTATACTATATATAATACAGAGGTGTGTGTGTGTGTGTGTGCTCTTGTGTTAGCGTGATGAGCCGAGACGGAAGGAATCAGCACAGACTTCACAGACACGCACTGGCTTTGTGAGCTCAAACTTGAGGATGGGAATCTGGTGCCCTGTGCACTGCTTACAGAGTAGACGACCACAGTGGCGACTGTGTGTGTGTGCGTGCATGCGTGTATGTGTGTGTGTGTGTGTGTGAAAGTTGTGATAGCTTTGTCTTCATGAAACAGGGAGTGCCAGGAATGTACTGTAGTTCAGCCAAGTGATTCAGCAGCCAGAAACCTCTGATCATAACATGACAGTGGTGATCCTCTCATTATACACTGTGCACTATGCTACCAGCTGCCTTGTACTGAGTAACCCGCCCACTAGGAGTAAGCAAATTATGAATGTAGTCCCCTATTTAGCACACTGTGAATATGTAAACACTACAGGACGCATTGGTGTGCATCCATCATAGCAAACTACTGCAGCAGTATTTAATTGTTTTCCATTACTGTCAGTGAATACACTGCCAATAATAGTCGGCTAAATCTATGTATGCCATGTACCTATGATGCTATTCTGCCTGCATAATTAAACTGCTGTCTTTCGTAGAAGCCTGTGTAAACATTAGAGTGAAAATTAGAACTTAAAAATTATAGTCCCTGAACTAGTAAGCACCGATGCCCAAGTAGCAGAAGTGCTGAGTGCTTATATTCATTTTTACCAGAATGGCTGACTTGATCAACAGCGTACAGTCAAGTGCCAAGTGTCCGAGACGGTACGTATACATAGCCATAGTCACCTGAGTGTCACCTAGTACATAGCCGTAGTCACCTGAGTGTACGTCACCTAGTACATAGCCATAGTCACCTGAGTGTCACCTAGTACATAGCCATAGTCACCTGAGTGTACGTCACCTAGTACATAGCCATAGTCACCTGAGTGTCACCTAGTACATAGCCATAGTCACCTGAGTGTCACCTAGTACATAGCCATAGTCACCTGAGTGTCACCGTATACATAGCCATAGTCACCTGAGTGTCACCGTATACATAGCCATAGTCACCTGAGTGTCACCGTATACATAGCCATAGTCACCTGAGTGTCACCGTATACATAGCCATAGTCACCTGAGTGTCACCGTATACATAGCCATAGTCACCTGAGTGTCACCGTATACATAGCCATAGTCACCTGAGTGTCACCGTATACATAGCCATAGTCACCTGAGTGTCACCTAGTACATAGCCATAGTCACCTGAGTGTCACCTAGTACACAGCCAAAACTCTACTAGCCAACTGTATTGCCACCAGAGTACATGTGGATAAGAGAGTATCTATTGGCATTGCTGTATGACTAATACCAGGGGCCACAGCAAGGGGGCGTTACAACTATTCACTATTCACTATATTTATAGCATTAGTCTAGTGAGATTGTAGCTCTGGTTAAAACTACATGATATGGGATGCAAGGACCAAGAATCTATTGCATGGTTGTGCTAATTAGGCTACGTTTGGGAAAACTTAGAATCCGACACTACACTCTCACAAGTGCGCTTACCAATATCAAGAGTACTCTATTCCTCACCTTCTCACTCCCTCCTCCATTACCTTCCCCCACATCCATCCTCCACCTACTTACCCTCTTCCCCCTCCTCTCCCTCCTTTCTCTGCTTCCTTCTCCTCCTTTCCCTCCCCTCGCCCTTCCCCTCACTCCCTTCTCCAGCTCCCCCTCTCCCTCCCCTGCCCTCTTGATCCTCTCCTCTCTTCTATATCCTCCCTCCCTCCCTCCCTCCTTCCCTCCCTCGTCCTTCCTCTCTCTCCCCCCCCCTCCCCCCTCCCTCCCCTGCCCTCTTGATCCTCTTCTCTCTTATATACCCTCCCTCCCTCCCTCCCTCCCTCGTCCTTCCTCTCTCTCCCCCCCCTCTCCCCCCCCCCCCCCCCCCTCCCTCCCTCCCTCCCTCCCTCCCTCCCTCCCTCCCTCCCTCCCTCCCTCCCTCCCTCCCTCCCTCCCTCCCTCCCTCCCTTCCTTCCTTCCTTCCTTCCTTCCTTCCTTCCTCCCTCCCTCCCTCCCTCCCTCCCTCCCTCCCTCCCTCCCTCCCTCCCTCCCTCCCTCCCTCCCTCCCTCCCTCCCTCCCTCCCTCCCTCCCTCCCTCCCTCCCTCACCAGTGATGTTTCCTGTGTGAGATGTTGAACTTCATGTGACAGTTGAGACAAAAGTTCCCCTCCAGCCAGGTTGGCTCAGTGTGGATCTGGTCCAAGATGCGGAAAAGTAGCTGCTTTGTGGCCACTGGGGCATTGAAGATACTCACTCCCTGCTGGTTGGACGTCCCTGGATGGGCTCCCCCATGAATCAGGGCATCACAGAGTGCCGCACTGCCACCAAAGTAGGCCAAGAGGAGGGCTATTGTGTGTGTGTGTGTGTGTGTGTGTGTGTGTGTGTGTGTGTGTGTGTGTGTGTGTGTGTGTGTGTGTGTGTGTGTGTGTGTGTGTGTGTGTGTGTGTGTGTGTGTGTGTGTGTGTGTGTGTGTGTGTGTGCATGTGCGTGTGCGTGTGCGTGTGCGTGAAGAGTGTTGTATAACAATGAAGGAAGGCAGTCCGAGTGCCTTAGTGCGAGGCGACTAATCTTGCAGTATCTGTTCTTGTTTGGTGTGATTTACTTAATTATGTACTAATATCCATCACACAAACATCCATGATGCTTAGGAATGCAAACATCTCTCACACTTCATGGCACTTATAAGCTCCTGGTCACACTTAGGAATGCAAACATCTCTCACACTTCATGGCACTTATAAGCTCCTGGTCACACTTAGGAATGCAAACATCTCCCACACTTCATGGCACTTATAAGCTCCTGGTCACACTTGCAATTTGTCCCCAGCACTGCAGCAGTGCTAGCGGTCTCATTGTTTCATACTGAGGTCAGCAGCCATCCACATACTAGTGTCATCGATTTAGAGTGAAGGCAAAGGGCTAACCAGAGTGGAGCGAAAAACAGAAGTTCGATGAAGCAGACAAAGAGGCAAGCAGAGTGAAGCAAAAAGACAGTGATACTGAAGTTACTATGCCATGTCATTTTGGCACTAGGCGAAGGCTGTAACACCTCGCCAATGTCTGTAAACTCAAAAGCAAGCTTTTCCACCCTTTGTTCATGCCTCGAGCTCTGTCCTCTTTTGACTATATATGTGCTTTGCACACATGAGGCTTACTCTGCACATGCGTATGCCTAGTAGTATTGCTACATGTATTATCAAGACAAGGTGGGGCTAGTAGAAGGAAGGTTATACACGTTTTAGACAAAATATTACAAATCAAGATCAAAAAAGTGGGGCTTGGAACAACACCATAGGGGTGACAGGTTACGTACGTGTGTTTCCCTCAAAGTCCTGCTTGTTGATGGGGTAGTTTGGAGCAACCTCCATCAAGAGATTGAAGATGATGGATGCATTCTCCTTTGCATGTTTTGACAGCATGTGCAGACAGTTTTGACCCCTGTGATACAAAGGGAAAACAGTTGCTAGGTAACGTGTATACGGGTTGACCAGGACACTTGATCAAGCCCACAAACATGCACTATCCTCTCTCTGTCCTCATCAGGACTTGGCCCAAGAGATTAGTACATGTTTCACTATTCCTTCACCAAACTTGGTACTGCTATGTGCAGGGCCATAGCCATCAGGTTTGGAGTGGTCAGGTTTGTAGTGCACGCTACAGCTAGGGGGGTCTGGGGTATACTCCCTCAGAAAATTTGGGAATTTAGAGGCTATGAGGTTGCTTCCGAGACTATTTTGGGGCCAATATGATGCTTCTCGGAGTCGTACAGCACTGGTTTCGGCTTTCCGATCGTTTGGAAAAACGGAAAGAAGACTCAGAAGAGTATTTTCGTACTGTTCACAGCCATCTTGCAAGTTTCAACATGGCACCCGTGTGCTTGGGGGCCTTGCGTGGGGGTCCGCCGAGCAATGACGCTAATTGGCGACGCCAAGCAAGCCACAGGTGAGGAAAAAGTGGTCCGGTTGAAACCGGACTAACCGGACCGGCGGCTGCGGCCCTGATGTGACCAGACAAGGAGGTTACAGGAGTAGTCAATGACCAGTCATGTGACCACCACCCAGCATCATGTGACCACCACCCAGCAGTCACATGACCACTCACTTTATGTTGGTGGCTATCAGGTTGATGGAGCATTCCTCCAGTAGCACCCGCACACACCCCAGGTGTCCCAGCTGCATGGATAGATGCAGCGCTGTAGGAGAGAAGAAAGGATCGAGGAGAACATCAGAACAGCCACATCTCTCATCTCGACCTAGATGACCACACTATATTCAATGCCAGGCTAGCCTTGTACCCAGGCTCACTTCTCTCTGAATGTGGGAGTGTGAGTATGAGGGGGCCTTGACTGGGAGATGGAGAACATGACTTGTTGAACTCTGTACCCCACTAACACACTACACACCTAACCCACAGCCTCCTCCCCTTCTTCTCCTCTCCCCCCTGTTCTCCATCCACTCCAATACTCACCCTCTCCTCCATTCATTCACCCCATATACCTCTCCAACTCACCCATACATCGTCCCTCACTCCCCATACACCCCTCCTACTCACACTCACCCATATACCCCATCACCCTCCCATACACTCCATCACTCTTCACACTCACCCTCCCACCCTCCTACACTCCCACACTCACCATTGTTTCCCCCCTCGTCCATGAGGTCGGGGTCTGCCCCATTCTCCAGCAGCACACTGAGAATGGTGGGGAAGTCCCCCTCTGCTGCCATGTGCATAACCCCACGCTGGTGGTTGTCCACATCAGACACACGCGCCTGGGCCAGCAACTGAGGAGAGACGGAGAGACGGCAGCAAATGAACATTTCAGTTTCTTGCATATGTCCATGCTAAATGTGCAAGTATACATGGTCACCAAGCCTCATTCCCAGGCTCTCGTGTGAGGAGGAGAACACACACACACACACACACACACACACACACACGCTGGGTAATCGTTAGCCTCATTCCCAGGCTCTCATGTGAGGAGGAGAATAGAGAATAAGATAAGAGCCCGGGAATGAGGCTAACGATTACCCAGTGTGTGTGTGTGTTTTGTGATCACTCTACTCCTGAGGACTAATATTGTTCTGTCCCAACTACCCCCACCCAGTATGTTGCCATAGCAACCCACTGCCATGCCCACCTTCCATTATCACCTTTATCCATTCCACCTCTTGAAGGCCTTCAGTACATTGGAGTGCTACCCTCATTCATTCCTTTTCTCCCCCACCCACCAACATGAGAAACTACCAGGCCGAGGGAGAGCTAGTGTGTGGTCCCGAGGTGAGGTCTAAAAGTCAACTCAAACAAGGCAGTAAACTCCAAGTGGTGGCCGGCCTGTATAACATGTACAATGCGCACACACACTCTCAGCCTCAAGTCAGACCATTTTTTTCCCCTACAGACTTGCATGTACACACTGAAGCAATGCAAGCCACAACAAGCAGCTGGGTAGTCCTGTGAACAAGCCAACGGTACATGCAGCTCATACCAGGTGCCTGACGAGGATCTCCGACCCTGCTTTGACAGCGTAGTGGAGGGGCGTGTTGAGGGTGGGGTTCTGGACCTTGGAGTTGATGTCGACCCTCACACTGAGCAGAAAGATGACCCCTTCCACATCTTCATTTAGCACGGCTAGGTGGAGGAAGTTTTGCCCACGAGAGTCCATCTTTGTGTGTGTGTGTGTGTGTGTGTGTGTGTGTGTGTGTGTGTGTGCGTGCGTGCGTGCGCGTGTGTGTACGTGTGTGTGTGTGTGCGTGCATGCGTGTGCACGTGTGTGTGTGTGCATGTGTGCGTGCATGCATGTGTGTGTGCATGCGTGTGTGTGTGCGTGTGTGTGTGCGTGTGTGTGTATGTGCGTGTGTGTATGTGCGTGTGTGTGCATGTGCGTGTGTGTGTATGTGCGTGTGTGTGTATGTGCGTGTGTGTATGTGCGTGTGTGTGTATGTGCGTGTGTGTGTATGTGCGTGTGTATGTATGTGCGTGTGTGTGTATGTGCGTGTGTGTGTGTATGTGTGTACAGAGGAGGTAGGGGATGTTGTGAACATCAAGTAAGGAGCAGAGGACTAAACAAACATCCTCTTCTTCCTCAAGAAGGAGGAAGAGGATGTTTGTATTTCATCTAGCTCCTTCTGTGGATTGCTCGCACACTTACAAGCACACGTTTACAAGAGTAGAAAATAGCTAGCTAGCATCATGTCTTGGGCAAGCACTCATGGTGCCTGCACAGAGAAGTGCTTGTATGGTTTAATTCTGTCCAAGCACCAAAACTAATCCCAGTGTGGATCATTTTCAGTATCATGCACGCTTTTCCTGTGTGTTATACTGGAAGTGATGAGACTAACAGTATGTTGATCGGTAGCTACATGTGCTGGAGTGTGGTTTGACCTGTTCTGCTGCCTTGGGTTCCCTCTTGAGGATGGCGAGGCCAGCCTGGTGGTCTCGGGCAGCGAGGGCAGCCGCAAAGGGGGTGTTGCCACTCTTGTCCTGCTGCGTGAGGTCAATGTTGGGGTGGGAGAGAAGGATGCCTGAACACTGCGGCTGCTTGCACGAGATGGAGACATGGAGAGCACTGCAACCAGTTGAGTCCTGTAGGGTGGGGAGGGTGAGGAGGGAGGGGAGGGAGGGGAGGGAGGGGGGAGGAGAGGGGAAGGAGGGGAGGGAGGGGAGGGAGGGGGGGAGGGGAGGGAGGGGAGGGGAGGGAGGGGGGGGAGGAGAGGGGAGTGGACACATTGGTCATGTGATCATACACATGTACAACATACGTTACATTTGAAGGTGTATATGTGGTGCGCTCACAGTGGACTGCTTGTAAGGGACTATGATGAGAGCACATTTCAGTGGACGTTTGAAAGTTTGGTGGTCATGACCCCCTCCAGAAATTCTTACCTGACTACACTGTCCTGAATAATTCATCAGCTCCCTTCTACAAGGACTACTACCCACCCAGCCTTTTCACTTCAAGTACTAAAAGTGGAACATCCAAAGTATTTCGCACATAGTGTCTGTCTTGCAGGCCATAAACACAAAGCACAATCCTCTTTGGCAGCTGCAGAGAAGCCTATAACTGTTTAATAGGCTACGTGGTGTGCTAGCAACCAGTCTGTGAGTGTCTAAGCGACAAGCTGGTTGTCACCAGAAACTGAACCCAGGGCTCCTGGATTGAGCCACCATGCTCTTAGACTACTAGTGAGCTACAACAACTGGACAACCACCAGCCCTCACAATCTTCTGTATGTACTGCAGCAGTACATGTTATAGCAGCTATAACAACAAAGTCTCTTTAGTTCAGCTGAGGCAAAATGTTTTGAGCATTTTCAGGTACTTTGCCTACACTGAATGTGGCACTTGAGCTAAATCTTTGAAGACAAGATGATGTCACCTTCATTGGATATCCGACCTCTCCTGTTTTCCTGCCCATTGACAGCCTAACCCTTGCCCAATCTAATCTGTAATGCCCATGGTACTGTACATTACTAGAAAGTTGGCCGTTGCAATGGCCACCTTTCTAGTAATGTACAGTGGTCATTCTTTACGTGAGGGAGTCAGATATCACACATAATCCCTCGCTTGTACCCGGCTTGGCGCACCTTGGCATTCACGTTAGCGTTGTGGTCCACGAGGCACTGTACCACCTCCTGCATCCCGCTCTCACAGGCCATGTGCAGTGGGGGAGAGAACTCCCCGCCATCTTTCCCCGGCCGGGAGGGGCTGTTGATGTCAGCACCATTGCGAATGAGGAAGCAGGCAGTGGGTGTGTCTTTTAGCAGGATGGCACGGTGGAGGAGAGTCAGTGTGGTACTATCTGAGCCCATGTGCCAAGCATTCGGGTCACACCCATGGACAACCTGGGGGTAGTGATGTGGAGCCGTAATATGAATACTACAGAAGGCGGACCGTGTGATCTCGTGAGAGTTGATCTCATGAGAGTTGATCTCGTGGCGCCAAGCCACCATTTACACATCCCGAGCCTTCCCTTACTTCCTTTCAGGCTCTCCTTATCCACATTTGTAGTAGAATTTCTGAGGATGAGTACATTTATGTGCTCAACTCTCGGAAGATCAATTTGTCATGAGATCAATAATCCAGATTAATAGTGCTAGACAATAATAATAGTTTAAGCCTGCAAAACTAAGAATACAGTCAAACCCCTGAAATAGGACACGCCTGAAATAAGCTAATCAGGATATGGAACCACTACTGCCCCTTGACAAGTTGAAACGTATTTGGTGGCATATCAATCTAATTTCAGGCTTTCACCATGTGTTGAAGTGCGAGGTTTAGTAATCAAAATCAGGTTTGCAAGCTTTAAGTGTACCTAGCTCCCACTACATAATCCTGGCAAGAACAATGGGAGCGAGTCCCAACGTCACATATCATTTTCCTCCTGAACTATGGATGTGTCTTGTTATTCGGGATGTAATTGGGTCCCTGAGTTTCTGTATTAGAGAGGTTCCACTGTAAGAAGTTCAGCGATGCTTAAGTAGAAAACTGACTCTACAGGTTCTATCAAACAATGTGCTGAGAGGTATATAGATGCAGCAGAATTACGAACAATATTGCTACACAAGTACATAATGTATATGTACTGCACCAGAGGTAGCTCTTGACCCTGGCTGGCTGGCTTGCTCACTAGTTTTGCTGCAACGTTTTCCTGCCTGCTGCGCAAGGCCACCCAGAGGGGGCCGTTTCCTTCCTGGTCAACCGTATTGAGATCCACCCCCATCTCACAGAGGTGGTCCACCACTGACTCCAGTTGGTGGCAGATGGAGAGGATCAACAGGCTTTCACTGTGCAGGCCTCTGTGAAGAGGTGGTGGGAAGGAAAGGGGAGGAGGAAGGGAGAGAGGGGAGGGTGGGAGGGAGGAAAGGGGGGAGGGAGGGAGGGAGGGGAGGGAGGGAGGGAGGGAAGGGGGGAGGGAGGGAGGGGAGAAGGGGTGGAGGGGAGGGGAGAAGGGAGTGATGGAGGAATGTTGCAACAGTGAAGAAAACTCACATACCACAAGCCAACAATAACACAGGTCTAACTTGGCTGTCCATACCCACCCCCAGGTCAGGTGTACTATACCACACACAACAAACAATACCACACCTCTTCTTAAAGTTGGCTCCATTGTTGAGTAGGAAGGTGCATGCCCTCGGTTTCTCTCGTACGATGGCCAGGTAGAACAGCCCGGGTTCGCCACTGCTCATACACTCTATGTCTGCCCCAATCTCCAGCAGCCTGCTCGCCACATCAAACTGGTCAGTCCATAGCGCCAGTCCCAGAGGACACTCACCGTGCCCGTCCCGCAGATTCACGTTAAGATCCACTGTCAGTTTGCCTGAACTACTGTTGCCTGTGTGAGGAAGGAAGGACGACAACATCAAGGAGCTCTGGGAGGTGCGTAAGAGATTCACTTTTGCTCGTACTAGTCTTGTACCCAGAAGCCACACCCTAAAGGAGGAGGGTTGGTACATCCTCAAACAATGACTATCTACTAAATTGCTTGCTGGGTTTCAGCATATTGTCTAGATCTTTTTCTCCATATACTACAAAGTAGTGATGTTGTCAGTTGCATTGGTTTTCCTACATGCTTAGTAGCCGTTGTTCATGTGCTTGTGGCCTGTTGCTTGGGGGGTCTGCTGTGAGAACTATTATACGCTTACTTGCTTCACACATCAAATCTAATGCTACCCTTTCAATGAAACATCCACTGCTGTTTAATTGTCCATGTATTTTCCTTTACATTTTAGCCATACAATTGAATACCTTTATGGGGCTGTCATTCAGCTAAGATAACCAAGTTAACAAGCACACTAATAAGGGACTGACGACTTAACCTTAGCCTCGTTCCCAGGCCTCCCCCGTATTCGTCCTTCGGTTTGCGTTCAGTATTATACACAGAAGCAGATTATACTGAACACAAACCGAAGAACGAAAATGGGGGAGGCCTGGGAACGAGGCTAACTTAACCTAGCTCCCCCCCCCCCCAAAAGAATGCAAAGGTAAGCTTCTTAATGTTGAAGTAGGGCTGAGACACCCTGAAAGGGATGCTGCTAGATGGTACTGGACACAGTCCGGCGCTCTGACCACCGGGACACAGTCCAGCGCTTTGACCACTAGGAAAGCACCGACCATGAATCCCCACTGACAATGACGTACCCTTGTAGTCTAGTAGGACGCCAACCACCTTGGGGTGACAGTGTACAATGGCAAGGTGGAGGGCAGTTCTTTCTCCAGGGTCCACTGAAACGTCAAACTGCTCTGGGAGGGCTATGAACTCCTTCATTTCACTGGGATTGGGGGTGGGAGGAGGAGGAGGAGGGGAGAGGGGGGCCGGCTGTGTCATGCCTTGGCCCGCATAGTGAGTGAAAGGGTGAGGAGGTATCCAAGGGTCAATAAACTGCCTGTGGGATTCCTGCTATGTACAATATGTGGCTACCAGTTCTAACAATGTTTTCTAGTTAGTCACCTCCTTACAGTGGGGGACATACCAGTACACTGAATGCCTTATATGGTAGTCTACATCTTGCTCCTACATGTACCTGTTCTCCTTGAGAAAGGGCTGTCTCGGCCCTCCCTTGCCACAGGGCTGTCTCGGCCCCCTGGGAGCCTGCCCTGTGCTAGCATGGCCTCCGATGAGCCACCAAGGTGGGACGGGAGGCGACTTACACTATACCCAGATTGGGCAGGGGAATAACCCTGCTCATCTTCTCCGTCAGATCCAGCACCAAAGGGGTTTGTGCTCGCTACAAGTACAAGTAAGTGCACACAATGTAAACACTAGCCAATCTCCTGGTACATGCAAAAGTAATAACATTGTGTGTAGAATGCACATATTTTCCATAGTGGTGCTTTTGGCTAGTTAGTATTTAAACTGTTCTTCAGAATTTGCATTCCACCTTCTCAATTACTGATGTAAATTTTCAGTTAGAGTTGAAGTTTACTGCATGTATGTTGTGTATGTTGTGTAGGTAGATATACACTCACCTTTCTTGGATATGGGGCTCCCTGTCTGTCTAGCCGTAGTCAATGCAGAGCCACCTCCCCCGCTTTTTCCCAGTAGACTACTGCCAGACCGCTGGGGCCATGGACTCATCCTGAACTGTGTCTCTCCCTCTGAGGGTGTTGCCTGCAGCTGCACACCACTGGCAAATATGTATGGTGCCTGGGAGCCATAGCCAGCCAGAGGGCCACCGACAGACACGTTGCCATCAAAGGTGTACTCTGAGGTAACTTGGGAGGTAGCATTTAGAGCAGACAGGGCTCCAAGAGTAGAGGGAGAGAGAATGGCTGAGGTGATATCATCAAGTCTTGTCGCTGCGGCGTAGGATGGAGATTGGATGGGGATGGGTGTAGGTGGCTTTGCTTTAGGCTTTGGCTTCAGAGCTGTCTGCAAGTTAGGGTCAGCACCGTATTGGAGGAGCACCTCAACCAACCTGTGTAGACCATGCTTGGCAGCAATATGAATAGGGGCCTCCCCCTGTATATTTTTGATGTTGGGGACGGCCCCATGGTGGACTAGGAATACAGCTGCTGCTTCGTTGGAGTTGAGAGCAGCATTGTGAAGGAGGGAGTTCCCAGTTCGTGCATCAGTACCGTCTGGGGTTGCCCCTCTCTTAATGAGTCTGGCTGCAAATGTGTGGTCGAATTGGCTGATGTCTTCACAGGTGAGGTAGGCAGGGTCTAGCTGCTTAAGTGCCAGCCAGAGAGCTGCTTCTCCATTGTTGTTTTGGAGATTAAGGTTAAGGCTGGTGGGAGGGAGAGAGGGGAGGAGGGGAAGGGGGAGGGGGAGGAGGGAGGGGGGAGGGAGAGGGGAGGAAGAGCAGAGAAGAAGGGGGAGAAAGAAGGAATAGGGAGGGGGGAGGAAAGGAGAGGAAGATGAAAAGGGGAAGAGGAGAAAGAGGAGAGGAGGAGGAGGAGAGGGGAGGAGAGGGGAGGAGGAGGAAAAGGGGAGGAAGAGGAAAAGGGGAGGAAGAGGAAGAGGGGAGGAGGAGGAAGAGGAGAGGAGGAGGAGGAAGAGGGGAGGAGAGGGGAGGAGGAGAGGGGAGGAGGAGGAAGAGGGGAGGAGGAGGAGGAGGGGAGGAGAGGGGAGGAGGAGAGGGGAGGAGGAGGAAAAGGGGAAGAGGAGAAAGAGGAGAGGAGGAGGAAGAGGGGGGGAGGAGAGGGGAGGAGGAGGAAAAGGGGAGGAGGAGGAAGAGGAGAGGTGGAGGAAGAGTGAGGAGGAGGAAGAGGGAAGGAGGATGGGGAAAGAGGAGAGGAAAATGTCCTGATTAGTGAGGCGTAGGAGGGGTGTCTTAATAAGGGTTCAAGTGCACACTTATGCGCTCATCAAAAAGACATGTACTATTCTGTGAAACATATAATTATGTGCAGCTATCCTGATGCCTTACAAAGCCAAGCCCCATAACACACCGCCTTAACCCATTACACACCATAGGAAATAATGGTGACGAAAGTATCACAAGCTAAAATATGTCGGACTCCAGTTTGATAAAGAGAAAGTCTACTTGAAGAGTTATGTAGGACTGACAGTAGGCTCAAACCCAGACCCTCTTTGGAAGTAGTCTCATGCAGACCCTCTCGCACGTGCGAGAAAGAGGGTCTAGTGTTCTGAGTGACTTTTCTTTTCACATGGAGCGGGGTAGCTCCCCGATCTGAGAGCTCGAATCAGATTCTAGAACGCATAATTTTATGTGGATGACGTAAACGATTGTATTTTGAACCAAACTGGAGGTAGAAAAAACTTATCTCGCAGCTCGTTCTCAGCTTTCCCAAGAAACTTTGCAGCCTTATCAAGCTTTTGTAAACCATACCGTGCAGTAGTCTAAGTCGTCAGAAAACTCGAGTCCCGGATGTAAAATGTGATTATGACATTCTTTATGCCGTAGGCCCCGCCCCATGTGACAAGAAATGTCGCTCAGAACACCAGACCCTCTTTCCGCTTTTCGGGAGGGTCTGGGCACGAGACCACTTTGGAAGTGGGGAGGGTGGGGTTGGTTTGAGACTGTACTGACTGTGGCTCACATCTGGTTGTTGAGCAGCACATTGAAAACCTCCTCATTTCTGCACTCGATGGCCCTCTGCAGGGGTGTGCACCCACTGACATCCTGCGAGTCAGGGTTGGCATGGTACTCCAGCAACAGGCTGGCAATCTGTGCCATGGAGTCACAGGGCCAGGGGGCCTCCTTTATTGCCACTGAGGAGATGTTGGTCAGAGCCTTGGGAGAGGGACGGGATGAGGGAGAGGTGGAGGGAGGGATGAGTGAGGGATGATTGAGGGATGAGTGAAGGATGAGTGAGGGAGAGGTGGAGGGAGTGAAGGGAGAGGTGGAGGGAGGGAGTGTGAGAATGGAGTGGAGGAAGGGAGGGAGTGGAGGGGGTGGAGGGAGGGAGTAAAGGGAGAGGTGGAGGGAGGGAGTAAAGGGAGAGGTGGAGGGAGGGAGTAAAGGGAGAGGTGGAGGGAGTGAGTAAAGGGAGTGGAGGGAGGGAGTAAAGGGAGTGGAGGGAGGGAGTAAAGGGAGAGGTGGAGGGAGGGAGTAAAGGGAGAGGTGGAGGGAGGGAGTAGAGGGAGAGGTGGAGGGAGTAAAGGGAGAGGTGGAGGGAGGGAGTAGAGGGAGAGGTGGAGGGAGGGAGTAAAGGGAGAGGTGGAGGGAGGGAGTAAAGGGAGAGGTGGAGGGAGGAAGGGAGGGAGTGGAGGGAGTAGAGGGAGAGGTGGAGGGAGGAAGGGAGGGAGTGGAGGGAGTAAAGGGAGAGGTGGAGGGAGGAAGGGAGGGAGTGGAGGGAGGAAGGGAGGGAGAGGTGGAGGGAGGAAGGGAGGGAGTGGAGGGAGGAAGGGAGGGAGAGGTGGAGGGAGGAAGGGAGGGAGAGGTGGAGGGAGGAAGGGAGGGAGTGGAGGGAGGGAGTAAAGGGAGTGGAGGGAGGGAGTGAAGGGAGTGGAGGGAGGGAAGAGAGAGGTGGAGGGAGGGAGTGTGAGAATGGAGTGGAGGAAGGGAGGGAGTGGAGGGGGTGGAGGGAGGAGGGAAGAAATGAAGTGGAGAGAGGGAGTGGAGTGAATATTGTACTGTACTGCACACATATAGAATGTACATACATGCCCAACGAGCTATGTTGCTGGAGCTGACCTGGGAGGGATTGTAGGAAGCGACAAGGTGGAGTGGGGTCTCCTGGATGTTCCTCCTTGCCATGATGGTGTTGGCCCCGTTCTTGATAAGGAAGGAGGCAGCAAAGGCGTCACCCCTCAGGATGGCCAGGTGCAGCAGACTGTTGCCCTCCGAGTCCTGGATGTCAAGGTCACACTTGTGGCTGACCAGCGTGTTGGCGATACCCTCGTGGCGATTGAGCAGAGCAAGGTTTAGGGGTATGTGACCATCCGTGTCACTCTCGTCTAGTTTGTGGGGGAGCTAGGAGTGTGTATGTGTGTGTGTGTGTGTGCATGTGTGTGTGTGTGTACACACGTATGCGTAATGTAAGACAAGCTGAAGATAAAATTACAATTCATGCTTGACTGAACACGTTAACATTCTTCTCCCCTAGCAGATAGACATTTGACTATATATGTACATATTTGTAGTGTTTGACTAAATAGATACAAAATTGATCAGAGTGAGGATGTATAGACAGACTGACAGAGGCTTGATGCTATTTACTGTAAGCAACAGTAAGCACTAATAATGATGTTTTTGCTAAGAGAACAAGAAATAAAACCACGGAAAAAAATCTGGGATCCAGCTGGGATTCAAACCCAAGACCTTCAGACACTCCTACCACCGAGCCACTTGGACCCTTGGCAGAGGAGCGGAAGACAAGCTACATAAGCAGCATTGCCTGGAGGCCTCAGCCAAACTCCGACTGATTCTCACTCTCTCAGAGATGTGCTGCACGTCTTCTGCTCCTCTGCCAGGGGTCCAAGTGGCTAAGAGTGTCTGACTGGTATTCAGAGGGTCTTGGGTTCGAATCCCAGTTCATTTCTCACTAGGCTCCCGCACATTATGCTTCATTGCTACCCTATTATGCTATTCCTTTATTCCTGATAATTTTACCAATTATGCTCAGTTATATTCCCCATTATGCCCAATGTGTACACAGCTTTTACGTGACAGTTCTGATCGCGTAGGGGCCTTGAGTCGGTCCAGCAATGATATGTGGACTCCGTCTCCTTGGGCATACTTACGAGCTCTGATATGAGCTTTTGCAAGAGTCAGACGTTGCGATCCTCGTGCTAGTAGTACCTAGCGTGAGCGGTATATACGTATACTACAGTTACTTTACACGTGGCATTCGGTTCAAAGGTTACAAAATTACGTAAGCGCGCGTTGCGCTTACCTATTATGCTCGAAATTGTGCTTATGCTAATAGCTGCCTATTGTGCTTTAAATTATGCCGGCATAATGTGCGCATGTCTATTTCTCACTCTCTCAGCAAAAAAAAAAAAAAACATCATTATTCACAGACAGACAGACAGACAGGAATGGACTAACAGAGAGCTAACACACACAGACAGACAGACAAACAGCAAGATGAACTGACAAAGGACAAACCTGTGCATTGTGTTCAATGAGGAAGAGGAACACAACGTCCTCACGCAGGTGCTGGATGGCCAGGTGGAGGGGGAAAGCCGAGTGTGCCTTGAACATGTCATATAGCAGAGGGGCACTCAGCTCAGCAAAATCAGTTGTGTTCAGGTTGCCCTGGTGTGGGAGGATGGGAGGATGGGAGGATGGGAGGATGGGAGGATGGAAGGATGGGAGGATGGGAGGATGGGAGGATGGAAGGATGGGAGGATGGGAGGATGGGAGGATGGGAGGATGGGAGGATGGGAGGATGGGAGGATGGGAGGATGGGAGGATGGAAGGATGGAAGGATGGGAGGATGGGAGGATGGGAGGATGGGATGGGAGGATGGGAGGATGGGAGGATGGGAGGATGGGAGGATGGGAGGATGGAAGGATGGGAGGATGGGAGGGTGGGAGGGAAGTGTGCATTGTACCCATAAGCTCAGAAGAGAGAGACAGTTAGCCATTAGTAGTGCTCAAATTGTTTACCCAAACTATCAAATATCTATGTCAAGAGCTATGTGCTCTTATCTATGTATATGCTAGATCTTTTCACAAACACTACACGCACAAAACATCCTTTATCATAGTGATGGGTGCTGAGTACCTGCATATAAACAAGCCAGCTTGCTTCATTCCGAGGCTTTCCCACTGTCCAGTTTTTGATCGCTTACAGTATGGAGGGGGAAGGCCTGGTTCATTTTACCACCTAGGTAGGCAGAGGGGTGAGGTTTCCTGACAGAAAAAATGAACTTGAGGCCTTTTCTTGCAGTGTCTGTCCAAGCATTCGAGTTCCAAACATCCATGAAGTGGAAAACTTACTGCTCCTTGTTCAGGATGAAGAACGCATGTGTGAAATGTGTTCTTTCGATCGGAGACCCCTCCCCCTCCACCCTGTCTTAGAAGATTACCTAGATAGACATTGACGTCATTCATGTCATGAAATGGACCAGGCCTCCCCCCTCTGCATCACCATGGTAACAGGGTTACGTAGTTCCTCATTCTTGAGACACATGGAGGTTGTTTGCAGACTGTAAGGCAATCAAAAACTGGACGGTGGGAAGGCCTGAGATGGAGCTACAAGCCATCTGTCCTAGTAGCCATCACTTCTCCACTGTTTGTACTGTAGTATAACTATTTATGTACCCATTGGCTGGAGATGATCTGGAGACAGTATGTCTTGAGATTCTCAGCGCTGTGCTCTTCTGAGGACTGGTAGAGTTTGATACAGTTGTGCACTGTCACACTCGAGATCAGTGCCTGCTCACACCTGCAGACGAAGGGAGTTCAACACATCACACTGAACAGACTGTTTTCCATCAATGTGGGCATTAATACGTCTCCAGGCCATAATATAGTCTAGAACTTAGTAACGTCTTGACTGTAGGCACATTTGTCATGACTTGTAAATGCCAACTCCTAGGTCATGTGCTCAGACACCACTATGTTCTACACTGTCACAACATTACGCAACACTGGTGGGTACTGTGTGGTGCAGTGAGACACTATATAAGTTGGAGGGAGGGGGCCTGATGCTATAGAAGGGATTGTAGGAAGCAAGTGTGACTATATATATAGCATAAAGTACAGTGTCTAGTTAACTACACACAGCACGGTGCCAGTAGCCTTATTCCAAGTCTCCACCCCTAGCTTTTGTCACTTACAGCCTGTGCTCTGTGTACTGCGAGTAGGATGGAGTAGCCCCGTTCCCAGGCCTTCCCCGCCTCCAGTTATACTGCAAGTGATCAAAAACTGGGGGTGGGGAAGGCCTGGGAACGAGGCTAGAGTGGAGACTTGGGAAATAAGCTAGTCAGCAGTAGTCATGTGAAAGTCTTGTCCGTTACACCTCACATCTGGCAAATTCCTGTGATGTGCAGGCAATATCTATACAGCATACTGGGTACTAATTTCCTGGTCCTCTACCCTCCACCAATAGCCAGACAACCTGACTCTATCACTTGCAGTCCCAATGTCAGGTGACTTTGAGAACATAGCTACAGTGTATCTAGAGCTGATACAGAACCCATAGGCATGCTTCTTTAATGACTTTGGTGCAACATGCAATGTCAGCATAAGATTAAGCCACCTGAGGTGTGGCTCTTGGTGGAGGGGAAAGACAATTAATGCCAATCAGAAAAACCAATCTGAGCGCACATTCTTTAGTGCCATGGTACACTGTCTTGCTAAGCAGATTGATCAATGTCTCATTCACCAAGAAGCCAGGTGAAGATGGCAAAAACAGCCACGCCAGTATCTGTGCTTGCCCAGTTGAGATTACTCTAGCTCAAACAATACTCCTGTCCCAGGTGTTAGTAAGGGAAGGCATGACTTGCCAGTATCTGTGTTTGCCCAGTTGAGATTACTCTAGCTCAAACAATACTCCTGTCCCAGGTGTTAGTAAGGGAAGGCATGACTTGCCACATTCATGTTAAGTCAACTGTTGTCTTAAACTATGATAATGGTAAAGTAAACTTCTGTGGCAGATCTTGGGGCACGTTTAAGAATTGGAAAATCCCTTGGATTTTCCACCTTTTCACACTTAATCCTAGTTCCCAAGACAGCTGCCACATGTGTATGCAGTAATACAGGACGTCCTCCTGTTCCCCTCTACTCTCCCAAACCAGTACCAGGAGTATGCTTATTTTCCATTTCATTTCATCTCATACCCTTCTTTCTCTCCCTTTCCACCCCTCCCCTCTCTCTTCTCTCCATCCCTCCCTCATCTCCCTCTGTCCCAACCCATGCGTGCTTACTTTTCCTTGAGGTGAGTGAGGTGGTACAGATTGGAGGCACCGAGGAGCTCAATGATGGCAGACTGCTCCGAGGGGAGAACAACGCTGTCGGTGTACACCCACCGGAGCATGCTTGCCGCCACAAAGGGAGTCATGTGGGTGAAGTCCAGTTCCAATGTGGAAGAGAGTGTTTCATCCTTAGGGTTCCAGTGTCGGCTGCGAGCAGCCAGGACAAACCGATGGCCTGCCATCTTGCGATCAGCCAGCATGATTGAAATGTCACTGTGCGAAAAAGTAATTGCAAGCTATCTAAGTTCATGTGGAAAAGTGCTATTAAACTAACCACCTTCATTGGAGACATCTGACTAGCCTCTTTCTCAGGCTCCATATTAACCAGCTATATGTACACAAACAAACAAACAAACAAACAAAAAAAACTGGAGTGGAGCTAGGGGAACTTTTTTTCTGGTAACTACAAATTGATCAGCTTTTACAAATTCACTGCCTCAAGCTTAACTACATTTTAGGCTATAACTAGTCCCATTCTCTTTGCCTGTGCTGCCTCCACTCTTGATCCACTTGTACATGGATGCAAACACTGCAAGCAATCAAAAGCTGGAGCGAAAGCCTGGGAGCAAATGCTAGTTATAGATGGTTTTCATGGGGCATGGCTTCACCTCTGGAGAGCAAGGTCTGTGCTTAGTATAGCTGTGTGCAAAATATAGGCTAGTAAGCGCTACATTGAGTCCTCACCATTAGTACTGAAAGATAAAAGAAGCTACTTCTCTCAAGGTGAAAGGTCCGCTGTACAGCTGCCTCTTGATCGTGTGTTAGCCCTCCGGAAGTAGGACGCTTAATTGACATTTAGAAACCATCTATAATCTACAGCAGAAACTCAAGACAGTGAAGAAGTAAAGCTTGGATTGTGTGTATGTCCACACTGACTGGGAGTTGCTGACTGGGAGTTGCTCACGAGCTCATCGCCAAAATGTATAGATCGCCAAGGAAGTTGCCTCACCTGTACAGTGGTTTGTCAAAGAGGTCAGCTACCACTTTCAGCAGCCTGGATACAAAATGGTCTGGCCCCACATTACCAGAGGTGGCAATGGCCTGGGTATACCGCTGCTCTAGTTCTGCATGTCTCTGCTGTAGCTTCACATACTGCTCCCTCAGCAGGTCCAGGTGCTGCTGGAGCTTAGCAGCCTCGTCTGGGGGAGGGGAGGGAGGGATGGAGGGGGAGGAAGGGGGATGGAGAAAGGGGGGAGGGGAGGAGAGAGGAGGGAAGGAGGGAGGGAAGGAGGGAGGGAAGGAGGGAGGGAGGGAAGGAGGGAAAGGGAGAGAAGGGGAGAAGAGGAGGATGGGAACATGGAATATTACGTTTTGGAAGCCCCTTTTATTAGTTAGTTAAATTATAGTCTGCGATCACTACCATATGTTTCACTGGTTGTGTCATACAAAGTTAGAGGACAAACTTGACTCAAGGAACGCTCAACCACACTGTGAGTAGAAGTTATGATTACAGTGTTGTTGAAAAGCTGACCTTTTGTCAGTAAATTGCAACAGAATCACTCCATCTACCTGGGTTATAGGCTGTTCAAAATTTCTGGAGCATGTCAATGACTTCAGAGGCTATAAACTAAAGCAGCCAACAAGTGCCATTAGCTAACTTGGCAATGTGGGAGTTTTAGAGTATTAGGTACTCACAATAACCTGGGACTAATACCACAGTTGATAGAGCCTCAGAATTCTGAGCCTTAGACAGTACAGTACACACACTATGGTATATTCACCCACCCATTTAGTACTGGTCTGCACGCAGGCTGTGATGATCACCGACACACTAAGGCAACAACAACCGTTATCTTGTGTAACTGTATACTTTGTACTCTTCTATAAACAGATCAAACTTACTTGAGGCAGCCATTTGCAGCTTGACTTCTAAGGTTTGCCTAAGTGGTCTGCCACACCAACGCAGAGGAGGTCGGACATGGTTGAACTTTACTAATTAAAATGGCTGAGGTCACACTAATTGATTTTTCGTATCTCAACAGACTAGCTCTCTCGACTTTTACTGAGGGAGGCTCCAGTTTTCAAATCAAGATTCAAGGCTGGGGCAAGTCATATAAAAAGCTAAAAAGCTTTCTACCTTGCAATATCCAAGATCAATTAGTGTGACCTCAGCCATTTTAATTAGTAAAGTTCAACCGTGTCCGACCTCCTCTGACACCAACGGTCCTCTAGATCTATGGCCCACCCACAACGTCAGCACCCCGTACGCACGTAGTCTCGGAATCAGACCCTCGAATAATGAGGGCTGGAAACACTAGCGAAGTTGTTTACGTACTGTACAGTTTCTCCGAATCTCAAGGCATTTATTCAGGGAAGGACCACCCGCAGGCGATATAGTAGGCTGGTCTGCGAGCCAAAGATTGATACGCTAACAGTGTACCTCAGCAGTGTGGCCCGTAACGGATACGCAAGTTGCGAACTCACACGGTTCGGCACATGCCACGAGACGGGAGTGAGGTATATTTTGTCAGTCGACAGCAGACGCCGCCATAACCGCTAATAGGTGAGGAGCAACATTGAGCTAAGGGTTAACTGTAAGTCTGTAAATAATTTTATAGCGCTACGGAGCACCGAAAGACGGACAGACCCCGGACTGCGTCAGCCGTCGTCTTTTTTAAATTTTTTTTTTATGCCAAATAGCAAGGGATACATAAAATAGCAGAGCTAATGTGTAATATGCATCCATACATGTGATCTAAAATGTGGTACGTAACTATTAGACACAAGTGAGACTGGAAGTGTGTTCCATATAGAAACTGTACGAGGGACAAACGAGTTATAGAAGTAGTTAGTGCGGGCGAAAGGTCTATAAAACAAAAAGGGTCTGTTAGTACTTTGAGTTCTACCTGAGTAAGTATTAAAAATGCCAGAGGAAAAATTAAATAGTCCGTGCACAATTTTGAACATGGTGCAGAGGTCAAGGTAGAGTCTGCGTTCAGACAGTTCAGCGATGTTAAATGACTGGAGCAATTGGGAATAGGCCTGATCCCAGCGTTTGGAGCACATTCTGAGGGCAAATTTCTGGACATTCTCTAGTGTGTTGATATTTTTCTGCAAGTAGGGGTTCCATACTGGGCTGGCATACTCTAAGTGGGGGCGTACCAGGGATACATACAGTTGGAGTAGGATCTGCGGCTCTGCATAGTGGTAGTATTTTCTGTACAGTAGTCCCAGCAGTTTCCTTGCCTTACTGCATGTGGAATCAACATGGGTGGACCAGGAAAGATCTGATGTTAAGAGTAAACCCAGATATTTAAAGCATTCAACACGTGGCCCTGTAGTGTAAGATATGCAGGTGAGATGCCTGCTCTTTTCCGAGAGACAACCATATACCTGCATTTTGAAATGTTAAACTGCAGGTAGTTTGCTTGAATCCATGAGTCCAGCTTGTTGATATCCTCTTGCAGCGCAGCGAAGTCTCCCTGGCATGTGATTGGTCTGTACAGCAGTATATCATCAGCATATACAGTTAGTTGGCTTTCCTCTGAGAGAGGAACACTCATCACCCCATCTATGTAGATGAGGAATAGCAGGGGCCCGATCACAGAGCCTTGAGGCACACCTGACAATACTGGAAGAGTTTCAGATGTCTGGCCATTGACAACCACTCTCTGCTTTCTCTGTGTTAAGTAATCACAGATCCACTTCAAGATAAACTCATTCAGTTGTAGATCCCTCAGTTTGTCCAGCAGGGCGTAGTGCGGTACAGAGTCAAAAGCCTTTTGTAGGTCGAAAAAAACTGCTCCAACTTCTTTTCCTGTGTCCATAAACTGGAACCAGTTGTGAGTGGTTTCCAGCAAGGCAGTGACCGTTGACCTTCCTGACTGAAAACCCCATTGAGAGGTGGATAGAGGATGGTGAATTTCAAGATGGCTAGTGATTTGGCTATACATATGTCGTTCCAAGAGTTTGCTTAGCGTTAGATCGAATGGTCTTGATCGACCCAGTCCAGTGACCAGTATTTGTAGCCATGGCGCCAGTTTGGTCAATTGAAGGCATCTCTAATGTCTGAAGAATGTCTGAAAAATGTCTGGCCTGCTACCACCGTGCCCCCAGCCTCGTACCCAGGCCGTTCACTAAACTGCCTGAGTACGGGCTACTTTTTACTAGGAGTCACCATGTTACCCGACTTTTACTGCATCTTTTACAAGAAAAATTGGGGCACTCTTTTTAACCTAAATGACGTCATGTACAGTGGCATGTTATGGTGTCATTGCATGAGGGGTGACCTCAACTAGCAACTTGATTGAGAGGCTGCGAGTGGCATGTGACTATATATAGCTGTAGACAGCACAAAGCAGTTGTCTTAATTTATGGTACTGTCCAAACTTTTGTTGCAAGTTTGCAGTCGAGTAGTCATAAAGAATTTTGATTGCTTTGTATAGCTATAGCTATATACTACTTACAGGAAGGGCGATTAAGAGATAGTATAATTATATAATTATAGGCCTATCAAAGAAGTTCCAAGTAAGTTCTGTAGCATGCAAATTCAAACCCTTATAGGAAACTGATATGTTATTCATGATACCCAGAACTGCAGTTAGTTAGCAATATTCAGTCAGGATTCACATGAATAACTTCATTGGAGTGGCGAAGTAAGCTTGACATCATTATTGTTGTCATTATAGAATGCCTCAGAACATGTATATAGTTGTATGAAGCCCTGCCCATGCTGCAAAGGTGGTGCCTAAACTACTTGCGTCATTTCTAGGCCCTGCCCAGCTTTCTGTCACTTCCAGTACAGAAAAGCAAGGGTGGGGGGTTAGGGGAGAGACTGGGAATGAAACTAGCAAATTACCTATTGGTTGGTTTTCTACTCAACAAGGAAATTTCCATATGCATGCTGGAAACTGTTAAGTGGGTCTTATCATCTCGTCTGATTTCCTCTTAGATCACTTCTGAGGCCATTCTTACTAGTTTTACCAGTATAGTAACTGTCATGCTCATTCTATCGCATGTCAGCCACTTCCATTTAGTCACTCAGCCCCATGCCCGGGGGCACTGTGATCATGGCTGTATCGGTTTTGAAATGATGGCCACCCTCAAAAATTTTAAATGTTTGAGATACCACATCAACCAAGCCTTTCAGCCAACTCACATGACATTTCTGATCAAAAGTTTGGCATGTGAAATGTTCATTTCAAGTGACTTAGTTCAATCGCTTCAAGTGGCTTCACTACATGCATTTGTAAGAATTACAGGTACAAGTTGGTTGTTTAACCACAGAGTGGTTACCTTCATTGCATACAAGCTGGAAAGACAATGGTTATGAAAACTTTGGTAATTACTTAAGGCAATCTGAGAGAGGCAGCTGTTCTGAGGGTTGTCAGTGTGTTGTGGTTGTAAGATAAACTGGGCAGCTGTCTCTCAGGTTGCCTTATGCTATTACTGAATAGCGCTAAATTTTCGAGGGTCTAAATTTTCGCGAATAGCGATTTTTGAAGATTTCGTTGAAATAATTTTGCGAATTCACTGCACGCATATGCACAGGCCATACCCACACGCCGCACACGTAATATACTATGGCTGTGGCATACAAGCCTGGCCCGTTTATCTAACACGCACTGTACTGTCACACTGTCATCCGCTCGAGCTCACAGCTGTCAGCAAAGCAATGCCCACTTCGAAGGTATCTCCTTGGAGGGAGTTCCTTGTGGATTCGGCAGCTTAGCCCCGGGATGTTGTCCATTGACGCTCTTGCAGTCAAAGTGTGAAAACTGTTGCGTGTCAAAAATGTTCGTTGAAATAATTTAGCAAATGGTTGAAAATTCGCAAAATTCACGAAATTAAAGACCCGCGAAAATTTAGCACTATATGGTAGTCTCTAATACCAAAAATAAACCCTCCTAACCACCATCTCTCTAGCTAGTCTAGCTAGTCTGCAACCAGGGTAACCACTCTGTGGTGAAAACAGCCAATCAGTGAAGACTATAGACTAGTAGCGCTTAGCTCAAACATGGTCTCGGAAGCAATCTCAGAGCACCAAATTTTTCCTATGATGTTGTATGATTAATTCAGAAAAAAATCCTTAATTTCAGGTTCTGAAATTCACAAAAAGGATTGCTGGCACTTGGGTGCTACAAAGCTTTGTAATGACCTGAAAGATGGACACTAACCAACAGGGCAGCTCTAGACCACCACACAAGAGGTCATCTAGCTCCAGTGACCATCCCAATGATCATACTCCTCCAAAAAAGCATCCACGTCAATCACATTCCAGCTACACCCCGATATCTCCCAGATACACTCAAAGTTCTCCCAGCTACAGACCAAGTTCTCCTAGCTACAGGGCAAGCTCTCCCAGCTATAGGCCAAACTCTCCCAGTTATAGTCCAAGCTCTTCCAGCTATAGGCCAAGCTCTCCCAGCTACAGGCCAAGCTCTCCCAGCTACAGGCCAAGCTCTCCCAGCTACAGGCCAAGCTCTCCCAGCTACAGGCCAAGCTCTCCCAGCTACAGGCCAAGTTCTCCCAGCTACAGGCCAAGTTCTCCCAGCTACAGGCCAAGCTCTCCCAGCTACAGGCCAAGTTCTCCCTACTACAGGCCAAGCTCTCCCAGCTACAGGCCAAGCTCTCCCAGCTATAGGCCAAGCTCTCCCAGCTACAGGCCAAGCTCTCCCAGCTACAGGCCAAGCTCTCCCCGCTACAGGCCAAGTTCTCCCTACTACAGGCCAAGCTCTCCCAGCTACAGGTCAAGCTCTCCCAGCTACAGGCCAAGCTCTCCCAGCTACAGGCCAAGCTCTCCCAGCTATAGGCCAAGCTCTCCCAGCTACAGGCCAAGCTCTCCCAGCTACAGGCCAAACTCTCCCAGCTATAGGCCGAAATCTCCTAGCTACAGGCCTAGCTTCCAGATCTCTGGTAGCAGAAAAGGAATTCCACCTCAAGGACTTTGTCAATACAAATTGACAACAGCCTCTAGATCTCCACAAGCTGCTTGGAACGATGGCTTGTTGAGAGAAGAACCTGTGGCAGCAGTCCCATCACAAATAGTTTCTACATCAGCTGGAAATGGAAGTACAGGTATTGTAATTCATTCAAGCAATTCTTTGTCCTCAAGTCTGCCATCCAGTTCCACACCTTGTCTAGAGAGTAAAAGAAGACCAGAGATAAAAAGGAAAAGGATAGCCCTTGAATCAGAGGAGGTGCATCCAAAAAAGAAAGCAAGACAGATGTCAAGTCCCTCAAAACTCCCGTTCTCTGATGAGGAACATTTGTATGATCTTGCTGAACACCCACCAAAGATACAGCTAAGGATATTGCATAAACGCAGGTCTGAGTTTAGGGACTTTTTAGAGTCACTCAAAGAGTGTAGTGTCGAGGAAATTGGGGGCATAAAGGTCATCCTTATTGTCAAGACTTTGTGTCGTCTTCTCAGCTGTGATGATGATCAGCACCTGCAGAGATGTGAGATGTTTGTTCATCGGGAGCTTACAGCAGACAGTGGCAAGGAACTCCTGCATGCATTGCACAATAGTTTCTGTCAAATGCCAACGGAAAAGTATTCAGAGAGAAATAGCTGGTTCCTCATTCTACTTAGGGACACGTGTCATCTTTTCCAGCTCCTCCTCAGTAGGTGGCCAGACTTCTCTCAGCACCTTCCCCTTGATGCACTTCATGGGGCTGCAAACCAGCTTGCTTCCCAGGCAGTGCGATATGGTGAAATACAGCAACTAAGCCAGTTACTGGTAGAAAAAAGAAATTGTATTCGAACTGAGTTCTATGAAACTTCTTCCTGTTCACAGCAAGTTGCTGACACAGAATGTAGTAACATCTTGCCTACTCCAGAAGAGCTTAGGCGAAGGACTCTTCCACTTACACTTGTAAAGAACCAAGTGAAAGGCTGCTATTCTAGCAAAGTAGCTTACCTTGAATGCCACTATGACCTCCTGAGAGAAGACTTCATCCATCCACTTCGCTGTGCTCTTCACCAGCTTCAATCTCTGGAGAATGATGAGAATTGCCCAGAGGTGAAAGTCTACCACAATGTCCGTTTCAATCAGGGAACCACCACCTTACCAGCAGAGGGAACTGTCTTCCGGATTAGTTTCGAGTTTCCTGGCCAGAATAAGGTGAAATGGGAGCGTAGTAAGCGCTTCACCTATGGGTCTTTGGTCTGCCTCTTTCGAGATGATTTTGAAAAGGTGGTATTTGGAACAGTAGCTGAAAGAAAGACTGAAGATCTGAAACAAGGGATTGTGACAATCAAGCTACAAAACAACATTGATGTCCTTGGTTTCCCATCTGAGCTCCCTTTCGACATGATTGTCTCACCAGCATACTATGGAGCATATAATCCAGTTCTGAAGCGTCTTGAGCAAATGAAAACTCCTGACCTCCCACAGTCTGAACTTGTACTACCTTTCTCAAGGTACCTTGTTGAGTGCTCCTCAGATGTCCTTCCTCCTGCTTACATGCAGGGACAAACCAAAGTAATGGACTTAGAGGGAATTGTGTGTAAGTATCACTCACCTGCTATGGAAAAGAGGCCCTTGGATCACCCAGACCATTACAAAGTGGATATTTTTGACCTGAATGCCTGGTCTGCTCTGCAGACCCCAAGCCTTGACCCCTCCCAGAAGGCAGCTCTACATGCTGCCCTAACCAAAGAGCTGGCTATCATCCAGGGTCCTCCTGGGACTGGAAAGACCTATATTGGCTTAAAAATTGTTGAGGCTTTGCTCAACAATACTCATCAGTTGGGAAACAATGGTCCTATTGTTGTTGTCTGCTATACTAACCATGCTCTGGACCAGTTTTTGGAAGGAATTCTTACAATTAATGCAGTTAACAACAGGGATAAGAAGATGATAACAATCCAAAGAATTGGCGGTCGATCCAAATGTGAGAAGGTTCAAGAGTACAACATACAAAAAGCTGTAACAAGAGCATGTCATGAACGGAAGGTTTATGGCTGTTCACCAGGTGCTATCTGTAAACTTCAATCAAAAGTCCAAGCCATCGAACAACTTCTTCTTGGTGAGTTTTTCCCTTATAATCTCAAAGTGTACTGCTCCATTTTTTCAACAGAGACATTAATTGAGCTGGAACAATACTGTGGTTGTGGCTGTATTCCATCACTGAATAAGAGAAAAGGTGCCCTTGCTGAATGGCTGAGTTTTGACTTTGAAAGCGAGATTGAAGAGTTTAAACGAAATGCAGAAGATGACGAAAGTGGGCATGGCGCTGTGTATAATTACCACAGAGACATGGAAGATAATCGTCGCATTGCAAGGGAAGATGAAGATGATGATAAGGATACCTTCCTTCACAAAGCTCTTAGAGAAGCAACAATCAAGAAATTTGTAACGCAACTCAAGCGAGCAAAATGTCCTATTCCAGCACCTAAGCAAATAAACCTGTCTCACAACGTTCCATCCTACAAACGCCTGGAGCTCTTCAAGAGCTGGCTTTTTATACTGAAAATTGAGCTACAGAAAGCTCTAAGGGAAAAACAAAGAAGACAAAGAAGGTACAGAAGAATCAGGGATATCCTTCAAGTTCGAATCTTAAAGGAAGCTGATGTCATTGGCATGACAACAACTGGAGCTGCCATGTACAGCAGCATCATGTCCCAGATTGAAGCAAGGACTATTGTAATCGAAGAGGCAGCAGAAGTTCTGGAAGCTCATGTCATTACTACCCTAACTCAACACACCCAACATCTAGTACTAATTGGGGATCATGAGCAGCTACGCCCAAAGACAACAGAATACTTGCTTGCTCGTGATTATCACCTTGACATTTCACTATTTGAGAGGCTGGTCAACAACAGCTTCCCATCTGTCACTCTTGAGATCCAGCACAGAATGCGACCACAGATTTCCAAGGTTGTCTCTTCCTGCATATACAGTGGCAGGCTGAAGGATCATGAATCCACACTGGAATATGAGGACATCAGAGGAATGAGCCACAACATGTACTTTGTTGACCACAGAGAACCAGAGAACTATGAAAGTGAACTAAAAAGTCCAGCAAACCACCATGAAGCCGTTTTTCTGGCTCATCTTTGCCTCTATCTATTCCAACAGGGATACAAGCCAGAGGAAATAACAGTTATCACACCATATATGGGTCAGGTGTTTAGACTGCAAGATGCATTTACAACCAAGGGAATTCTTAATGTCCGCATTACTCCGATTGACAGCTACCAGGGGGAGGAGAATGAGATCATTCTCCTATCTCTTGTCCGTAGCAATGAAGGAAACATTGCTGGTTTTGTAAAGGAGAGTAATCGTGTCTGTGTAGCCCTTTCTCGGGCCAAATGTGGGTTTTTCTGCATTGGAAATTTTCATCTACTCACAGCATGCTCAAAGCTCTGGTGCTCCATTGTGCATGATCTTCAAGACAGGTGTTTAATTGGAACCTCTCTCCCACTTCAATGCAGTAGCCATGGAACTATCACCAATGTTTCCTCAGAGAGTGACTTTGACAAAGTTGCAGATGGAGGGTGTGACAAAAACTGTGGTGCTCGCTTGCCATGTAATCATATCTGCCCCAGAAAATGCCACCCCAATGTTGATGAAGTGCACAAACAGCACTGCATGAAACCCTGTCCCAAGTATTGTAAAACTCGACAGCACAGATGCAAGAATCTGTGCTATGAAGAGTGTGGCAACTGCAAGGAACTTGTTGAGAAAATCATCACAAAGTGTGGACACACACAGAAAGTACCCTGCCATCAAGACCCAAGTGAATTTGAGTGTCAGAGGGATTGCCAGAAGATCCTCCAATGTGGGCACACATGTACAAAGAAGTGTGGACAATTGTGTATCAAGGAATGCCAGATTTTAGTTACTCGTGACTGGCCATGTGGCCACACTGGTCAGGCAGAGTGCTATGTGACGAAAGAAAATCATTCCCTGTTGCGCAGATGTAAAGCCAAATGTGATGAAACCCTTGAATGTGGGCATAAATGTACAGGTAATTGTGGGACGTGTTACCAAGGACGCCTGCACAAGAGATGTTCAGACAAGTGTGAAAGACCACTACTTTGTGGGCATTTGTGCTCCGATAAATGTGCCCAAAATTGTCCTCCTTGTCCTAAGAAATGTATCTTCACCTGTGCCCATGGACCATGTGGTAACAAATGCAACACACTTTGTAAGCCATGCCCTGAAAAGTGTGAGTGGAAGTGTGAACACCATGAGTGCACCAAAAACTGTGGAGAAATTTGTATCAGACCAAGATGTAATAAGCCATGCCGTAAAATAATACTCAAGTGCCTACATCGTTGTTCAGGGCTGTGTGGTGAGCAGTGTCCTGTTGATCGTAAAGGTAATCGTATCTGCAGAATATGTGAAAAAAAGAAGTGGAATGAGCTGTGTCAGGAGATCTTTGGAACGGAGGAGGAACCTGGAGCAAGATTCATTCAGCTCGTTGACTGCGGGCACATCTTTGAAGTCACAGGGCTTGATCGTTGGATGGACATGGATCCAAGTGGTGAAGGAGCAATCCAATGGAAGACATGTCTGATTTGCAAGCAGCCAATTATCAACACCCTTCGATACAGCAACATTGCTAAGCAGACTCTCACTCATATGAATGAAGCAAAAAAGCTTCAATGCTTTAGCATGAGCCGAGACGAACGAAAGAAACTGGAAGAAGACATTGACAGAATGGCACATGAACATGTGCGTATGTTCTTTCGTAACTGTGAAGAGAGGGTCACAAAGTACAAGAAACAAATTAGAGACTTACCAGATTCTAGTCTGAAGCAGGACCACGTCATTCTTTGTGCAGCCAGTGATGCACAAAAAGCTTGCCAACTAGTGACTGCAGTTCAAAGCAATTGTGACCAAACTGAAGATACCTCTGATTTGAAACAGAAAGTGGCACTCCTCCTCAAACAGAAAAGCAGTTTCAATGAATTTCTGAAGATTTCCTGGCATCGAATGACAAATCAGCTTCAATCAGATGTACTTGCCGAGAGACGTCGCCTCATGCTGCTAGCCAATACATACAAACTTCTTTGTGATGCTTCAGCTACAGGGACACCTATAGATCCTAATGACTGGTCCTATCTCCAATGCATTAGAGAGAGATGTGAAACTGTTGGACACAGGATAAACAAGCTTGACGATGAAGGTGAGTATCAGTCAATGCAGTCCTATCTTCAGGACTTGTCTAAAAAGTATGGAGTAATACTGACAAAAGAAGAGCGAAAGATGATCATTGCAGCTCTTCGTGCCAAGCCAGGGTCATGGTACAAGTGTCCCAAAGGCCACATTTATCAAATTGGAGATTGTGGGGGAGCAATGCAAGAAGGCAAGTGCCCAGAATGTGGGGCTGCAATTGGAGGAAGCCGTCATCGGCTACGAGATGATAATGCCCATGCTGCGGAGTTTGACAATTCTGCTCATGCAGCCTGGTCTGCAGGAGCCGACCTAGCTAATTATGACCTACAGGGTATTCTACAGTAGCCTACATAAACAAACACTTGCTATCAGTTGACTGAATAGATTGTTACTGTGTACCATAGCTGTAGCTAGTGGCTTTATACTTAGGATATTTTATACACAAACCTTTTTTCTTAGAGTTAAGTCATTTAGTATGCATTTGTGCATGTATAGCTTATCCTGAGAATGAGTCAGAGATCTTGTGAATGTTTGTAATTTGGCTCAACTTTCTGCACATATAGTGAGAGAGGCCTAGCAGTCTTATATGTCCATGGAGATTGTTGCACAAGCAGAGAAAGGAAACATCATGATTGCACAGCTAAAATAAATAACAAGGCAAATGAAAATGTTTATGTTATTACACGTGTAATAGCTATGTGTTAAGGGGGCATTTACAAAACAGTTTATGATGTCATTGTGACACTTGTGACCCCGTCATACTCAGTTATTCTAACATTGTTTACATGTACATGCTTACTGTAGCATCATGCAGTCAGCCTACCTCCCCCCCCTTTAACATTGCAATAGTATTATTTTGGAGCAAAATACTTTGTAGATGCCCACTTACACACTTAAACAGTAAAACATTAATATGAAGTCTCATATTCCTTGGGAGTATGTATGGCATCCAGTCTCAATCTATTGACATGCATGAGGCTGTTAGCTACCCCATTCTCTTCCCAGTCAGTCTGCTGTTTTTGATAATCACTAACATCCACTGATCAGTCCAATGTCCATGATGATCAAGGCTTTCCATGGTCATGCATCAGGGTTAGTTTTTCAAGTGTGATCTTGTGTGGGTGTATGCTGTGTATGGTGTGGATTATGGCTTAGGGGCTGAGGAGGAGCATGTCATTGGTGAGGCAAGAACCGTGCAGCATGAGGTACTGGAGGCTGGAGTACATCTTGAGGCAGCCATCACAACCATCTTCATGAACCAGATCAACAATAATGGGTGAGTAACAAGGGTACACCTTTGTTTTTCGCTGCAAGAATTTAAATGCAGCATGTAGCTACTGACTTGGGGGCATCAAAAATGACGTCAGTCTCCCCTCTGTACAATGCTTTGCCTAACCACGCCACTAGTGCTCTTAGCTATGTACATGCTTCACATTTTTTCTACCTTCCTTCCCCTCACGTCACAATGACATTTTTTTTTGAACAGAAGCATTTGTACATACTCCTTTGATTGAAGCTTTGCCTACACATCTCAAAAGTCAGACCCAGGTGAAATTCTTTCAGTATCATGCACAAAAAAGGAAGGGGTCTGGTGATTCTAATATAGCACAAGTTTTCGTGTATATAGCTATCTGCATGTATGCACCAAAGTTATGAGGACGATACAATTGTATTCAATGCTAGTTCTTGAAAGACTCTATCATGCCTAAGTACGTACAATTTCGATGACCTGTGGTGCATGATTTGCTGTGGTATATAAAGTTGGCAGTATATGGACAACTGTGTAGTAGTAACATGTATCTAGTGCATGCATGGAGCAACTGAATGCTTGAGCTCAAATTCCTGGCTAGTACACCAGACCTTTACTTTCTTGTTTATGCTAACAGAACAGTGTTGGCAAGTCTTCTGCTGAGTAAGATATGACCTGATATCATCAATGCTGCAGTAAGAAGTCATGGTTCTCATGGCCACTTCCATCCACACTCCACAAATGCCATGATCGTCATCTTTGTTCCTTGCTTTCCCAACCGTTGCATGTAGCTACTCCAAACTGATCACAAAACCATAGCTCAGTCACTATGGACTAGCCCCATTCCCAGGCTCTCCCCTCAAGATGAGACTAAATATGGGCTTCTTAGGAGGTCTAGCAACTGTCAACTTAACTTTTTTTTGAGCTGGAGACCACTGGTTAATGTTGGCTTTGTAGCCATCATGCCATTTCTAACATCACCAAAGAAAAGTGTATTACGTATGTGTATATAGTCCTAAAAAAGTTGTATATCAAAAACTATATAAACTATATGCCAATATCCATTACAGATGAAATTGAACTGCAGTCTTCAAGAAAGTGTCTAAGTTTGCTTTCTTCCAGTTTCAGCGTGACCTGTCAGAAGAGAACAAAAATTAATGGGAAGAGGTATATTAGATGTTTTATTTATCAGTGTCCTACTGATTACAGTGGGACCCCTGTTATAAGGACACCCCTGGATTGTGGACAGTTTGGTTGGTTGATCAGGACACTGGACCAAACCCTTCATTTGCATACCTTGCTAATCAAAGCATGTTCCTGTTTTCATTAAATTGCATACCCCAAAAGCTCACCTTGGTGTGTCGAGTTTCTTTGGCCTTCTTTAGACAAAGAATACCACATGACGCCAGTATATTGCACAGGGACATAAATTCAGTCTCATTTTCCCATTTTATCTTTCTTTGTTCACATAGTGTTTTGTATTTTTCGTGGAGTGCTGCAATCGTGACTACCTTTCTGGATTGCTTTGTCACGGCAATGAGTGCACACAGAAGCAACTTTTGTTGGAACGGGATTTCAGTCACTGTGGTGGAGGTGGACCCATTGTATATTTTTGCCATGTCACTGAGGGTGACACAAAGTGGCGTTCTATCGCACTCTCGCTTCTGAGTCCTGGCTAGTTCTACTGCTCTCCTGTATTTGTGTGTATGTACAAATAAAGAGGTCAACAAATTGTACTCATGCAAACAAAAGGTTCTTTTCAGCAAATCATGCTACCAGATAATGAAAGGCTACACCTGTCGTTTGTTACCTGCAAGCATCGAATGCTTTTCTGAGATCACCATTAACAGCAGCAACCTTGCGGGCACAGAACTGCATAGCCATGGGATCAATGACTGCATTGATCTCCTCGGAGCCAAGCCACTTCTGCATGATCGTAACTATCTGTTTTATAGTGTAGGGTGCGAAGTGGAGGAGCTGGGGTTGACGTGTGGGAGTGCAGTCTTGGAAGGATGCGGTCCGTGAGATTGAGTGCATTGGCAATACCTACAAGATTAATGATCGAAATGGTTAACATGCTTTAGAGGGAAGTGGCACCTGTGTGCAGTATGTGCAAGTCTGACTCACCGATTAGGATAAGTTTTGAGTTTGGCAGTGCAGGCCACTCGAATAGAGTATAAAGCACCTCCTGACGCTTGCAGTCCAGGGCGTCTATCTCATCCAATACAATCAGACTGTGAGTGGGGGATGGGAAGAATGAATACCCATGTCTAGCTGACCTAGTATAACACGATGTCAAACATGATCTTCCAAAAAAACACATATAATAAAATTTCCACCATTATGGCTTACGTCATCGCTTTTCTTGAGGTGATAGATTTCACTAATGCTTCCTGACCCCTGGGAACATGACTACCCAGCTTTTCGGCTATTATTGAAAATATAGCCTGGGGCCGTTGGATGGTCATACAATTTACCACCACCACATCTAGGGACTTCAGATTCTATGAAGGGGTGTGTGTTGGGGGGAAGGATTTATGTTGTATCAATACACAGGCCAAAGGCAATGGACATACATCCAATTTGAGTGCATATTGATTTAATATGTGCCACGGTGTACATATCGTTTGAATACACCAACAAGCATGATTGTGTGACCAGACAATAAAAAACTGTAAATTGTTAAATCCTGATGCTGCTACTGTTACAGTATAGTCAGGTCACTTGCACATGAGCAGGGTGTGGTGCAATTTTAGCCTATAAACCTTGAATAACATTCGCTATGGGTGGTTTCTTGACTCCACTAGCAGGAAGGGATGAACAGGAAGCAACTGGTTGTAGTAATACACAACTAGGGGGATGGTCATACCTCCGAGCTTTCCAATATGTGTGTTAGACACACTGTTTTCCCTGTGCCAGGGGCACCACATATATACAGGGCCCCTGGCTGTTGTGTAGTAATTGAGGTTTGGATAAACCTGGATATAACTCCTAACTCTGCATCTCGGCAAAGTAGGGGGGGAGTGGTGTTCTGATGTAGTGCTGTGTCAGCTGTGGAGATAAAACTGTAGTGTCAGCAGATGGCACTCCAATATGGTTCACTAACTATGACAGCATGGAAACTGCATTTCCAGAAAACATTTTGTACACCAAGAGGAAAAATGGGTAATCACTTTTTGTTCAAGTGTGCCAAAATGCTGACACATTGTTTTATTCACGCTTGATGTGCCATTCAAAAGAAAACATCCTTGCACAATCCACACAAAGGCGCAAAAATATAATGTTCTACATTATTAAAATTTGTCAGCAGAACGATAGGACTACGTAACAACAACAAAAAAAACCCAACGTGTACAATTTTACCAGGAGCTTATAGGCGGCGCTTATAAGCTCCTGGTCTACGTGACTTGTTTTTTGCAGAGCGGGCAACTATTCTGTCTACACTATCTCATTAAATTCACATAAACTATAGACACCTTTAGCTCTTTTGGGAGATGAGTTGTTGGTACCAGCATCCTGTTTTCTCTTTCGACATCGAAAGTCACTGGTGGTTTGCTTCACGTAAGTTTTTCCACTGCGTAGGGTGTACATCGTCCACTATCTGTTTCCAATGGTCTTTGTCACCTTGAACAATCACCTTCCCGCGAAAATTCCGTAGTACGCATGCGCAGTGGTGAAAATGGTGACCTTCCCACCGATATGTCACCAGAGGAGCATGGACACACATTTACAGTTTGTTGTTTTTCAAGAATTTTATCCTGTTTTATATGCATTTACCGTTCTTCCTTTGGGATTATTCGATGAAATTTGAACTCGAGCCTGTTACAGACCAGACTCTCACACGAAAAGTGGAGTGAGTCTGGCTGCATGGTTGTGCTAGCTAGAGACATGGATGGTGTGCTTTAACCTGGTAATGCACTTAACTATAGCAAAACCATGCAGCTTTGCTCTCAGGCTTACTCCAGAGACAATGCATGTGGTCGCAGTATTGCACTAGCAAAAACACTGAGGGTCGCTTGGTAGCAGAATTACAGACTAATACATACATACATAGACTAGTAGTGTAATATAGCGGCTCCGCCGCGCGTGTCGCCTGTCCCGGTATAAACCTGACAGCTCTGCAACCGCCACTGCAGGTGTATACATGTATACTTTGAAGGAGGGAACATGATTAGCTATCCAGCATGCATCGCAAATTGCTGAAGACAAGGCAGGCTGCTCACTACGGTCTCGCAAGCTGGACACTTTCCGTTCCGCAACGGCTGATCGCTTTCAGTACTCCGCGTGTCGGATACTGAAAGCTATCGGCACTGCATCCGGCTGCTAGCTATACAGTGTCGCAAGTCAGACCCTTTCCGTTCCATAGTGCGATCGGCGCCGTGGGACGGATAGGGTCTGGCTTGACAGAGCCAGGCTTTAGTGGCCTATGGTTTGTTCCTGGGGGGGTGGGGCTATCGTCCCATTCCCGTTCCCATGCAGAGAGTCAGTGTCGGATCTCCACATGTCGATGATGCAGAAAGTTCTTAGGCTTGGCTTTACAGTTGCGATCTTGTTTGTGTGCTGTTTGCTATGCTCTTGTACGGGTGATGGCGAGGGACCGAGGAGGAGGGTGTCAGTGGTCAGGCGAGGACCCTGGCAACACGAGGTGGTGGAGGGGGTACATCCTGAAGCAGCCATCACAGCCACCTTCACCAACCAAATCAACAAGAATGGGTCAGTAGTGAGGATACACCTCAAGTTTTTACTGCAACTTCATAAGCAACATGTACTGACTCGGTTTATCCGAGAGTTTTGCCTACTAAGCATCATGCACAAGAAAAGACTATCATCAAGGGGTAGTCACTTATATGTCGCCTGTTGAAGCGTTTGCGACCGGGATCAAGACTTTTGATCAGCAAAAAGTGTGCTTGATCGCTTGATCGTCCCTTCTAAAGCTCTTGATCGCTTGATTTTTTATGGGTCAAAGGTCAATTTGCAGCCGCGCATTCTTGATCCTTTGATTTTCGCAGTTCAGAGGTCCCCTTGATCGGCTCTCTAAATGGGCTTTGATCGCTTGATTCTATTTTGATCCCGGTCACAAACGCTTCTACACGGGACATATAAGTGACTACCCCTTGTATCATGTCAATGACAGAACGTTACCATCAAGGTCACTTCTTGAAGCGTTTGTGACTGCGATCAAGATTTTTGATTAGCAAAATTGTGCTTAATTGCTTGATCCCTTATCTGAAGTGCTTATAATATTATGTCACCTGTTGCAATGCATCATGCACAAGGAAAGACTATCATGTCAGTGCATTTGTGACCAGGATCAACATTTTTGGATGGTGAAAAGTGTGCTTGGCGGCTTGATCATTCTCTTCTGAAGTCATGATTACTTGGTTTTCAGCAGTTCAAGAGTCAAATTACAGCCATGCGTTCTTAATATGTTGCAGTTTGGAGGTCACCTTGAGCCCTTGATCGGCTCTCAATAAGGGCCTTGATCACTTGATCACTTGATCAAACGCTTCAACATACAACATATAAGTGACTAACCCTTGGTTGATTGCTTGATCAGTGTTGATTTGGAGTGCTTTAAAAGACAAAATGGTAGCCACGCTTCCTTAATCCATTGTTTTTTGTTGTTCAGTGGACTTTGGCCTATTGATTCCATTTTCATCCCGGTCGCAAGTGCTTCTACAGCTGACAATCCCTTGTATACACATTGAGTTAGGGCTGTGCACACATACATACACACACATAGCTGGTCTTTCCTGGAAGTCCACAGTGGTACGGTGCCACCCCCAGACGAGGAGCTAGCCTACATGGCTGGGATGGTGGAGGCAAACCTGACGGGTCACCTGATCGAGATGCAATGGAAGAACACAATGGGGAACTACTGTAGCACCCCCTCTGACTACTGCACCAAGCTGGAGGCCTTCCTCAGCAACAACTCAGACTTCATGACTGAGCAGATAAGATCAGTGGGTGGAGACTACTGGCATCAAGTGAGTACATAAGCATCTAATGAAACTGTAATTTGTGTCATTAAAATTGAAAATGTTACTTTGAACGCCTTTCTCTATCAGGTATGTAGTGTGGTCAGATGCAATTTCTTTGAGATGTCAACTTTTTACGGCAATAGCCACTACATAGTGATAAGTGGGTCCACTATAACTGGTACGTAGGTAGCTGCTGTGTCCCAAGTTTCTCAAAGTAACTTCAACACTGCTAGGTGCATTTTGTGTGCATGGCTGACTATGTAGTCATACATGTATGTATATAGTGTATAATGTCCCCAGTGTTCCATGCAGGATTTTAAGTTGGGGGGAAAGGGAAAAAGTGACCCATCAGACTGAGCTATGTTGCTTTGAAACACAGATCACTAGGAAGTGTAGGGGCATGCCCCTCAGTAATTTTTTGATCTCTATGGTCTCTGACTTAGAGGTTGATTCTGAAGCCAATCCTTAGTATAAATTTTTGGTTAAGATGTGTTGCTTACATTGTTGCTCTCTTTCCTTGGGGGAGGAGGGGAGGGGGAACCTGGTCTTTGAGGGGAAATTCCCCAGGTTCTATATGAAGCCCTGGTTCCCATAGCATGCTATGTAACACAGAGCCTTGCATGTAGAAGACACAGTACTTACTACTTAGGACTTATTGCTGAGTGCCTTAATGTGAGGTATATAATCATGTGAGTCTGGGAGATCTCAGTCTGAGTTTGCATGATTGTATACCGTATAGCCGGAAATATTGGTGGTCTTTAAATTTGGCGGTTTGGCTCCAAACCAAGCATAAAAAATATTGGCGGAATTTAAATTTGGCGGTGGCGCCTCGCAGCGTATTACGTCATTATAAACATTGCGAGCGCGTTTATCAGGGAGTGTTGCCGTCTTCTCGCTTGAGGTACTTGAACAAAGCCGTGAGTTTGCAAATTTACAAGAAATATAACTTGCAGCATGCTAACGACAAGGTAGCTATATGTACAGCTTGCGTAGAGAGGCGCCGGGCGGGGCCAAGAGCGCTACTGCATGCATTATGTCATTACACGTTGCGGGCGAAAATAATATTGGCGGATTTTAATTTGGCTGTTTCAACCCCAACCGCCAAACCACCAAATTTAAATCCCCGTCATAATTTTCCAGCTATACGGTATGTAGAACTGTTACATGTATGTATGTATGTATGTATGTATGTATGTACTGTAGATCTGGAAATTTTCGTTGTAAAATTTTTTAGTGGTTTGCATATTAAAACCACGAAAATCAAAAACATGTTTTACAACGGATAATTGTTACAGTCAGGACATTTTTGTACTGCACAGCTAGCTAGTTATTTCCTGCGAGAAGGCCTCTTCTTCGATACCCGCTGGTGACTCATGCCGTCATGGCGAATGCGTGACAACTTTCCGCTCAGTGGCCGATAAATTGTCCGTCTTCACTGCCACAGTACGTGCCTACAGCGTTCTTCGGTTCTCTTTCACATGCTAGTAGTTTGCCAACAGCTGCGCGGTAGTCGCATCCCCATGAATGCAGCAAGCTGTTCGTACTCCATGTTTTCTTGGTGTGCGTGGTCTCGTTCCAGATCACTAAACCTGGGAACGTATAATTGATTTAATACCGTCCAAAAATTTTTATGGGTATCCTTGACCACGAAAATAGTTTTACACAAAAAATGAAAACACGAAAATTTTACAACATGAAAATTTAGTTTACAGTTGAAGTAGATGAGTTTTACCTACTACGCGCTTAGTTTGCATACCCTACCACCATGTCCATTCTTGCAACAAAGCTGACAATGACAAGTTAGGGAGGTATAAAAGATGGTTTCTTAGCTACTTTTACCACTCATACTCGGGGTAATCTTCCCAGAGAGGAAATGGTTAGCCAGTATTTCTGCCTAGGTTAGGTATAGCCTCGTTCCTAGGCCTCCCCCATTTTTTTTTTGTTCTTCGGTTCGCGTTCAGTATAATTCATGGAAGCAGAAGAGCGGCAAAAAACTGGGAAGGCCTGGGAACACCTATCACGTGAATGACGTCTGGTGGACACGAGGTGGATGTAGGGGGGAGGGGCCCACGTTCAAATAACGTACTAGACTTCATCATCGAGCGCTCCATCGATAGCCAGGACCCCAGACGTTCACGAGATCGACAGTACTCAACTTCACTGGTAAGAAACTTACTCTATGGTTTATTGCACACAAATTTGTAGATGGGCACCGCCCCCCCCTAAGTCCACCTCACGTCCACCAGACGTCATGTGATAGGTGTTCCCAGGCCTTCCCCGTTTTCGCCGCTCTTCTGCTTCCGTGTATGAACGCAAACCGAAGAACAAAAACAGGGGTGGACTGGGAACAAGGCTAGTTTAGGTACTCAATGTGTCCCGTACAAGATGCACTCATGTGAGCAATGCCATGCCTCTTACTTGACAGTTACTAGCTTGTAGTTTAAAATTTATTCTGAGCGCAATAACTATGGCAGTGAACAACAAGTGCTGAGACTGAGAAAAATCTGTGTGTCACCCTCGAAAGTTTACCAAGGGTCTGCTATAACAGAACAGTTAACATTATACCTGCCCTCGAAAGTTTTGCAAAGGAACTTTCCATCAGAGATTTTAGCCCTAGCAGTACTTGTAGACTTTAGTAAGTAGCCCAGGCAGCCACGTGGCTAAGAAATGTGAATGAGAATCAAGAGAAAAAGTGAAACACAAACGTAATTATGAACATGAATTGGAACATTAACATGATTGTGGCGGCTATTCTTACCTCTGTACAATACTTTTAACAGTACTAGTGATGCACAGTTCACGACTCTTATTACTATCTATGAAACTGGCTGCTTGTACCATGCAAAACAAAGTCATTTCCTGACTTCAAGGTTTACTCAGAATGAGGGTCATCACTTGAAGAAAATTGTTCTCAACAGGACCATCTCCAAAAGGCTGTTTAAATGCCTCCCAACTAGTTGGGTCTATCTTCTCAGGGTTAAACCGTCTCTCTGATGAACCAAGATACCACTTCAGAAGATCTTCAACATTTGCAAAGTTCAGTGGTCTATTTTCAACTTCACAAGATATCACCTTGAATCCAATTGTAGTGGTAAGGCGGTTGAATTCAGGAGCTGGCATGTACCAAAGAGCTTGTTGCATTTTGTCTACCATTTCTGGTCCAATCAAGTTGTCCATCTTTTGAAAAATTGGTGGATGATACAGAGGAACAGTGGATGCAAATCTGCCACCTGGTTTGAGGTTCTGATAAACTTTGTTGAAAAGTGCAGCTTTGTTCTCCACCCAGTGTAGAACATAATTTGCAAACACCAAATCGTACTGATCTTCGGGAAGAGTCACATCATTTGCTTCAAGGAACACCACGTTAGGTCTTGAATACTGTTTCTCTGCAATCTCAAGCCGATTCCTGTTTGGGTCAATCGCCACCACTTTTCCCTCTGGACCCACACAGTCAGCCAGCAAAGCAGAAAGGTAGCCAGTACCACAACCAAAGTCCAGAATCTTCACATTCTTCTCAACTGAAAGTTTCTCAATCAGTTCTTTGCCGTGCCCTTTCTGTAAATTGGATACCTCACAATAAAGTTTTGCCAGCTCTACATGTCGAGAAACCGCCATGGCTCAACCCAGTTGTTAGTCCAGTGGTCCAGATAACACAAGCTGAAAGAAACAAAAGATATGTAACAGCAGGTTAAAATAGTGTGGAAAAAATAGCATAACTCTACCATATAGTAATGCCATTTATCACCAGTAATGAGTGCACCAATAGCTGGGTTATACAGAGTACACAGCAAGTGTGCTATATTGTGTTTGTCAATCAATATGCTAGTGTTGACTCACTACCACACTATCAATCAACTGTGGGCCTAGTTTGGTTCCAGGACTCTTCTAGTGTGTGATGAATGTCTTGGCACTGGCACGGATCCACAGCATTTCAAGGCTTCAAAACTCAGTTTTCAAAGCTTCAATGTGATTGGTCAGCCATTGCTCCAAAATTTCAGTGTTTCTATATTATACCGTATATTCAAAATATAGCAAACCAATCACAACAAAGAACAATGGTATCATGGCAAAGTGTTTCCTGTAGATTAGTACTCTGACTGGCCAATATGGCATTCTCAACACTGACTGCAGGAATCCTGCTGTTGATCCATGCTAGGGTCAAGTTATTTATGAGACCCATCTCTTATTCATGTTCACTCCACCTTTCCTGCTGAAAGGTTTGGGAATCAAACTACTGTGGGCCAGCATTGTCTCACTCTCTACACAGGTGTACTGACTAAACAAATGATTTACAGACCCATTTCTCATTAGCATTGTGTTATTTCTCAAAGAATGCTATTCCTAGTTTTCATGACACTTTCCCATGACTATGATTGGACATATAAGCACTTCACCAGGGGAACAGTAGTCTAGATGGTGGCCTGGGAATGAGGCTATAAAATTGCATATGACTATCACATTCTGCACAGCCACTGTATGCCACAGTGTGTCCAATCAACAGGCTAATGTTGTCTCACTCCCTCACTACACTACCTACCAGCTCAGCATCTGAAAAGAACATAGTCAGGTTCCAGGCTAGAGCACATGGATTGACAGGTGAAATCTCTGATAAGGCATGAAAGTAGTACAGTGAAGCTTTTGACTTTATACCCGGTGGATGAATAATGCCACACTGCCTGTTGGTTTACCAGTTTGTCTCAACCAAGAGCACATAAGCACTCTTGTCTCAACTGGTGTACTACTTTCATGCCTTATCACCAAGAAAAAGAGAAGAAAAAACGGTAATTTACGTACTTTAATTGATTCGTGCCTGTTAAAAAGAAATTAAGGTTAAGTACACTGCACTGTCACTACCCAACTACCAAGCAAATAGAATAAACCCTATCATGGGTTATCACCAACATACAGATGTCCAAAACCGTGATGAAAATTACCAAGTTTTGTTCCGCTTTTCGTACTGTAAGCAACAACAGGTCTTGTGCATGCAAAGGGAGGAACCACGATGGAAACAGAGTCACACTCGAGTCCGGTGAATCATACACAAAAGATGAAAGCGGGTTTAGTTCCCAAAGCGAAAATGCCAAGGGAACTCCCAAAGTGTGAACAGCCCAAGGAAGGTGGCAAGATGATTTAAGGGATGTGGCTGCTTTCAAGTCCAGGATGAAAACTGGCTTCAAGTAATTAATGTGGTCTAGAAATTAGCCAAAGCCTAGCACGAATACTGAAATTATTATTCTATTGTTTGTACTACATAGGGAACATATGGACTGACCCCCACCCCTGCCTATTTTGATATTGTCCATGGCCGTATAATCAGAACCAGAGCCAAAAAAGCATGTTTATTTGCATTCTGGATGTTAGAAATGCTATCTCATCATATTAAATTTTGTGCCATCCCACAGTGCTTGCGCTCAAACTGGTTTAGTTGCATGAGACCTTGTGAGATTAACATCCAGCGAAGGCTGTGTACAGCATGCTATGATAAGTTCATAGCTCATTCTTTGATGTCAGCTGGGGGGTCTTATGTGACTTATGTCTTCATGTGAAGTGTAAGGGTAGGCAGGTATATAATTATGCATGTAGAGAGAATCTCAAGTTACTTGTTACTAGTTACTAGCTGTTGTACATAATGGCAGCTTACTGAAACTAGATAGGTACCTGTACAAAGTTGTCGATCGGTTTTTCTTCCATTCACTTCATCGGGATGTGCGTATGTACGTGTTAGCCTCGCGGAGCCAGACTCTCAGATGAGAAGCGGGAGAGAGTCTGGTGACACGAGCAATGCTTGATACCTGCGGCGTGTGCAAAGACACGCAGGCGCTTGGCGCAGCGCGAGGCATCATACACATGTGTAGTCCTAGTACAAATACACCCGTTTCTGGGAACCTTTGGTGGTACTTTACATACTCTATATACTATCAATTCGTACAGTTAAAATCGAGAAATTCAGTTGGTTTGTATGAAGTATTAGGAGTTATATGGTACGTGCTGATGTGCTGATGTAAGTCAATCCATGCAAGACTACGGTAGCCTCGTTCCCAGGCCGTTCCCGTCTCCAGTTTTTGATCGCTTGCAGTATGCAAAAACCGAGGGGGAAGGCCTGGAGAAAGAAAACGTTACAGTCTCAAGTTCTTGGACAAGATATTACAAGAAGGACCTCGATATTCTTCGTCGGGCCCCCCCCCCCTCACGTCTACCTGACGTCACGCACGTGACTCTCCCAGGCCTTCCCCCTCCTAGTCTCGTGACCAGCCGTAACGTAAGGCAAGATTCTGGGGCTTTTCTACTTACGACGGAGTTATTTGAACGTGCCAATCAAATTGTAGCATGTCCAATTACTCGGGCGGCCCACTGGCACACTAGCGCTTGTGGGATGCTAATTGGTGATGATTGAAGCCATTTAGAGGCAAGAACTTCCATATATGGTCAGCGCCGGCCTCATTCAAACCCTGCTGACGTGTAGTCTGGCGACGCGAGGGTCTGGTCTAATGCCTATACCTGACCTGTGCATCCTGGAATGTGTAATAAGTAGTTATTATCAGCTTATGAATGTCATTATAATGCGGGAATCGATGTACAGCCCTTCTTCTGCCTGCGTCTGAAACGCTATTGACAAACTGTATGATATCTTGGCCATGTCAGTAGTCAATACTGGCGGTGAACTCCCAGGGCTGACCTTATCAAACGGAAGTGGAAGGAGCCAAGCGGAGACACTTCCCTTAGCCCTTCGGAAGAACAGCAATGCCATCACGCTCTTGCAGGTAGTCTGCTAACTTTAGCTGTTCTTCTTTCAAGCTATGGTAGCCTAAAGTCACTAGTAAGCAGCCTTTGCGCTTTGATTCAAAGCTATGACGTTATCAACCGGATGTTCTTATTACATTCCCGTGACGTTCTGCGATCTGATTGGAGCTGCAATATATTTGCAGTGGGGACAGGTCAGCTATAGGCATTAGACCAGACCCGAGCGCGCAGCGCGAGGGTCTGGCTTCGCCAGACTAGCTGACGTGTGCAAAAGCCCCAGAATCGTTACCAGACGGGTCTTTGTAAAAGCTGGACTCTGGACTGGATTCGTGGACTGGACTATGGACTGATATTTGGACCGAGTTCTGGACCGAGTTTTGGACCGATGCGGACCTCCACAACAACTATTCCCACTCCGAATCAGTTATCTAAGCTAGAGGAGAGGTTCTGTTGCTCTCTGTGAATATTGACTTAATGTAAATGTGCTTTTTTAATTGACAACAGGTTACCTGAGACTTGGGTTCTGTCCCAAGAACGGTTCAAGAGAGCAGAGTGAGCATAGACATACCGATGAGTATCTCTTGGTATTTCACAAGAGCGGAGGTAGTACAAACATTTATCAAGATCTCTGAGGACCTGGGTCGATTTCCGCGTCATATATCTATGATTGTGGCAAGAGAATTGAGCTGCATCACTACCAGATGTTCTGTGCGACCAGCTGATGCATTGGCTGTGCATCCTCATTATATATTTGCTGAAAAACAGATTGATTCCATACCAATTTACATGTCAATTTGTGGATTTGTAAGTACGCAGCATACAGCTAAACAGTTAAAACATGTCTCTTTCCCTAAAACGTCAGAGCACTTAACTTAGTCTCCAGATGCTACGTTTCATCCTCCCTCCTATCACTACTGAACCTCTTAATGATAGGAGGGATGCATCTGGTCATATAGGAGTGAATAACTCTCTATTTGAATTTGAATTTTGAATCAATTTTACATGAGGCAGGATACACCAAAGGAAATTCTAATAGCCTAGTGCTCCCCCTCAAGAAAATGACTACCCTAATGATAATATATATATGCATGCTTGCAAATGAGCTGCAATGGTGTTGACGCAAAGTGTCATGGAGGGATTCTTACCAGTCAGTGAGTGGCAATAATTCTCCCTGAAAGTATGTAGGGTGCTGCATTGCTGTGTCATTGTGTTCAATAAGTAAGCAAGTCCACTCCAGGATCTGCAGCTGAACACTGCAGTACTCCTGCGTGGTTCAAAAATGCCAAATTCAGTGGAAATCAACCATGCTTCTATATACCATTGCAGGGAGCTCTGAGCAAGAAAGCACTTATTGGATGACAACAAATCCAAGCCCAAGTATATATATAGTAGCAGCTGGTGCATGTGCAATATAAGACTTCAGCTGTGGATAGTGCTCTCTAATGTGTATAGCACCATAAATATCACAGCACTTAGAGCATCTAGTTGCACCAGACAGCTGGTATATAGCTGGACAGTGAACTCAAGGGGAGCCATTCTGTTCGTCACTAGTTACCCACATAGGAGTGAGTAACTCCTTGACAAGGGGGGTCACTCAATTCTATGACACCAGACAAACATCTGGTAGTAATAGGAGGGATGGAACTAGTCTCGTGTCCAGACCCCTTTTACCGAAAGGGGTCTGGGCACGAGACTAGGATGGAACTAGTTGCACCGGTAGTGATAGGAGGGATGCAGCTGGTTGCACTGGCCACCTGGTAGTGATAGGAGGGATGCAGCAGGTTGCACTGGACATCTGGTAGTGATATATAGGAGGAATGCAGCTCAATTCTCTTGCCACAATCTCCCTGATCACTGACAACGAGGTGGACTGTTTGACTTGCTCGAATACCCAGCTAACTTGCCTGGTAACCCTAGACTGTCGGTGAAGTATTGCCTTTGTAGCTGTTCCCAGTGAGGGCTCGAACTGTCGAAAAACACCGCATGTAAGCAGGAAGGCGTGGCTGGCCTCGACTACTGTTGGAATGGAATGGGGTTGAGCATAACGTTTTGCCATTGGAATGGAATAGGATTTGAGCATGACATTTTGTCATTGGAATGGAATAGATTTTGAGCATGAAATTTTGTCATTGGAATGGAATAGGTTTTGAGCATGAAATTTTGTCATTGGAATTGAATGGAGACTGACCAAGAAAATTTGCAAGGATCTGAGCACAAAAATATATCAGTTTTGACCATAAAAATGAGTGTTTGACCATGAAATTGGAACAGATTTTGACCATGAAAATTGTTGACAATTTTGTCCGCTTTGGAATGCCATAATTAGGTACTAACCGAGTCTCGTTCCCACACGGCCTGGGAACGAGACTAGGAGGATGCTATAGTACAACCTCACTCATTGCTTACTGGTAGCGATTCCGGACGATCAAAACTTCCATCAAAAACAGCAGGCACTAGCCGTTATTAAACTCCAAATATCTATACACCAGAAGAAAGCTCTCAGTGAGCTCTGTCGAACGATCACCGTTGGTCGTTGCGAACTCACTTGATGCGGAAGTTACTTGCGTTTTTAATTTTTCCCATACAAATTTCAATTGAACGAAAATTAAAAACAGCAGGTACTAGAGCCGATTAGTTTGCAACGATTCGCGATTTTTTGTAAAGAGCAACCATCGGGACATCGTTTGATGTGCGTTGGTCGCTCGTAGCATGAGCCATTCCTGAGAACGAGCTGTTTCTTTCAAAAATGTCAATCTTCCGGAATCGCTATTACTGGCAAATAGCATTTACCTTGGTAGAGTTATGCTATTGCCTGCAACCCTGGCTCCGCAACTCAGGCCCTGCCTCGGTTTTGTTAAACATGCGATTGGCAACAAAAAAAGCACGAAACTTGGTCATACGTAAATCTTTCGCCGAGACGCAGTTCCTGACCGCTAGAAATTAAAATTTTCGGCGCTCTGCGCGGAAATTTCACGGTCACAAGGCTAACACCTGCATCAAATTCTAGTAGTATTTCGGCCCAAACTTGACCTCAGCATCGATCTCTAAATTTTCTGCGGGTGCAAGGTCTGTCATGTATCTATGCCTAGGCCTTCCTAGCTTGCGCGCTAAGCACGCACTCATACAGACGCGGGGATAGAAAATCATGTCCGAAACAAACAACGCGTAACTGTTTTGCCGCCTCCTCCGAAAAGGAAAGAGTAAAGTCCCATTGGCCTTGCCTACGAGCCCATACCATGCTGCAGCAGTTGTCAAATTTGGCTAGCGACGCGATATAATACATGATTATCAGACTTGTCCGCTAGTAGAATTTTTTCCGAGGATAGGTACTTGAACAGATGGCGTTTGCTAAATTCCAGGTAGAAGATAGTCTTGTGCCCAGACCCCTTTCGGAAAAATCGAGAAGGGGTCTGGCAGCACACGGCCATATTGTCCCAGAGGAATTCAATCAGTCACGCAACCGCGTGCTAATGTTTGTATACGCTGTCAAGGTGTGCGCAGTTGCATGGCTTGTGTGATTCGATCGTTCAGTAAAAATTATGTTAGTTCTTTGCGACCGTGTGGCGGTGAGGCACTAGCCTTGCCTATGAGCGAAGACTGCTGCTACGATACATCAGCTGTGGAAACGCAACCGTGGCTAAAGTTAGACTGACGAATGTAATCTCCCAGAAGCGAAAGCTTCCGCTACTTCCCTTTGCTTCAGCAACAACTTTTTAGACCCCATTCTTTCTCTTAGCAACATCAGAGATTTGTGTTATAGTTATTAACCGCTCACGAGGGCTTTAGTAGATATATAAGCACACCGCCCGAGGGCGCAGCCCGAGGGCGGTGTTGCTTATATATCAACTAAAGCCCGAGGGTGCGGTTAATAACTGGCTTCTAGCCCGTTTGCGCATGCGCTTCAATGTGTTGCTATGTTAGCGGTGTGTTTATTTGTGAACGCAGCTGTTCTTCGAAGGTTGCACTAGTAGTCTAGCTAGCTTACAGGTACGGTAGTACTCAGTTACTTGTAGTAACAACCATTTTTGTCGTAGCTGCGACTTTGAAACCGTTCAACACTGCGATGGGCGACGACAGCCAGTCCGGAAACGGGCCCGAGTGGCGAAGCCTTATGAGAATTGACGGCTATGCCGTGATGCTTTCTGCTGTTTTCCAACAGCGCTGTTGACAAATTATGTTTCTGAAGGCATCCTATGTCCACGAAACAAGCCTCAAAGCTAGCTTCGTAGCCACCGGTCACGGTGAGCACAGAGCGTTACCGGTTTGATTTTCGTCTCTTTTGGCCCGTTGGGGCTTGTCCGCGCGGCTTGTTCTCGGACTGGCCATCGCTGTAGTCGACCCATTCTGTTATCGCAATGCTGAGCGGTTGAGAATGCACATAAAAAATTCTGCGTAAATCCAGGCAAATAAAGTTACCTGTACTTGATGCCCGCGGGATACAAACTACAAGGCTTTATCTGAAATATAATGCACTCTATTACATAGCAACCACATAGTAACGGGCTAGAACAAACGGCACAACGCCAACTTGTAATAATTGTGCACAGACTCGTAGCGAACGTGACGTAACTGAACTCTGCAATCTGATTGGCGCGCACTGTACTGTCCGCGCGGGACATGGCCGTGTTGCCAGACACCTTCTCGAAAGGGGTCTGGGTATGAGACTGGGTAGAGCTGTTGGGAGTTGAATTTCAAGTATGTTGATTATCAAACATTAGCCCACCTATCCTACAGTTCTTATGTCTGCTGGACCTCTGCGCGCGCAACAAGAGCGCAACGGTTTCTTAAGTGTCCGAGCATCAATTAGTCCTCTATTAATCAAAGGTTGGCTCTGTTACCTTTTGCCTTGTTTTTTCAGCTTGTAGACTCATCGACAGTCTCCCAGCTTCCAGAGCTCGTGGAACAGAGACTCTCTCATGATGTATAGGGATTGCGCGGACGCTCTATATATATGCAAGCAAAAAGCCGTATAATTTCACCGTATTTCTTCGAATAGACGCCGCCCTCAAATAGTAGCTGCACAATCGGAAGCTCTGAGCAAAATAAACGCCGCCCTCGAATAGTACCTGCGGCTAGTATACGCGGGCACACGCACACGTATGCGAATAATTTAAGACGTGTTGTACAACTCCTTTCCAAGGCTGACTGAGAGGCTGCGCGCGTACTACTGACAGCGTTTAACAGTCGTCACTGTATCGCTCGTACGTACCTTATCCAGCCGTCGTTGATGTCTGCGGGTTTTCCGAAGAAATAAACGCCGCCCTCAAATAGTAGCTGCGCGGCGTCTGATCGTAGAAATATGGTACGCTAAAAGCTCATTTAAGCGCCCAGCCTTCTTCTGTGAGTATTTTTATGATCAGCAAGGTCAAATAGACATTTGCATAAAAGTACACTCATGGGAAGGAATTATGCAAGCCTTACCTTGCGTTACTCATGGGAAGAACACACCACCAGTTACTCATGGGAAGGATTTATGCAAAAACTTTTTGCATAAATCCTTCCCATGAGTCGAAAAGGGTATTATACCTAGTCATTTCTTTGAATCTCATCACTATTTGCAGGTGTGCTGTTTGAGTATGCTCCATATCATTTATGACTTTTGCATAAATCCTTCCCTAGTATAGTTCTCCGTGTTTCCTTCATGGAAGGATTTATGCAAAAATCACACATGCAGTATGTTATTTAGTTTTACAACAATCTCATTACCACTTACACACATGTACTGTGATCAGGTAAGTTCCACATCTATGACTCTTGCTCACGTTATAATTATGGCTCTGCAGTGTTACCTTGTCTATTGAAAATCCTCATAGAAAGAATTGCCTTTGTATACGTATTAGTTAGGAATGTCATCACTATGTACGTCATGTATAGTATACATTATCATAAAATGGATAAGTAGAAGATTGAGATGATAATTATGGTACATAGATGTTGATCCTGGTAACTAGCTGTGGTATGCCAGGCATGGCGAATACATACATGAACATCGACAGAAGTTATTGTTGCAAAACAACAGCACTGATCATAGAAGTTTGAAAAACTATCAATAATGCTATTCATGGTCCCCCTGATCATTGAAGGCACTTCAAATCGCTGAACATCCAGAAAGAGGTACTATACATGCTTGTTACAATGTGTTTGTGCTTTCAAACCAATGTGTATACATACATGTTCATCACTTGCATGGTCAAATATGTAACAGCATACTATAGCACATAAACCAACAGTCCTAATGCCTTGAGGAACATTATTCATCTTAATTATTGCCATGGAGAGTGGGATGGTGTTATGCCGGAGTTGATAAACAACACCTGTTGATGCAAATCAAGTGTAACTGTATCTGCTTGCTGGACTTCAAGCAGTTAACATCAAACAGGGAAAGAAAAGCAACCCAAACACTTCCTCAGCTGCAAGCCACCAGATCTGCAGTATATGCATGAAAAGGAAACTGAAATACACACTTTAAAGTAGAAGACACGAAGCTCAGGCTCACCCCAATTATCGTCTATGGTATGCGCGTGACCTGTTTCTATTGTGCTTATCTCTGCAACACGGCGATATTTGTGCTAGATGCTGGATGTGAAGTAAAAATACATCTCAGCACGCATCACGTGATTAAATGTACTGGGATAGCTATAGACCAGATGAGGTCGGACATGGTTGACCTTTGCTAATTTTACTGGGGTCATCACTAATTGGTCTTGGATATTGCATGATAAAAGTTTCATTAGCCTTTGCTATGACTGGACCAGACTTTGAATCTTGATGGACCCCTCTCAGTAAAAGCCAAGAGAGTTTTTCTGTTGAGATATGGAAATCAATTAGTGATGACCTCAGGTATTTTAATAAGCAAAGGTCAACCATGTCCTACCTCCTCTGGTTACCAAAACAACAAAGACAGAGATGTTCATCAGATTTTGTAAGACCAAAGGAAAAAAAGTAGTACTTTCCCTGACCCTAGCCTTAACCCTAACCCTAGCCCTAACCGTAACCCTTAACCATTTGGTCAATGAGCCGCTTCAGATGGCCACCATACTGTATGGTCTAATGTATTTAACTAATGGCAGTGCGACAGACTATAAATATTTAATAAGGTGACGTAATTGGAAACCTTTTCAAACAGGGTTAACTCAGACTATACCATTGGCCAAAAATCGCGTCCAACTAACTCTGCATTACAGGAAGTAGTACTTCTGGTCACATGCATAATATAGTGCGGTCAGTGCTGCGGTCCAGATCCATGATACCACTGCGAGTTTATCATGTTGGGATGCCCAGACGCAGTGGTTTACATGCACTGGAGTGACTACACTACAGCTACAAAAGATGGAGCACAACTAGAGAGGCTCCTCGTGCGTGCACACGGTCAGAACTTATAGGTAAACAATGTGTTTTATGTAAGATGTCGATAAGGAAACAAATTATACGGCTCTATTGTCTATGACTTGTGTCACACCACCACTCGCTCTATCAACAGACATGTGAACGTACAATTTTTGTAGCTCGGGTAGTACAAAAACTTTACATTAGAAATGGCCCGGCCATTACTAGGGGACCAAATATGAGAAATCAAAGATCGAATAACCTTGAATCAAGCATGCTGAAATTTAAGAACGAAGTGACCTTGTTTGTAAACTGCAGTTACAATAGTTTCTATGCTTTTACAAAGTATGGGATTTTTGATTTTATATGAACATACCTTTAACAGATATCCACGCGAGTGGTCCTTAATACTTTACCAATGGTCAATCGCACTGTTGCTTGCTAAATTTCCTAAGTCACTCTAACTCTAAACTAGCAATTATTCTTCTATGGTATCGTAGCATAAAGTAACAGCTAATATAGTCTCTTGACAGCTATAAACTTGAGTGGTCCAGGCAGTTTTGCACAAGATAGATCAAGTGAAATCCATCTGTCAGTACCACTAGTTTCGTAGCGAAGTTTCAAAAGTCACTTCAACTGAATTTTGCCCAATTTTTGACACTTAATTAACCCTTTAGAGTCCAAGACGAATTTGAAATTGGTGCACCTTCAGTTTTAGCCCTACCATTATTATATATTTTGTGTAGTTTTCTTCAGATAATCGCCAATATATACATCATCAAAGACAGTATAGGTGAGACAAAATATTCCAAATGTACGTATGGGGATGTCACTTGAATCGCGTGTGACAATGTTGATAGAAGCCACTCGCCTAGCTTCACCTGACACCAAACAAGTGGATATGCTATTCTATATAAACAGGTGCAAGTCTGGCTTGAATCGGCCATGGTTGGAGAGAGCTGCCTCTTAGGAAAGGCAGGAAGTAAGTGGCATGCTAATTACACGTTAATGCGTTGGGATGAAGGCTCCCAGATCCCCGCCACCTCATGTAGTGTTGTGGAGGCAGAATCTTACACGCAAAGCGTCTAGTCCTTCTCAAAATTGAGTTAGTACTGCACTGTCAGCAAGTCAGCAGGTAATTAATTAGGTGTAAACAAGTGTGTGATTGGGGAAGAAGTCATGGAAGTGGCATTGAAGTCAGACTCTCAAACTAGCTTATGGTCAATTATCGCCCACAGAAATTCCTTAGCATATTAGTGTGAGAGTCACTAAACCTCCTGTTAAAATCCAAATATCTGGATTTAGACTACTGTGTGGTTAGAACAAACAATTTGAGTTAATAGATACATGTATTTACACTAGTTAAATTGTAAGCCCTACAAGTTTGAACACTCCCTTGACAGGGAATTACCTGTATGTTTGTCCTGGACCACACATATAACCACTGTCTGATGTTTGTCTGCAAGTTCACTGTGTGGTTAAAACAAACAATTTGAGTTAACTGTTTCTGGAAGACACTTAATAGTATAGCTTCTTAGTGCATCCTGGTAGCCAAGAGTGGTATCAGGGTTTCTTATAGGATTGACTCATCAGGCAGGTCATGTTGCTTTGAAGCACAAATCACTAGGGGTGTGTGGAGGCATGCATCCTTCCCCAGCAAATTTGTGGTCTCTGAGGTTGATCCTGTAACCATTCATTTATGGGCCAGAGGTGGACATGTGTTGCTTGTGTTGTTGCCAAGATTTTCCCCCCAAGTTCCATATGAAACCCTGGTTACAGAGTTATAGCCTTGTGCCAGAGATTTCTGGTTACCATAAATCACATAGCTATATGGCACGTATGAGTAATTACCTTTGGCCTTCATGCACACACATCACTAGGTCAACCTCTTCAACCGGCAACTGGCAGGGTTGAGGGATGGGTACTCTGCACTGGGTCTGGAAGAACTGCCCAAGAATGCCTTCCTGTATGTAGCTACACACACTGGTGTATACCTGTATATAGGCCTTCAACAACTTTACCCCGTGTGTGCTTATGTACTAATGGGGTTAAGTGTAGCGCCCTCTACCAGTGAAGGCTATAAAATAATCACTACCAAGATAATACTAAATCCTTGGGACACTACATTAACTAATCTGTCTGTCAATTTGTCAACACCATTTTGACCTAGCCTCAGTCCCAGGCTATAGAAAGCTGGGTGGGGCCTGGGAACAAGGTTAATTTTGACCAGTTTTACGTGGAAAGCATGCTTTAATGTTATGTCTTAGCACATATGGTTTCGTTCATAGACATGCACAGGATATGTGCCCTACTCTAGTAAGGTTCTAACTAATTGTTTCCTGACTATGTCATGTCTGTTACCCTCTACCCTCTAGCCTCTTCCAAGTCAATGGAGACCTGGATGCGCTGGAGGCTGCGCTGGGTGGAGACACAATGTCCCATGTACCAGGCTCCGGTTCTTGCTCTGCCCTGGTGAAGGTCCTGCCTGGTAATGCTGAGCTGTTTGTTTCTCATGACACCTGGAGTGAATACAATACCATGCTCAGGATATACAAACTTTATGACCTCAAGTTTCGGACTAGCAATACCAGCAATGGTGAGTGGGAGAGGGGGTGTAGGTGAGGGGGTGGGTAGCAAGGGGGTATAGGTGGGGGGAGGTGTACAGACATGAGTGAGAAGGGCAGTGGATAGTCTTGAAACCAGAGGCTCCTCCTCCGCATGCTAGGGTTTGGTTCTGAGATTAGGTGGTGGGCTGATGGGTGGGTGAGTATGTGATTTAGTAGGTGAGGCCATGTTATGAACAGCCTGGGTATGAGGCTAAGGGCATGTACGTAGGTAAATGGGTAAGTGTAAGTGGGTGAGGGAGCTATGTCACGAGACCATCTTTGGTCTATTTGACCATGTGCACCCTTTTTAAACCAATGTTGGCCTAAAGGGTCAACTCTTCTAGTGCCAAGTTTGGCTGATTTGGTTATAGTTTATTCTCAGATTTGGCTGATTTAGTCAACTTTTAGCTACTCAATTTGAACCTTTTAGACCAAAATTGGTTGATTTAGTTAACTTTTATTCCATATAGGCTACTCAATTTGAACCTTTTAGACCAAAATTGGTCAGACCAAATTTGGTCCCTCTGTCCCTGTCCCTGTCCCTGTCATTCTGTCCCTGTCCCTGTCCCTCTATTCCTTTCTCTCTGTCCCTTTCTCCCTGTCCCTTTCTCCCTGTCCCTGTCATTCTGTACCTGTCCCTGTCATTCTGTCCCTGTCCCTGTCCCTCTATTCCTTTCTCTCTGTCCCTTTCTCCCTGTCCCTTTCTCCCTGTCCCTGTCATTCTGTACCTGTCCCTGTCATTCTGTCCCTGTCCCTGTCCATCTGTCCCTGTCCCTGTCTCTGTCCCTCTGTCTCTGTCTGGAAAATTCTCTCCATCAGGAAAGAACCCATGCTGAGTGGTTTATCTCACTCTAAATGCTCAGAGCATCTTGCCTCACGCTGGAAATAAAGGAATTTAGATGTTATGAGGCGAAAGTAGAGGAAATTGAAAAGGCTGGCAGTCGCTGGGAGTCGAACCCAGGACACCTCTGGCTTGAGCCACCAGTGCTCTGCCACTGAGCCACGATAGCTGTACAACCACCAACCCTCACAATGATCTGAGCATTTAGAGTGAGAAAAACCACTCAGCATGGGTTCTTTCCTGATGGAGAGAATTTTCCGGTCGACCCCTGACGGAGTTCTGATGCCACATACTGAGTGGCTGCCGGGTGTGCGACTGAGGCATTTCAGTACCACCTGTGCAGTACATATAGAGGATTGTAAGGGTTGGTGGTTGTCCAGCTGTCGTAGCTCAGTGGCAGAACACTGGCGGCTCAAGCCAGAGGTGTCCTGGGTTCGACTCCCGGCAACTGCCAGCCTTTTCACTTTCCTCTATTTTTGCCTCATAACATCTAAATTCCTTTATTTCCAGTGTGAGGCAAGATGCTCTGAGCAAGATTCAAATTGAGTAGCCTATAAGGAAGTTGACTAAATTAACCAAATTTGGTCTAAAGGGTCCAAACTATAACGAGGCCAAATCAGCAAAATTTGTCACTAAAAGTCGACCATTTAGGCCAACATTCATTGAAAAAGGGTATGATCGAAGACATACATACCTGGGTGAAGTGTTAACTAGTGGTGGGGGTGAGGGAGTGTGGGTGGGGAGTATAATGGGTGAATTCACTTCTTGTGTCTCACCTCATGCTCTCTGTGATAGCCTGGATGGAAACGGTAATGGCTATAAATAACTCAATGTCACTTGTATCTTGTTACTTGCAGCGCCCATCATCCCTGGCTACATGCAGAGCTTTTCCTCCTATCCTGGTCGTCTCCTGAGTGGGGATGACTTCTACATGATTAGCAGTGGCCTGGTAAGTTGGCTGCTGTGTAATAAACCCCAACAATGAAGAGAGCTTACTCTTCAAACAGGATTTTGTGAAAGCTTATACACTCGTATATAGTCTGACAGGACAGGATATGTTATCACATCTGTCTGATGAGATTTATCTATTGTGGGTCATGTGATTTGGGCAGCCCATCTGTCCTTCCTTCCTCCCCTTCTCCCTTCCTCCCCTTCTCCCTTCCTCCCCTTCTCCCTTCCTCCCCTTCTCCCTTCCTCCCCTTCTCCCTTCCTCCCCCCTCCCTTTTTCCCTCCCACTTTTCCTCCCTCACTCCCTCACTCCCTCCCTCTCTCAGGTCACCATGGAAACCACAATAGGCAACAATAATGCTGATCTTTGGAAGAATATCACTCCCAAGTCTGTCATGGAAGGGATCCGCAATGTAGTGGCCAACAGACTGGCAACATCAGGATTTGAGTGGACTACCATCTTTGCTGAGTTCAACAGCGGAACGTAAGCATTCTGTGCCAACTTTAGCAAAATGAAGTTTTACAGTATGTCCCACAGACTACACACACACACACACACACACACACACACACACACACACACACACACACACACACACACACACACACACACACACACACACACACACACACACACACACACACACACACACACACACACACACAGTTATAACAACGAGTGGATGGTGGTGGACTATAAGCTATTTACTAGAAAGGAGGAGAATCTGAAGGATGGCCTTTTGTGGGTACTGGAGCAACTACCGTGAGTGACCAGACAATGGAGTGGGGAGAGGGTAGAAATCTTGAATACCTCATACCCAGACCCACTAAAGGAGACTAATCCTAGCGTACTTATAGACCCTTTCACATAGCCTCGTTCCCAGGCTCTCTCCTCAAAAACGGGGGGAGGAGAGAGCCTGGTAACATTCGTGAGAAAAGCTGTCGACTTCCAGCGCGTCATAATTCATGTGATCAACGTAGGATGCGCCCACTTTAGTAATAATTGTCATGTGATTTAATAAGCTGTCATGCAATATCGATACTATACCTGGTAGCAGCGCAAGCTATTTACAATTTCGCTCCTTGTCTTCGAGGCATCCGCAGTTCTGTTGAGTTCCGTGATGCACTTTGTACATGTAAACTCGGAGCTGCAAAGTATGGTGAGCGAGTCGGTCCCGCAAACCAACTACAGCAAACTTTGATCTTGGACTCTCTGGACTTGTGCCTCTTCCGCACATCCGAAAACTGTTTCACCAAACTTCGAGGTGTAGTCTATGCTTATAAGTTCATTTTCGAGTTTCCAATTTTTTGCTGAGTGGACAAAAATGTCACGTGTACACGTGGTTTCGTTCTGCAATCTGATTGGTACCGCCAGAGCAAGGCGGCGGAAGTCGACAACTTTTCCTGCGAATGTTACCAGGCTCTCTCCTCCCCTCCGTTTTTGAGGAGAGAGCCTGGGGACGAGGCTACCTTTCACAAAGGTATAAACTTGAAGACAACACTCTGACACTATAACTCTATGACCTAGAATCACGTTAGTCGCCACTACATCCAGTATGTACACCAAGTAACAACAACCACCTTTACACTTTTATATACACACATCATGTTGCTGAATAGTGATATTTGCACGGAATGTTTTGCAGTTTAAGTACACCAGTAAAAACTACCAAAAAATGTTTGTTGATTTCATTCTTTTGATCAATCACTCATATTGTTGTTTAGCTGTATTAATTATGCATTACATGACATTGTGTTCTTCTGTGTGTGTGTGTGTGTGTGTGTATGTGTGTGTGTGTGTGTGTGTGTGTGTGTGTGCGTGCGTGTGCGTGTACATGTGATGCAGTGGTATAGTGGTGGCTGAAGACCAGACTGAATGGCTGAGGAATACATCTTACTGGCCAAGCTATAACATCCCGTGAGTTACCTTCTCAACAAACACCTCCATCTTATACTAGGTGCCGTATAGCCGGAAAATTTGACAGGGAATTAAATTTGGCAGTCGGGGTTGAAACTGCCAAATTGAAGTCCGCCAGTATTATTTCATGTAATAACGTAATGCATGCAGTAGCTCTCTTGGCCCCGTCCAGCGCCCCTCTTTGCGGCTGTACATGTAGCTAGCTCGGCGCTAGCACGCTGCCAGTTTTATTTCTTGTGTAAATTTGCGAACTCATGGCTTTGTTGAAGTACCTCAAGCAGAGAGATGACAGCGCTCGTTGATAAACAGACCTGAGATGCCACCGCCAAATTTATATTCCGCCAATATTTTTTTACTGTCAGTTTGGGGCCAAACCGCCAAATTTAAATATTTCTGGCTATACGCTCTCCAGGGTATGTATCCGGTAGGAAGCAGCAAAGCTCGACACAGGCACCAGAACTAGTGCAGCTGGTCAGGCCATGATTGGACCATTTTTTCAGCTGACTTGCCCGGCTTAGCACTGTCTGAGTTTAACTTGTGTGTGTTCTCAACTGAAACAATTCTGGTAGATTAGTTGTTGTCATGATTGGTTATGGGCATGTAAGAGAGCACACAGGAACCTTCAGGTTGGCAGTATGCAGTTACCTGTGTAAAGCTCAAGTTTGACAAGAGCTGACATTTCCTAACTGCTAAAAGTAGGTCTGAAAGTTTTGCCACTTTGTGCACAAACAACAATAGCCTGACCATCTCCAACTTGCTTTCAGTGACGCTGCTCAAGTGTAAATGTGTATGTACATGATAGCAATTTGAAGTATGAACATTCATTGCTCTGGCACTGTAGCTTCTACCCCGTGATCTTCAACATGAGTGGCTCCTGGGCGCTGGTAGACAAGTATGGGGATTGGTTCACATGGAGTGGTGCCCCTCGGGCTAAAATGTTTGCTGAACGACACTCTGGTGTTACTGACCTCGCCTCCATTATCAGCCTCATGAGGTAAACGAGAAATATTGTCATGGATTTTGGTTTCCTGTTTCTTGTTGGGTGGTTCATCCTGACGAGTGTGGAACCCGCAGTTGTTAGTCTCATTCTCAGTCTGTTCCTGGCACTAGTACAGATTGTGGGAATTGCCAGAACTTTCCATCATCCAGCTTGATCACTAGCTACTATTTACATAACAATAACGTGATGATGCTGGGAATGTGGCTAGGAATTGCCTTGGAATGGCCTTGAAGGTCAAAAAGAACTTGTGTAGATACCAGGGTGCTAATAACAATGTGCATATATGTTGTAAAAAACAATGGTTACCAATTACTGCTTCATGGTTCTCTATACGATGAAACAAGAGCGGATAAGAACGGGCGGCTAGAGTAAGAGCGTGTAACTACGTAAAATTTGGAACCAGTCGGAATTTACCACGAGTACTAAAAATAGTAACATGTATGTGCAGCTACGCGTAGACATAAGCCATTGTTGCTAAGCATGTGACTGGGTGTTCTATTTTCAATAATTTTGACCGGACTATGGGAGTTACACACTCTTACTCTAGCCGCCCGTTCTTATGCGCTCTTGGATGAAAGGAATTATGCACACATGAACAACCTACAAAGAGCTCTAAAACATCTGTGTTTGTACAGGTATAATGACTTCCAGCATGACCCAATGGCAAAGTGCAACTGTACTCCTCCTTACTCGGGAGAAAATGGCATTTCGGCTCGCTCTGATCTCAACCCAGCCAATGGCACCTACCCCTTCTCTGCACTGGGACACCGCTCCCACGGGGGAACTGATAACAAGGTGAGAACTGTGATAAGAAGACCAGCATGCATATTAAACTGCAGGGCATCTACTCACAAGCAAAGATCATGCTAGGCTCAGAGTCATACAAAACTGAAAATGAGACTAACTGCATAAGAAGGCATCTACAAACTAATTTGTTCCATCATTTTGAAATTACGAGGGGAGGGGATAGACTATGTGATTTTTAGTGGAGTATACATAATTGTTCCATAGTTGAGTATGGAAATGAGACTAAGACCATGCAAGAGTGCTAACTGCGTAAGAAGACATCTACAAACAAAGTAATCTCATTTTGAAGTTACCGTGGGAGGGGATAGACTATATGGTTTTAGTATAACACAGTGAGACTTGTCAATGATTGCAGTGTGGACATAATGTGTTGCAGGTGACAAGCTCGCAGCTCTTCTTCTCTGAGTTCTCCTGCCTGGCTACTAGTGGGCCGACTCACAAACAACAGCCTGTATTCCAGTGGAGCACCTCTGGCTTCAACCCAACTCCACTTGGTCACCCAGACAAGTGGGCCTTTAGCCCTGTGTGGGTTAGGTGGAACAACTAAATCCTTGGTGTTGCATGTTGGTGACCTGGAGTTCCCTGGTCAGCTCATGTGCTCCTATCGTGACTCATGTATACATGGAATACTTCTGCATGCAATATTCCTAGACTAGTTTTTTCTTTGATCAATAATGATGTAATTTTGATTATAAAATGTTTCTCCATAGAGTCTACTAGCCTCGTTCCCAGGCTTCTCCCCCTCCCCAGCTTATTGATCACATAATGTGACTGAAAATCTGGAGAGGAGTCTGGAGGCTAAGAGTCTACAACATATACGTGTGCAAATGTTGCATGATTATTGTACATTCCTCGATCATGCATCCGAATGTACAATGTTGAAGTTTGTCCGGTTCCCAAGTCGGAATGGAGCCGAGACACTCAGTTTTGTTTGTCTGCCAGAAGTTGTCATGGCGGGCGCTAGCGTACAGTGTGTGGTGTGGGAATGGGAGCGGGATGACGGGGGGTTCTCGCCTTATCCTCCGGATATGTCTTCTCAGATCGAGGCGGCCTACTCGACTGTTACAGGCAGCTACACTATGGTAGACTACACCGTACACTTCAGCAGGATGATACAGAAAAAACACAACACAGGTATTGTGAGCTGGCCCCGCGTAGAACATGGTAGAGAAAACGGTGTACTTT